>JAUIMM010000535.1:3487500-4025000 GCA_031769625.1 Taudactylus pleione
CACTCAGCATTACTACTTCAGTCATAAGCTGTCAGTTATATAGAACCAATAGCTTTCCCTCAAGGAAGGTACTTTTACTACAGCAGACACCAGTTTGAGACAAAGATAATTAGCATCAGCTGTAGACTACTAAAGAAATCCTCAAACCCAGGTTTGCAACATACAAGTCCACAACAACATTGGCAGATAGCATCCTTTAGTGAAGTAATATTATTAAGAACATTGTTTCTTCAGTAATAGGATATTGTGAGCAACCTATTTAGCTTCTAATGTGCACCAACGTAACGGGTTACTGGCCAGAGGTTAAGTGACTTAAGGGACATTCTGGGACTTATATATTAATTCAACCTGGTGTGAGAGTAGAGTCATTATAATTGTTGCATATAAAAGCATTAAGATATTTCGTTAACCCATTTATTTCACAGCTCAAGAAAGAAGTGTTCCTGATTAATTAAGCTTCGGCGAATGTATGTGTGAACTGTTGTTATTACTATGTTGTATTTGTAACAGAGTCATAAGCCGAAAAGTTAATTGCTTACATTTATTGCTTTTCTATGCAATTTATTGCAACTAAATAAACTAATCTTAGCGAATCTAGTATTTCCCCGTGTCAGTACCTGCGCAAGTGTCCATCCTTCACTTCTCTGACTGAAGAGATCAGAGTGGACATCTCTGAAACAACTTTCAACATGGTGAGTGTGTTACACTTGCCGAGCTAGTTTTGTGGATAGGCAGTTAACAAATTATTGTTTTTTCTATAGTGCAGGAACATCATTTAATATAATAATATTGTTGTAGGTGTGATTTAAAAAACTTTTTTTTTTAATTTGGTGCTATAACTTCAGGACGTAGTACCATATATCAGTCAGTAACGGTCAGTAGATCAAAGGCCACTATGCAGTGTGTCGCAGTTGGTGGGCACTTTGTTTTTTTGTTTTGTTTTAAATCTGTTTTTATCAGATTTGTTTGCAAAACAAGAGGATTGTACAGGCGATCCATATAAAATGAATACTGTAACAAGATCAAGGAAATGGACAAATAGAGTCAAGGAAAAATACAATAGTTGTTACAATAATGGTGTGATGACAAGAACACAGAATAAATGCAATTATAGTAATTAAAATCATTGTCTTTTACGAAGAAAAGAACAAAAAATAAGATTAGACTTTAATTATTCAGTGAATGTGAACATGCCGAAAATGAAGGACTTGATCACAAGACTTGAACATCAGGATAAAGAAAATTATAAACCATGGAACATGAATTAGGGGGGGGGGTGAGAAAGATAATGAATAGAGACTAAGAAGGGAGGGTAGGGTTGGGTGTGTGTGTGAGGATTGTGGAGATGCAGCACGAATCCAACCATACCCATGAGAATTACTTATTAGAAGAGTTAATGTATAGTACGGTCATTCACATTGGTTAAGATATTTCTGTATAGGAACCAGTCAGTGCTCTTAAAGATTTGATTTTGGACATTTGGGTCTAGTGAAAATTATATTATATATATATATATATATATATATATATACACACACACACACACACATATATATATATATATATATATATATATATATATATATAATTATAACCCCATTTTTTGTAGAAGCAGTTAGTGCCTCTTTCAATGTCGGGAAGAGTGGACCTCCTTTCTAGATATAGTATGTGGAGAAGTTTATGCTTGACTTCTGACAAAGAAGGAGATGAGCAGGATGTCCAATGTGTTAAGATGACTTTTTTTGAGACTGTAGCTAAAACTGTGAGAAAAGGAATTGCAGTTTTTTTGAGTGGGCCTAGATCCCAATTTTCGAAATTAGCTAATAAGCAAGCTAACGGATCAGGGGGTAGGGATAGGGCGAGGATGTTATGTATAAAAATAAGGATTTTGTTCCAGAAAGGTCTTATTTTTCCACATGTCCAGAGGCAATAAATGAAAGAGGCATTAGAAAGGCGGCACTTGGGGCAATGTCCAGAGTCGGTAGGAAATGCGTGTTTACGTTATGGAGCTATATATACCATCTGCAGCGTGCACACATTAGCCTCCTGAAGATAAGCTGAGCCACAGGCTTTTAAAGAAGAATCATAATGATCCAATAATTGTGTGGAGGAAGTTTTTGTTGGGATGTCTCTGCCATCGCATGACCAACATGTCCCAATGTTTAGTGGTCGAAGTTCTAACCAGTTTGGGATACATAAAATTTGTTCTATATTAGAATCTACTGCAAAGGTGTAAGGTGTGGACGAGTGGATCATGCGAGGTGGGGAAGACATTGGTGATTGGTAGTGAGGATAAGTAGTGGTGAGCCTGTAAGTACATAAAAAAATGTGGTTGTAAAAGACCATATGTTTCTCAAAGTGAAGAAAATTGTTGAATAATGCCCTCTGGATCAAATACTTTGTTGGCAGTGTTGAGTCCTTTGTCTCTCCATGTATTGAAGTGAGTGTTAGATAGAGAAGGGGGTAAAGATGGGTTTCCCCAAAGGGGGATGTAGGGGGATGCTAGAGGGCTTCTTTTAAGTTTTTTGTTGAGTGTTCTCCATGCTTGATAAGTGTCATTGAATAGTATGTGATTAAGAATATGTGAGGGAATAGTTGAAGGTTTTGAATGTAGGAGTGCGCTAGGGGAAAAAGGAAAAAAAAGAGTGCCTTGTCAAGTTGGTAGTCTGTAAAAGATGAGTTGTTTAGAAGCCAATCAGCAATATACCTTAGGGAAGTGGATAAAGAATATGCCAAGAGATCTGGGACACCAAGACCTCCAAGTTTTCGAGTGGATTGCATTCATGACAAGGTGATCTTTGGTTTCTTTGATTGTCAGATAAAGCGTGTCATAACTTTGTTGATATTTTTTAGATAATTTTTGTTTAGAGAAATGGACAGCATTTGCATAGGATAAAAGATTTTCGGAAAGATTACACTTTTTACAACAGCTGTTCGGCCTAAAAGGGAAAGGGGGGGTAGTTTCCAGTTGTCCAACATTAAGGTGATTTTAGAAATAACAGGAGAACAGTTGAGATCATATACTTTAGAGAGGTCGGGAGAAATACGTATACCTAAATAGGTAATCATAGAGGTATTTATGTGGAAAGAAGATGCAGCCGAGATTGAAGAAATTTGAGGGAGTGGAAATCCTATTGGCATTAATATGGATTTGGAGACATTGATCCTGTATCCTGAAGTTGCTCCAAAATAATTTTTTATTCACATTATATCTGGTACAGAAGATGCTGGGTCTGTTATAAATAGAAGCATATCGTCTGCGAATAATGCGACCTTGAGTTCAATGTCTCCAACTCGAATGCCAAGGAAATGAGAAGATGAGCATAAGGCGATTGCTAATGGTTCTAGAGCTATGGCAAACAGGAAGGGGGATAAAGGACATCCCTGTCTGGTGCCTTTTTGAATTGAAAAGGGGGGGAGAAAGAAAGCCATTGCATGAGATCTGTGTTTGTGGGGAGGAGTAAAGTAATTTTAGTGTAGTAATAAAAGGTTCTGGGAAATCAAATTTTAGTAATGTTGAGAATAGATGTTGCCAAGAAATAAGATCAAATGCTTTCTCCGTGTCTAGGGAAAGAATTAGTTTGTTATGGGGATCGGAGCCGAATGGAGAGTTAGAGAAGGCCGATATGACTCGTCGCACATTCACCACTGAGTGGCGACCATAGATGAAGCCTGTCTGGTCAGGGTGGATGATATGGGGTAAAATTAGTTTTAGACAATCTGCAAGAATTTTGCTAGCAATTTGTAGGTTGAGGTTCAATAGTGAAATAGGATGGTAGGATCCTGGGTAAGAAAAGTCTTTGCCGGGTTTGGGGAGTAATTTTAAAATAGCGGAATTAAAATGTAGGGGTAGAGAATTTAGGGAGATCATAGAGTTAAATACAGAAACTAATGTTTCACCAAGCCTAGGTTGTAAGATTTTGTAAAAATCGCCACTCAGGCCATCTGGGCCAGGAGCTTTGTTAGGCTGTAGGTGTTGAATAACTTTATTTACTTCATCTAGATTTATGGGACATAGGGCCTGATTCAGATCTGAACGCTCTGACCAGAGTGCTCGCTCTGAATCAGGGCCGTCCTATTTAAATGTGGAGCGGTCTTTTGGACGCTCGCATAGCTGTGGGTTACCACCCACAGCTTATGCGAGCGTCCATGATGATGGTCGCGATGGTCAAAGACCATCACGACCATCGGGCTTGCGACGAGACCCTGCGGTAGGGTCTCGCTTCTGCAAGCCCAGGAGTGATTTTGGCTCTATCAGAGCCAAAATCACTCCCACTGACATCATTACTGATGTCAGTGGAGCCGTACTCAGACGGTAGGCGTTCCCATGGGAACGCCTCCGTCTGGCAGCCACGCCTCCGGCACGCCCACCAAAGGGGGCGTGCTGTCAGTCACCATCGACAGCACGCCTCCTTTAGTGCGAGACCCGAGCGA
This sequence comes from Taudactylus pleione, assembly GCA_031769625.1. Classification (NCBI taxonomy): domain Eukaryota; kingdom Metazoa; phylum Chordata; class Amphibia; order Anura; family Myobatrachidae; genus Taudactylus; species Taudactylus pleione. Next base: position 3,491,935 of record JAUIMM010000535.1, read on the forward strand.
CGTATTTCTCGTCGCTCGCCGGGTCTCGCGCATGCGCACGACGGAGCTCCCTCCGTCGTGCGCATGCGCATTCGCCCAACATCGAACCGCTTGCGAGCGACCTTCCCTCGCGAGCGGGTCTGAATGACCCCCATAGTAAGGCTTGAGCGAGAAGGAATGGATAAAGTTGAATGATTAGTTGAGGTGTTTGTGGAGAGATGGGTAGGTGAGGAAGGATTAGAATACAGGTTACTAAAAAATTACCGCATTTCTCCAGCTATTTCAGCATTAGTGGTGGCCAAGGTACCAGCAGTGGTCCGTAACAAATGAATGACCATGGGGGGTCTTGAACCATTTAATAGATTGGTCAAAAGGTGCCCTGCTTTATTGCCAAATTTGTGGAAGTTATGTTGGACTGAAAACAGATACAATCTATGGGGGATAAATAAGAGTTCTTCAAAGTGAGTCTTGGTATTCAGATAAAGCTCTTTATTCTGGGGAGTGGGAAATAATTTATATTGCTGAAAGGTTTCCGACAATTCTGATTGAACAGATAGGTATTGGGCTGCGTGTGTTTTTTTAGTAGAAGAGGTATAGGAGATAATTTCTCCTCTCAGTACGGCTTTGGCTGCTTGCCAAAAGAGAATTGGGTTTGATTCCAGATGAGAAAGATTATTGTTCTTTTAGTCTTCCCATGCAGAAATTAGTCTGTTTCTAAATTTAAGGGATTGAGAGAGATAGGAGGGAAATTTCCAAAGTTTTATAGATCCGGGTTCGTCTGGAATATGTATTATGGCTGAAACCAATGCATAATCTGATATGGATATTGTTTCTATTAAGGAGGCTGAAATTTTAAGAAAAAGGGTGTGTGAAAAAAGGAGATAGTCAATTCTAGAGAGTGAGCCATGTGCGGCAGAGAGACAAGTAAAATCCCTATCTGTAGGGTGAAAGGCTCGCCAGACATCTATCAATTGTAGCCTCTTAGTTAAGAGGGGAATGCCTAATTTAGGGAGAGATTGAAGGAGAGTATTGAGTGGTGCGCGATGTAAAGTTTGTGTTGAAACTAGATTAAAATCACCACAGAGCAACAAGGAATCGTTGGATAAAGGCGATAAAATTGCTATTAAATATTGGAATTTTTTTAATAATATACGTTTGGTGCGTACATGCTGCCGAGAACGTACCTGCGACCTGAAATCTGGACCGTGGCAAATACGAGTCACGTATTGTATTTGTACTTGAAGTTTCCACTTTGCTAAGATAAGTACGTCCCACGCTTTGGAGGAGTAAGGAGCCAAGGCTATGATCGACCAACCAAGCATGTTGAGCTTCACAACTTCAGCTGGTATCAGATGAGTTTCCTGGAGGAGGGCTATGTCAATTTTGTGTCTGTTTAAATATAGAAGAATCTTTCTTCATTTTACTGGGGAGTTGAAGCCCCCAACGTTCCAGGATCCTATTTTTAAGTCTGGCATTTCTTAGCCGGGATCAAGGAGCTGTGAAATGGTGAGAATCAGAGAGAGACTGCCTCTACGTGAGAGTAAATCAGGAAAGGGGATGAGGAGAAGGAGGGTGAGAAAAGTGTAGGAAAAAAAAAAGAAATGGTACAGTATATAGGAAATGGAAGTTGTATAATGTACCATACAAGAGAATAATATATAAACTGTATTGTAAATGATGAAATATGGACATTCAACTTCTGGAGGGATGTAAGGAAATGATTAAATAAAAAACAAATCACAATATTTCCAGATAACCAGTTAGAGTGGGAGGGAGCCCACCACTCAACCCCAGACATATGAATTATTAACACACAAAAAATGTGTTGAACTTGAATCCCTAATTGGATACTATACTCGATAATGGAGGAGTAATTAGTCAATAATACAGGATTATGAAATATAACTATGTAACCCATATATTGGGAAGATATACAGTAACAACTCTCGGAAAGATAATGGAAATGAGATGACTATAAAATAAATATATATTTTGTAACACGACCGGATTAGGGGTCCCTCTCCTGGGGTAGATGGACTCCCTCTTCACACACACAGCAGCCGGAAAAATAGTACACCAGTTTGGGGTCTCGTACTAGCTGGTTGGTACCAGTCTTTATTGTGCAACATAAAAGGAAAACAAAACATAAAAGTAAACGCTAGCCCCGTCTGGGTGCTAACTAGACAAGAGGTTCCCTCTCTAAAGAAATAGTGGGGCCTACTACCTCCACCATCAACACAAGCGTATGCACAAGACTTAAGCTGCATACACACCCAACGATTTTGTTACCAATGATTTTATGAACGATTTTCTGTCAGATTTTTTAAAGTGTAATGAATGATTTTTTTGAACTACAAACTATTTTTGTATATTCCCTTAATGAAAATCGTTCAGTCTGACTGAACTACAAACATGAACACGCATGAACGATAATCGTTCACCATTTTAACTCAGAAAGTGAACGATTTTTACAACAATTGAACGATAAATGATATTGATAACGATAATCGTTAAAAAAATCGGTGTGTGTGTATGCAGCTTAACAGGTAGTTTTCACCAAGTGTCTCTGAGCCAGCCAGTCTGCTTGCTCTCCCAGCTTACAATCACACACAGTCTATATCAGCCAGTTCCAGGTGCAGACCCTAATGAGCCTGTTAACAGGCCAAGAAGACCAAAACCTGCAGTGGCCTGTAGATGGAGCCCTCCCTCTCCTCACATCCACACACCCAAGACCCAAACTGGCTTTTCAAAAAGCCGACACTCAAAACTGCTTCACTGCAGACTTTTCTCCTGGGGTTTTTTAGAACACATACAGTCAGGTCCATAAATATTGGGACATTGACAGAATTTTCAGATTTTGGCCTCTATTCACCACCACAATGGTTTTGAAATGAAACAAACAAGATGTGCTTTAACTGCAGACTTTCAGATTTAATTTGAGGGTAAATATATCCAAATCGGGGGAACGGTGTAGGAATTACAACAGTTTCAATATGTGCCCCCCAATTTTTAAGGGGCCAAAAGTAATGGGACTATCAACTCAAAAGCTATTTCATGGACAGGTGTGGGCTATTCCCTTATTATTTCATTATCAATTAAGCAGGTAAAAGGTCTGGAGTTGATTCTAGGTGTGACATTTGCATTTGGAATCAGTTGCTGTCAACTCTCAATATGAGATCCAAAGAGCTGTCACTATCAGTGAAGCAAGCCATCATTAGGCTGAAAAATCAAAACAACCCATCAGAGAGATAGCAAAACCATTAGGTGTGGCCAAATCAACTGTTTGGAACATTCTTAAAAAGAAAGAACGCACCGGAGAGCTCAGCAACACCAAAAGACCCGGAAGACCACGGAAAACAACTGTGGTGGATGACAAAAGAATTAATTTCCCTGGTGAAGAAAAACCCCTTCACAACAGGTGGCCAAATCAAGAACACTCTCCAGGAGGTAGGTGTATATGTGTCAAAGTCAACAATCAAGAGAAGACTTCACAAGAGTGAATATAGAGGGTTCACCACAAGATACAAACCATTGGTGAGCCACAAAAACATGAAGACCAGATTAGAGTTTGCCAAACAACATCTAAAAAAGCCATTACAGTTCTGGAACAGCATCCTATGGACAGATGAGACAAAGATCAACTTGTACCAGAGTGACGGGAAGAGAAGAGAAGGAAAGGAACTGCTCATGATCCAAAACATACCACCTCATCAGTGAAGCATGGTGGTGGTAGTGTCATGACGTGGGCATGTATGGCTGCCAATGGAACTGGTTTCCTTGTATTTATTGATGATGTGACTGCTGACAAAAGCAGCAGAATGAATTCTGAAGTGTTTCGGGCAATATTATATGGTCATATTCAGTCAAATATTGCAGAACTCATTGGGCAGCGCTTCACAGTGCAGATGGACAATGACCCGAAGCATACTGCAAAAGCAACCAAAGAGTTTTTTAAGGCTAAAAAGTGGAATGTTATGCAATGGCCAAGTCAATCCCCTGACCTGAATACGATTGAGCATGCATTTCACTGAAGGGAAAATGCTCCAAGAACAAGCAGGAACTGAAGACATTTGCAGTAGAGGCCTGGCAGAGCATCACCAGGGATGAAACCCAGCGTCTGGCGATGTCTAAGCGTTCCAGACTTCAGGCTGTAATTGCCTGCAAAGGATTTGCTACAAAGTATTAAAAAGTGAAAGTTAGATTTAGGATTGTTTAGTTTGTCCCATTACTTTTGGCCCCTTAAAAAGTGGGAGGCACATATAGAAACTGTTGTAATTCCTACACCGTTCACCTGATTTGGATGTAATTACCCTCAAATTAAATCTGAAAGTCTGCAGTTAAAGCACATCTTGTTTGTTTCATTTCAAAGCCAAAGTGGTGGTGAATAGAGGACAAAATATGAAAATTCTGTCAATGTCCCAATATTTATGGACCTGACTGTAGGTCAAAAACCTAAGACAAATGTATCTACTACTGACCACTTTACCAGTGTTCCTATCATAATATAATATAATATATATATGTAATGAAGGCTTAGCACTCCTCCTCTTACGTTACAGTGGGTGCCCTCCACAGGTAACAAATACAAGGCAAACAACACGGGCAGCGGCACTCCCCAATAAGATACTTCAAGCAGGTTACAAAGAACCTAAGACCTTCACTTCAACATTTCAATCATAAATGATTTTCATCAGGAAGATAGTTAAAATACAAAATACACTTACCCAAATAACATACAGAGTACACCACGAGTGTGGCTGTCTCCATCCATCTGAGAGGGCGTCTGATGTCATCACGCAGCAGGCACGACGTCCAGAGCCCCGCTCACTATGGCAACCAGGGAAAACAAACTAAGTGAAAATACCAGCACCAATACAAAAATAGCAGATCTAGTGGAAAGAACATGTAGCACAATATGCAAAAAGATGCTGAACAGGGAGCACTAGTCGATCACCCAGAAACAGATTGGTTATTAGTCACATGTATACAATCGGCAGAGTGGCAACACTGCTGACAAAAAATATATATTAACGTAATAATGAATGCAGCCTGTTATTTAATTGAAACATGACAGCGACAATGTCTCAGACCATGTGGCTGTAAGGTATTCAGGCAATAAATCCAAAATGCCTCCCTCTGTAGCAGTTTTTTAGCCCTGTCACCACCTTTATGACTATCAGAGACCTGCTCAATCATTTTATAACGTAAGGTAGATAGAGTATGTCTACACATCTGAAAATGCTGAGCTACAGGCTGCTCATTCTCTTTGCCAGATAAGGCCGAATGAATAGCAGACCTGTGGAGGGCCATTTTCTCACGAAACTGTCTCATGGTCTTCCCTATATATAATAACCCACAGGTAAAACGTATAAAATAGACTACGAATTGGCTGATACAGGTCAGCACTCCATTAATATTATATCTATGCCCTGTGTGTGGATGGGCGAAGCGGTCACCCGTTTCTAAAAATCCACAAGTGGCCCAGCCCAGACATTTATAGTTCCCTGGCTTTTTTTGTCAAGAAATGGGTAGTGGGAATGTGGACAAAACCAGTAATATCATTATGTACCAGCCAGTCACGGATGTTTTTACCCCTTTTGTAACAGGGCAGGAGGGTGGTATCCTTTAAACTTTTGAGACCCTGATCCATGCTGATCATTGGCCAGAATCGTTTAGCTGTGCCAACTATGGGTCCAGTCCCTGTACTGTAGCTATTAACCCACACTAATTTGTGATCTTGTTGGTCTTTATGTTTTTTGGGAATGATGTTCATTACATCTTTTGGGGCAGCTAAAGCTTATGTTTTAGCTTTTAATAACAGGTTACGGGAATTCCCACTATTGGCAAACTTGTCAGTCATAATATCTGTCTCAGTTCATCATAGGGATCACTACAAATCCTGTGGATCCTGAGGAACTGGGAATACGTTAATCCCCTCTTGAGGTTACTGGGGTGAATACTGGAGGCCAATAGCAGAGTGTTGCGATCTGTTGGCTTCCTATACACAGATGTCTGAATTATGCCCTGTGTCAATTTAACTGAGACATGCAAAAAATTTACCTTTTTTGAATTGATCTCATAGGTGAATTTGATATCACTATCCAACAAATTGACACTGGCCATCATTTGTACAAATTCATCTCTGCTGCCAAGCCAAACCATAAATATGTCATCTATGTACCGTGTGAAGAACCTGATCCTGTATGCTGACAGGATCAGGTTCTTCACACGGACCGGAAGGCAGCGGACGCAGGAGCGGGGCTTAAGGTAAGTATTGTGTTTGTATTTAATCGTATTTTTTTTTTCAGAAGCACCAGCACTGGGGGCATGCCTATAGGGGGGATTACTTGTGGGGCATGGCTATAGTGGGGCATTACTACTGGGGGCATGGCTATAGGGGGGATTACTATATGGGGCATTACTACTGGGGGCATGGCTATAGGGGGCATTACTACTGGGTGCATGGCTATAGGGGGATTACTATAGGGGGCATTCCATACTGGAGGCACTACAAATGGGACATTACTATGGTGGGCATTACTACTGGAGGTACTACTAATGGAGGCATTACTATAGTGGGCATTACTACTGGAGGCACTACTATAGGGGGCATTACTACTGGGGGCACTACTATAGGGGGCATTAATACTGTGGGCACTACTATAGGGGGCATTAATACTGTGGGCACTACTATTGGGGGCATTACTATAAGGGACATTACCAATGGGGGCATTACCACTGCAGGCACTACTAATGAGGGCACCACTACTGGGGCCATTGTGTAAGGGGTACCACTGCTGTGGGCATTGTATAAGGGGCACCACTACTGTGGGCATTGTATTAGGGGCACTACTACTGTGGGCCTTGTGTTTAAGGGGCACTAATTTGGGCATTGTGTAAAAGGGGCACCTTCGTAAGTGCTGGGCCCGCCCCACAGCGTGATGAATTGGGGGTGTTCCACAAGGTCACTCCCCCTCTCTGGAAGCGCTCGCAGCATGAGCAGAGGAACGCCATCTAAAAAAAGTTATTTATTTTTTTGGGAGGGGCGCAACTGGGAACTTTCACCCTGAGCTCCACAAAGTCTAGAACCGGCCCTGATCCCAAGATAGAACTTTTTTCTTCCATGATGCGGACCATATGGCGACCTTGTGAAGGTAATTGAGGCACTTGAACAGCACTACTCTTGGACGCGGTTTTGATTGTGCAGGAGTAGGTCCCACTCTATGAACCCTTTCAATGACCATATCACTGCATTCTGATTCAATGCCTAGGAGGGATGGAAGGGTTTTGCGCACAAAATGATCAAGATAGGACCCCTTAATGGATTCAGGAAGGCCCACAACTCTGACGTTATTCCTGCGGGTCCTGTTCTCAAGGTCGTCGACCTTATTCCATAACTGATAGTTCTCTTTATGTAAATCAAAGATAGATTTTTGCAAGTTGCCTATGTCATGGTGTGCAGCTGCAAGCTGCTGCTCTGTGTCAGAAACATGCTGAGTAAGCCTTCTAAGCTGCCCTGTGATGTCAGCCACAGCTTGGGATAACAGTGGGGTCATTGTGCACTTTATTGCCTCCACAATATCACCATAGGTGACCGGGCATCTGGAGCACGGGATACCTTATAGTGGGAGGTACCTTCACTATCTGCGGCTGCTTTCTTTGATGCCAGAGCGGACGCTTCCAACTCGGCGTCCAGCGCCATGTTGGCTGCAGTGCGCCTCTTCTCCTGCCTGGGCGGCTGTGGGACCAGATGCTGTGTTGTGTATATGAAGTGGTCAATGCACTCTTCCAACAGCGTAGGAGGTAAATTTGGGGGAGTTCTCGAGGCTGTAACAGCCTTGTTAGGAGAAAATCTGGGGTGAGGAGCGGGAGCCCTACGATGGAGCTGCTTCACTCCATCAACCCGGAACTGGAAGCTGGGCACTTTCTTTTTTATACTGTCTGTGTGAGATAAATATTTTTTTTGTGAAAAAAAATTCAAGCGTCCATATTGAACACGACAATCAATCAAAAGAACAGCAGGAGCAGCAACCAAGCACTAGCGCTGCAATTGCTGTCACCACGACAATACTGCTTCTACTAGAGCCGATGCTCAAGTGTATAGAGGCTTTCAGTCAGGACATCTAAAATCCAAAAAACAATAGTTTACAGTGGTAAAGAAAAAAACCTCCAAAAAAAGGGAGTTTACTGCAGAAAAAAAATAAAATTGCCAACATGCCATTCACCACACGCAGTGGGAAGGAAAGGCTCAGGCCTTGGTTTGTATTTATGAGTCGGTTCCCCCGCAACCCTCTGAGAACATGCCTCTGTACAGCCTGTTTGTTTACATAGAGATCAGTGACAGCAATGTCAGCTGCCCATTGGTAACTTGTTTTGTGGGGGCCCAAACTAACCAATCACTTCAGCCACAAGTGCCTGTCGCTGAAGTGATTGGTTTGTTAAACTGTGCATGTCCTGTTTAATATATACAAAAGGGTGGGTAGAAGGGCCCAAGGACAATTCCATCTTGCACCTCTTTTCTTTGCATTATGCACTGTTTGGGGCATTGCTGACATTTTTAATTTTATAGTTTATTAAACTGCCATCCTGTCTGCCAGTGCTGTGTGGCAAATGTTTCATAGATGTCCTATATTTTTTTTAAACTGCTGTGCATTTGTGCCACTGCTTTACTTTTTTTTTTGTTTCATACTGTATTTCAACTAAAATCATAAATAGGTATACTTGCAAAATACTCATTTGTCCTTTTTCAACCTTGATTTGTAGATACCAACCTGGTGGTCTTGGCTTTCCTTGATAATAACAACCATGTTTGGTCAGATGCAACTCAAGCAACAAATGGAAAGGCTATTTTATGATGATATCTGGAGATGTTCTCCCTCCTCCCTCCCAACCTTCCCGGACTGGGATTGAAATACCGATGGTTTAATAGCCGTCGGCAGGAGTGGTCTGTCGAGGATGGTCTGTCATCCCTTGGCGTCGGGATTAACATAGGCATCAGTATTTTGACACCTATGTTACATCCCTTGCGGGATGACACTGTCGGGATTGAGACCAGCAGCCATGCAGCCGCCAGTCTCATAACTACATCCCTTCCCAAACATAATCCCAGAAGCACAATGATGAGAAATGTTTAGTACCAGACTTTAATAATCTCTCTGCCCCCTTCCTGTTCATAGCTTCCATTTTGTGTGCTGCATGTTCAACACCAGCATTACCCCCGTCGGTGGGAGGGCCCAAGGACAATTCCAACTTGCATCTTTTTTCTTTGCATTATGCAGTTTGGAGCATTGCTGACTGTCTTTTTGTGTAGATGATAAACATTATTGTTATAGTTTATTAAACTGCCATCCTTTCTGCCACTGCAGAAAGATCCTAGATGTGCATGTTGGGAATTGAACTGCCACAGCCGCTGAAATCTTCCACATGCGGTTGATTAATGCAAAAAATATCCAGAAATTTTTATGGCCACACACAGCATCTCCTGCATGCCCCTTAAAAAATTAAAAATAAAAATTCAGAACCACCAAAGAGCTGAACTGAGGCAAGGACTGATGTGAATGAGTAAAATATTTTTTTGTAAATGCCTCCCCTCCTCCCTATTAATTTGCTTCGGAATCCAAAACTTAAATTTACTACAAATTAACCGTACCTTTCCCTGCTTTCAGCTACATACATACTCCATCTCCCTTGGGTCTCTTGATTATTAATCATTGAGTTTTGGAAGACTTACCATTGATAACTCTTTCTTCAAGGTCCATAGGGTCCACAGAGAAATCATGGGGTAATGTGATTGGAGAGATCCAGGAACCAAACAGTTAAAGCTTTCAGCTCCCAGGATGCCTCGGATCCTCCTCCATATATACCCCACCCCCAGCCACAGGCCTTCAATTTTGTAAACAAGCCTCAAGGCAGGAGAAGAAAAGAGAAGGACAATCGTATACCAGAAGTACTCTCACACAAGATGAGGGAGTCCGTGACTGAAATAAAAAAATACCCAATGCAGTCAGGGTAGGTTCCCTGTCGACCCTATGGACCTCGAAGAAAAAGAGTTCTCAATGGTAAGTCGACCATAACTTTTATTTTCTTCTTCAGAGTCCATAGGGATCCACAGAGATACCATGGTGATGTCCTAAAGCAGTTCCCCTAAGGGTGGAGGACGCTCCTGAGCAGAAAAGAGAACTTGTCGAACAAAGGAAGCATCCTGAGAGGCAAAAGTATCAAAGGCGTAGAACCTAAGAAAAGTGTGGACAGAAGACCACGTGGCTGCCTTGCACAATTGTTCAGCAGCGGCACCACGACTAAATGCCTATGATAGCCCTGCAGACCGAGTAGAATGTGCTGTCACCAAGTTTGGGACAGTGAGCTCAGCCTGTGTGTACACCTGAGAGATAGTCATACGTAACCATCGAGCCAGGGTCTGCTTGTTGGCTGGCCATCTTCGTTTGTGAAAACCATATAATACAAAAAGAGCATCTGATTTTCTAACAGAGTTTGTATGGTCCACATAGATATGGAGAGCACGAACTACATCCAGGAAGGCTTCGCCTACAGAGACGTCTGGAGCCTGAAAAAGCTGGAACTACAATTTCTACATTTACATAAATATGGGAAACTACCTTAGGAGGGTAACCGTCCCTTGTACGAAGAACAGCTCTATCCTGGTAAAAAAAAAAAAAATGGGGAGCGACAAGAGAGCGGTGCCAAATCAGAGACTCCACGTGCAGAAGAGATCGCGAGGAGAAAAAGTGTCTTCGCTGTCAATCATTTCAAGTCTACAGAGTTCAGAGGTTCAAATGGGGGAGCTTGTAGCCCATTGAGAACCAAATACAGATCCCATGGTGTTACTGGTGGGACAAAAGGTGGCTGAACTCGCAGAACTCCCTGAAAAAAAATTCTAACATCTGGTAATGAAGCAATCTTTCTTTGGAATTAGACTGAGAGTGCAGGTTTCTGCATTGTCAAAGTGGCCAGGCGGAGACCAAGGTCTAAACCAGCCTGGAGAAAAGCCAGTACCCGGGAAACCCTAAACACCATAGAATCATAATTCCTGTGGGAACACCATTGACCAAAAGAATGCCAAACCCTGTAATAGATGCGGGCAGAGGCAGGCTTTCGTGCCCTAAGCATCATTTGAATCACAGAGCTGGAGAAACCTTTGGCTCTTAAGATGGAAGATTCAAGAGCCACGCCATCAAAGCCAGATGAGTTAAGTCTGGATGCCATCAGGGACCCTGTGTTAACAGATCCTGCCATAGAGGAAGAGGATACGGACTGTCTATTGATAGATTCTGTATGTCGGTGAACCAATGGCATCTGGGCCAAGCTAGAGCCACTAGTATTACTGTTCTGCCTTCCTGCTTGAATTTCCCAAGGACTCTTAGGAGGAGGGAAATTGGAGGAAAGAGATACACCAGCTTGAAGTCCATCTTACTGCCAGTACGTCCACGAATGCTGCTGATGGGTCTCTGGACCTGGACCCGTACCAACGGACCTCGTGGTTGCGACGTGATGCCATGAGGTCTATGTCTGGTAGACCCCATTTGTTCACCAAGAGCTGAAACACTCCCGGGTGGAGAGACCACTCTCCGGCATGTATGTCCTGACAACTTAGGAAGTCTGCTTCCCAATTGAGGACCCCCGGTATGAATATTGTTGAGATGGCTGTAAGACGACGTTCTGCCCAAATCAGAACCTTTGTAACTTCCTTCATGGCTGCATGACTTTGCGTGCCTCCCTGATGATAGAGATAAGCCACTGTAGTTGCGTTGTCAGACTGAATCTGGACCAGCCTGCCGTGTAGCAGGTCCTGTGCCATGATACGTGCTTTATATATTGCTCGCAGCTCCAGGTTTATTGGCAGATGACTTTCCTGAATTGTCCATCTTCCCTGAAAGGTGTGTTGACCTGTCACTGCCCCCCATCCTCAAAGACTGGCGTCCGTGATGAGAAGCAACCAGAATGGGCGCCCTTTGTCCAGATGATCCTTTTTCAACCACAAGAGGGAGAGACGAACCTCTGGAGTTAGAAGAATCCTCTGGGACCTTATTAGCTGGTTCTGTCTGTTCCACCTGGAGTGAATCAATCTTTATAGAGGCCTGGAATGAAACTGAGCATACTCCACCATGTCGAAGGTGGAAAACATTGATCCCAGGACCTGCATCGCCGATCGAATGGATACACTTTGCTTGCACAATCACAATGATAGGGCCACAATCTTGTCCTCTGGTAAAAACACCCTTTGCACCTGAGAATCCAGAAGTGCTCCCAGATGTACCATCTGCTGTGTTGGAAAAAGAGAGGATTTCTTCCAATTGATGATCCAGCCATGCTTTGTAGGCAGGATATGGTCAGTTGAAGATGGTATTGTAAAACAACTTGAGTTTTTGCCAATATCAGAAGATCATCCAGATATAGTAGTATTCTGATTCCCTGATGCCTGAAATAGGCCATCATGACTGCCATTATCTTGGTAAATACCCTGGGGGGCCGTTGATATGCCAAAGGGCAGTGCCTGAAATTGGTAATGTTGTTGTAGGACAGCAAACCATAGAAATTGTTGGTGGGATGGTGAAATAAGAACATGCAGATACGCATCCTGAATGTCCAGGGAAACCATAAAATCCCAAGGCTCCATCGCCAAAATAATTGACTGGAGAGTTTCCATACAGAACTTGGGTACATGGATAAACCTTTTGAGGGTTTATAGATTTAGAATAGGGCGATTAGACCCATTTGGTTTCTGAACCAAAACATAGATTGGAATAATAACCCCTTCCTTGTTGCAACACAGGAACCGGGATTATTACCCCTGCCTGCCGCAGTGAGGAGTGAGAATGGCCTCCTGAAAGGCCAAGGCCTTGACCGCACCTAATGGAGGATCTGTGGAAAAAACTTCTGGGGAGAATGCCTCCGGAAAGTAAGGAGATACCTCTGGGAGACCACGTCTCGGACACAGGCATCTGATGCCAATAATCTGAAAACTGAAAAAAAGTCTGCCTCTCACCCTGGGATCCCCAGATGGAGGCCTGCCCAATCAGGCCAAAGATTTGTCGCCTGGCTTAGAAGCAGGATGTCTGGCTGGCCCAGACCACTTAGTTTGTTGCCTGAACTGAATGTCCTGCGAAAACTAGACGGCTTATAGGAAGATTGTTCCTTTGCTTGTCCCCAAGTACAAAAGGAGCGAAAAGAAAATTGCCTAGATTTTATTGTACCCATAGATGGCAGACCTGCAGACTTTGATGTCGCCAGAGTAGCTATTATATTATCTAACTCTGCTCCAAAAAGTAGATTTCCATAGAAAGGTAAGGTTTCCAGAGCCTTCTTTGATCCTGTATCAGCTTTCCAGGATCTTAACCAAATGGACCTTAAAAGCTGCTGATGCGTTAGAAGCTAGAATTCCAGCATCTACTGCAGCTCCTCCCAAATAGGAGGTCGCTTCCCATATGTGGGAGATATACATCATTCATCTATTCTCTTGTAGCATTTGGTGGAGAGTCTTCCAATGCCCCCATCCATTCTTCAACAGCTTTGGCTACCCAAGCTCCAGCCGTAGCTGGATGAGTAAAAGCTCTCGATAATGAAAATATTGCCTTAATACATGTTTCAATTTCCCATCTGTAGAATCCTTAAGAGAAGATGCTGATGGAATAGGCAACGTAGCATTTCTAAGTGCGTCATGTGAGTATCCAGTGTAGGAGGTATCTCCCACTTAGTACATTCAGAAGCTGGGAAAGGATATTAACATCATTGTCTTTGATTCATATAAAAGAGTTTACCCGGGTTACCCCATGTCTCTTTCATAAGCTCAGTGAGCTGCTCGGATTTTGGAAACTCCGTTTTTGCCACCTTCCGGTGTTTAGACACTGGAGCCTTCTTACTAGGGGCTGGTTCATCATCCTGAATATCTAGGATTGATATAACCGCCCTCATCAAAGACGGAACATCCACTGTGGACGGATTGGTCCTCCTCCCCCGAGCTAGACCCTGGAGAAGAACCCTGCGCATCATCGGATTCTACTGCTCTGTTCAGCATATGAATTCAGACACATCGATAAAAAGAGAACTTTTGCTTAGGCACCTTATTTTCAATAGCTGACTGAGCCATACTTTGAATTGAGTGAGCATAAGCATCCATCCAGGAAGGATGTATAGGAGGTGCAAACATAGCCTGCTGTGGGTACCCCATACAAGGAGGCAGTATGGGAGTAGCCATACGGTCCACAAACTGCTTCATAACCTGACACACGGAGGACACCCAAGATGGTTTTTGTACAGGGACTGGTATACTGGACTGGTGAGGTGGTTCTTTATAACAGACAGCACACAAACCATCCTTTATAAAATCCTGAGAGGACAAGCCCACCAAACAGGCTTTACATGAAACCAGCACAGGGGCCTCCCCCTTCTGATTCCTTTTACTTTTTGACAGATCAATTAAAAAGGTAACAATGCAATGTAAAGTGACAACCTTCACAAATAACAAATAAATGTGAAGTATAAAGAAAAACCCCACACACCTGCAACAGAGGGATGAGGAGAAACACAGTGATAGTTATAACTGACAGTCAGAAATAAAAGGCAGATACCTTGACAAAGGCTGTGGGCCGAAATGCATTGGTTATCTGTGGAAGCAGCCAGTATCTTTCATCTGAGAGGGACCTGTCATTCTGCAGGGAAGGTGAACTGCTTTGGGGTAGCATTTTAACCCCTAATGCTTTAACACTGTGCCTTTCTGAAAAGGTTGCTTCTGGTACGCTGCCATCTTGCTTTTATTTTATTTTATCATTATTACATATGATGTGTTAACTACTTTGTTGAAAATAAATGTGACAGTATTTCACGATGGTAGATTCCATTTTGTAATTATTTGAGGTGCTGTCTGACACTGAAGGAGTGTTCTCTGGAGTGTGTTGAAACAAAGAAATTTATTGGAGGAGATCTTAAGAATCCAGTTTTCACTGTATCAATTATGGACTTTTATCTAAGAAGATTTGACGGCCGTTTTTAAACAAGTGACTAGTTTTCATACCTCAAAGGAGGAGCGCTTATTTTTTCATATTTTTTTGTCTATATAGTACTGTGTGATGTGTGTAGGTCACAAAGGTTTATTTAAGATGCACCACATTGAATTTGGATTGTGGGGAGAATAAGTTTCTTTTGCTTTAGTATTAACACAGCACTAGCAAACAGTCACATACAATGCATATGCAAATTTAGTTGTACTGCGCTCTGAATCAACTACTCAAAACACAATGCTTGGTAGGATATAGAGCACTATATACCTGGCCTGTGGGAGAGGTACAGTATATACAGGGAGATTGACCCAAAACCTCCTCAGACCAACAGCTACAGCAGTGCACCGATTGTGGACTGTGAGCGTCTCATACACATGAGGTAGGTAGGAAGAAGAACTCAAATGCGCGTTAACCTTTGAAGGGACTGTGTCTAGGTCAGGGGGGTAGCTGCCGGTGGAGTGCCTTCCTCCCCTAAGCTGCATGAACCGGCCGGGTACGCTGGCCTCGTGGCAGCAGAAGTGTCTGCTGCCGATCCCAGGCGTCAGACGATAAGGCCTTGGTGGTTTAGTTAGGACGCAGACGCTCCGAGCCCTGACTGCAGTGGCTTCCGGTGCGTCTCCTGCGCCAGAAGCAAGGACTGCCGCGCGCGGTTCCCCATAAGTGAGGAATCGGCTTACCTGACATCTCCGTGTGTCTGGTTGCAGTCCAGGTCCCAGCATCGCTTCTAGCAAGCTCAGCCGAGACCCGCCAATATCACCAGCCCTGTTACTGGTGTTGCAGCCTGGCGGAGGTGGACGGAGTTGCAGTACATGTGGCTGTCACGATCCGGTACAAGGAATTCCTCTGTGGAGGACAGAGAGCAGGGGGTTATGATGGTTAGAAGACCGAGGAGTGACAGTACTAGTATCCTCAATAAAGGTCAAACCCAGGTGTTGGCTAGACCTAACCAGAGGTGCAGAGTCTAACCCACTCGGTGGTTTTCACCAGTGACTCCTCCTATAGGGATTGGGGTTTCGCTGCACCATGTGAGCAGGTCGCGGCCCTCTGGTTAGGTACCTAGGAGTGATGAGGAGACTAGGGAATGACATGAATACAATGAGTGGAATGATGCACTGGTATGCACTATGAAACGTTACAGGATTCAGCGACAGGATACACCAGGAAGTGACACAGGAGATCCAGGTGCAGACTAGTTGGGAGTGACGAGGAATAATGGAAGGTCAGATACTGGATGCTTTGGGTAACTCGTAAGATCTGGACACAGGGTAGTGTAAAGGAAGCGCAGTAATCCAGACACAGAAAGACAATGGGTGTACAGTGAACCCAGACGCAGGGTAGTGTAAAGACACACTATAGATCCAGTCACAGAATACAAATAACTGTGCAAGGAACTCAGACGCAGGTTAGTGAACGTGATACACTGTAGATCCAGTCACGGAATACAAATAATTGTGCAGAGAACTCGATACACCGTAGATCCAGTCGTGGGGATAACGGAAGGTGCTTCGTGATTCCAGATGCAGGGAAAGCTACTAAACTAGTGCTTGGGAATGGTACAGAAGGAGACACATGAAATTGGTAAATGAGCCACAGCTGGGTAAACACAAGAGGTTTAACGGAAGCAAGACTTGAGGTTAAACAAAAGTAGGACACTATGAATCCAGACGTGGATATGCTCAGGATGGCACAGGTGATGGATACGCGAGCTGGCTCCAATAGTACTAAAGAGCCAGACGCAGACTAGCTGTGGGATACGCTAAGAGAGTAACCTAGAACCTGCAACAAATACTGGCATCATAGTCACTGGAAAAGCAAAGTTGAAGAGCAGCTTCCTGTTCCTGGAGTCAGACTAAATACCCTTAGATAGTTGGTCATTGGATCAGAAGATCAGCTGAGTGACCACAGGACTATCATTGGGAGAGACTAGTCAGGTGATACAGACCAACATGGCTGCGCCCATGCCCACCACCACGGGAAACACAACGCACGCGCGCAAGCCCTAGCAAACCACAGTGAGAATAATCAGCCACCACTCACCTCCACTCCCGGTGACTGAACACCTAAGCTCAAGGACACCAGCACAAAGGTGAGTAAAGACCAATCCCAGGCGGCATCCTGACAGCTATAGAATAAACAGAGGAGTCCGCACTAGTGGTGAGAGAAATGGTAGTGAATAATGCCTATTACAATTAGATTAGGTCAAAAATTAAAAAAACAACGTAATGATCTATCACACATTTTAACAAAAAATTCTGGATGACTCCAATGTTGGTGGTGCACCCATAGGATTTGTGCAATACACATATAATAAATAGTTATGCAAAGAGCAAAAACTAGAAAAAAGACAAATAAGCCTTTGTTGGGGCACTCTTAGAAAGGAAATGTAATGAAAATTAATGAACAGAATTATATGAATTTAAAACTTAACTTTTAATAGTGAACTTGGTAAGATGAATTCTCTTCAGTTAGGTAACTCACATGTAAAACAAATACATATAGTGAACAAACATAAACAACATAAATGTTGCAATCAGCATACAATTAGAAAACAATTGTTGGTATATATAATATGATATATGAGAGTGATTTACCTTGCATCACAAGTCATTGATTGAATGGCAGCAGGGAACAAGAGTATTTAGACCCTATATGTACCAAGTGCATCAATCAGTGTAAATCCGCTGCCAGTAAGAATGATGTATAAACATGGATAAAGAGCACAGATGTTACAATCAAGACTAAGGAAAGCACTCAGTTTATATACACTAGGATAAATTCTCTTCAATAAGATAACTCACATGTAAAACAAATACATATAGAGAACAAACGTAAACAACATGAATGTTGCAATCAGCATACAGTAAGAAAACAAATATTAGTATATATGAGGATATGTGAGAGTGATTAACATTGTATCACAAGTCATTGATTGAATAGCAGCAGGGAACAAAAGTATTTAAACCCTATATGTACCAAATACATCAATCAGTGTAAATCCGTAAGAATGATGTATAAACATGGGCAAAAAGCACAGATGTTGTAATCAGGATTAAGGAAAACACTCAGTTTATATATACATAAAACAATGTTTCACCTCACCTTTATCTTGCATAAAGGAATTTTTAACAACATATATATTCTCCTGTTAGATCTATAAAAGAAATTCTGCTGTTAATTATAGGCAAGGTGAAAAAAATGGGCGAATATCTAAGACTGAATTAACCCCTCTTCCTAACTCCACGATGCACCTTTCACCGGGGTGGCTTGGTCACCTGATCATCAGGTAGAGTTCAAGCTTCCTGCTAGTTAAAGGAGCATAGCATACGCCCTATCATAGGGTTGTGTTATAGATTGACTGTTGTTACAGCCAATCAACGATCATAAAGGTTTGCACCTATCTGGACCTTCGAAATACTAACTGGATGTGGTTTGATTACCAATTAACATAAGTAAACAAAAAGGAACATAAGACTTGTGGATCATACAAATGAACAAGGGAAATGGTAAATGATAGAGATATGGACAAGGGCAAATAGGGAGTGAATGGCTTGTAAGACAAATAAGAAATATGAGATATGAAACACAAAATAAGATGTTAATGAAAATAATGGGTAAAAAAGAAAATAATAATAGATGGGCCGATATAAGAACAGGGAGTATCAGAATATAATATAGAAATAAAATAATAAAATAACGTGATAGGGAAAATGAAGTAGAATGACAGCACAGCAATAAGAGAAATGTGATTGTGAGAACTGTGTGATAAATCTCAAGGTGAGGGCATGAAATTAAATAGCACTGTGAAAGGTTAATGAACCAGATGAGATGACAAATGAATGAAATAGTCATGCATGAAAATGCTGGACATTAAAAATGTGATAAATGATCTTGAGGTGAAATAAATTAGCATATTGAAGGGAGTGGTGAAGGGAAATGGTGTGTGGTAAGGGATGAAAAAAAGGAGAAGGAGGGTGAGTGGTAGTCATATAAATAGTGAAGGAAATGTGTAAGGTGTGTGCCGATGAAGAGAAGAAAAAAAAACAAAACTACGACTAGGGACATTGATACCTGGGGGTCTCAATGAAAAAAAAAATCAATTTTGGAGGGATTTTTTGACAGAATGAGTCTGTCTTCATTTATTTATCCTCACATGAAATTCCATATCCCTATCCTTAATCAACCCTACCTCCTTGTCATTATTATATATATATATATATATATATATATATATATATATATATATTCCAACATAAGGATGGCACTCCCATCAATCGAAAGTCAATAGGGCCAGGGTGCTCAGCTACTGTATAATCCACAGCACAAATATCCTCCTATGAGCGGCACTCCTCTGGACTAGAAAAACAAACTACAGGAGACGATGGTAATGTTCCAACGTTTCGGATGTCACTCCTTGTTCATGGAACAGACAGATACAAAAAAGATACATACATACACACACACAGACACACACACACACACACACACACATATATATACATATATATTTTTTTCTTTTCTTTTAATTTTCTCCTTTTAATGTTATCTATCCCCCCTTGCATCACCTCACCATGTAACCACTTTTTCATTCCGTCATTTTCCCTCCTCCTCCTTTCTCCCTCTGGGTCCTACTATACTTCTCACATTTAGCCTCTACTTTTCCCCCCCTTTCCCCCCCCCCCCCCTTTTCCTCACTGGTTCATTACATTCCTTCCTGTTCACACACCTCTACCATGTGTCTCTCAGTCCTTTACCTGATCCTTCTCCACCTCTGGTCCTCTTTGATCCTCCTTCATTTTACCTGTTTCCTTTTCCCTTTGTATTTTTTATTTATTTAAATGAATTCATTTTTTTTTTCTCATCAGCACACACATTACACATTTCCTTCACTATTTATATGACTACCACTAGATCATCTAGATGATTTCAGTACATTTCTTAACTCAAATTATCGCAATATTAATCTTAGTTTTAACATAAGTAAAACCAATGTAGATTTCCTGGATCTAACAATCTATATTGAGGGGGATCAAATCAAAACCAAAAATTTTATTAAACCGACCGACTAAAGATTTTACATTAATAGAAATTGTTGTCACCATAAACGTTGGCTTGAGTCTATCCCCACTGGTCAATTTAAAAGGGTGAAACATAATTGTTCTGATCAAAATGTATTTTTAGAACAAGTAGACGAAATGAGGAATTGTTTCATCTCATGTGAATATGATGCAAAAGAGGTGAACGATTCCCTTGAGAAGGTGTCTAAACTAGAGAGAGTAGATTTGTTGAATGACTCAGTTAAGAATTGTCCTAAGAATGGGGATAATTTTAAGTGGGCATTCATCACCAATTTCACGTCTCAACATCTAGTTAAAAAAAAATCTTAAAAAAGCACTGGAATCTGCTAAAAAGAGATCCTATCATCAGCAATGATCTGATGCTCCAGTGTGTATTTTTAGAAAAGCCCCGAATCTAAATTGGTCAACAGTTATCATGCCCCTAGCCCTAAAACGAGTATTAATTTTACTACTGGTTTCCACAGATGTGGAATTTGCATTGGCTATAAACACATCTCTAATAAGTTTGGAAAGAAAAAAAGAAGAGGTGACAATGGAAAAAATTGTGCCATTAAGGAATTTAGGACCTGCCATTCATATAATATTATGTATGGAATAGAGTGTTCATGCAAAAAATTCTATATAGGCAGAACTAGACGCACATTGCCGACGCACTTTGGCCACTTCCTGTGCATAACGGAGATACATGGATGCACACCTGTCCACTCGTGATTGAGGATCCACAGGAATATATGGTTGGATCCATTATGGACTGGATTTCTTGGGATTCACTATGTTTATTAGTTATTAGCAGATCTATGTCTGGAATTAGGTTTTTCTGTAGGCTCTATTGAGAGCTGTTTAAATACGGGCCCTTTTACTCCTTCAGCATATGCCTTGAGGAAGATACACACTTTATGTATCGAAACGTGTTGGCACGTTACCTGGTTACCTGGACATTCTTGGACCTTACCTGGTAGATAGTTGGTGGATTGTGGGGACGCCTGGTTATTCACCCGTTTCTTAAAAGTGAAATTTGTCTACTTAATTCAGACCATTATACTCGGTAAGGGTCCATCCATCTTCATTTAATTTATTTTTATCTCTTATGTTGTATTTTGAATAAAACATTGTTACACTATTGGAGATTTTCTATTTTTTACATACTTGTTGAACGAATATGGGATTCTAAAGATCTGAAGGTGCCGTGGGGAACCACAGCCTGTATTTTAGGATAAACCTTGAAAGTGCCTGATTGTCTACTTTACATGGTAGACCAATATTTGGGGTAATTAAGCATAAATACTGTTTTCTATATTTTGATTGGTCCTAAAATTACTACACTATGAGAATATTATTCGTATTTTTTTTTGAGGTGACTATTCCAGATATAAAGGAATAAGAAGATCCTGTTGGACAGATATACCCAGAGGTAATTGAACGGAGATTTCTGATTGTATTGTTAGGAGCGCCTCCTGGACACACTTGGTGATATTTATATGTTGTACTTTGTTTTGAAGTATTTGGTGACACTTTTTCTTACTAAGGAGTCTAAGGGACAGCCAAGTGCGCATGTGTTATCTTCACACCCAATTTTTTCCTTTGTAGCCTTATTTCTGGTCACAGAAAAAACTACACACTAAACAGTAAGGTGTAAGCAAATCAGGGTCTTTCAGTGCTAGTATACTGTGAATACACTTGTACTGTTAAATTTATCCACTTTTCTGTTGCCACTACCAACTAGAATAGTACTCACCCCTGCAAGGGATGTACCCTCAGTGACCAGTCCCAGGAGCACAGATATGAGGAAAGTACACTTACATACAGGGACCATACACTCAGACCACTCGATGCAGAATGTGTGCACAAAGCTCAATAAACCAGCCAAATGTAGCAGGAAGGAGCAGGAAAGTAGCACAGCTGCTGGGTGCAGGCTATCAGGGGACACAGGAGCCCTGCTGCACCCTCCGACGCGGAGACAGGCTATAGCTAAAATGGCCACTCAGTGTTCTAGTGGGGGAGGAGTGCAAAGAAACATGCCTGGGGCTTGCTGGCCTCGTAGGTGAAGCTCACCCCATTGGAGGGGCAAACAAGGAAGCGCCCGCCTCCCCTGGCTGGTCAAACCCCCAGGGAAATATGAAATGCAATAAAGCAGCCCCTGATCCAATACTAAGTCCATGGTGGTCTAGTGTTGAGTGCGGTCAGACTGGGTGCCCCTCACTACCAGCACCGCCGAATGTGTCCTGCTCCAGCGGTGACAGCCACTGACTCGTGGTACCCGGTGTGCAGGAAGCCGCCTTACCTTATATCCCACGATGTACACTGGCTGCTCCTAGTGGCATCTGTGTGTGTGAGTCCGCGGCCGAAGTCACTGACCCAGACACCAGTGCTGCGGACACCTGCACTGGGGATGGTGGAGCGGCAGTGGGGGGGGCGCATCCTATAGGATGCCTTACACTGCCCACTCTTAAACTATTAAAATAAAAGTGAATTAAACAAAACTTGGAGGAGCATCTAAAGTAGCCCCCTACAAACTGGTGCCCAGCTCCTGCCGCCAAGAAACTCAAACGTGTGTCCAGTGCCTGGGAGCGGGGTATAGAGGAGAGGAGACTGGGCTTGTGGGTAATTTGCATTAACAGTTTGGTGCCCAGACTCTCCTCTCCAGGCTATACCCAAGAGTTGTCCCTGTGCCCCCTGTCGGAGGAAGAAGAAATTAGATTTTCATGGTCTTTGTCATCACCATACTATTATATGTATTTATACAAATATATGTACTGTATGTAAAAATAAAAACCACACTTATTGCCAAGTGAAAATAAATATTGCAAACTAGGTTAAGACCAAGTCAGTGGAACATTTATTTATATTAAAAAACACAAAAAAGAACCCCAGAATAAATATGTCCATTTACTCTTTTGCATAAAGTTTGTGTATGATTAATATCCCTGAAGTCCATTATAAATCTTCTGCACTGATCCATGCTTCAGAAGCTTTTTCACACCTAAAATACACAAACAGATCAGTTATAAAATAGAGGACATACCAGGCTTCAGCTTTTAAAAGAACAGCACAGTATACGATTAAACTAAATGGGGATTATTTACATGAACAATAACAGGAAGCTGTCTCTGATGGCATGATATATTAATAACTTATTATATATATATATAACAATATATTTCCACTACATACTTGCTCACATGTATCATATTTACAGCTATTGTACTTTACATACTAGAAGATCAACTTTGGTAAGGTTTGACTCACAAAGCTCTCTGTCATAGACCTTGATTAGAACTCACATACCAGATATCCCTGTACTTGGAAAATGACAAAAACATGTTTTGAACCATTTTATGGGTGTGTAATTATAAAAATTAATCCAAGATGTACTTTTTATGAATGACCTTCAGCAGCCATGGTCATGGACGCAAACATGTCTTCTACAGTATGTACACAGATTTTCCCTATTTTTCACTGTGCAGCCTTCTCTCCTTCCAAACTCGGTTTTAATATTTTCTATTCTCTATATTTCCACATACATGGTTTTTAACATCTGCACAGGTTATTTAGACAATATTGTGTCTATTGTATTTGTTCCTCTGTAAAAAACAAAACTTTCACTGTTAAATTAAGAGTGTGAAAAAAATTATATAAAACTTAAAACAAATTATAACCGGATATTAACCTTAGCTTGGCCCCAGCAGAAAAGCATTTGTACTATATTAGATCATATGCTTACCATCTTTCTGCTCTTCTGTTAGCTGTTCTTTAGGGAATTCCACATCAAACGTAATAATTAGAGAACCCTTAATGTTATTGTTGTCAAAATTTGGAAGTCCTTCACCTTTTTTCCAAAGCTTTGCTCCTGGTTTAGTTATTTTATCTCGCATTATATGAACCTATTAATATATTATACAAGAAAATCTAAACATTTTGAAGAAATCATACACAATATTTGTGTTCAACAATTCTTTTAGCCAATATAACAGACACCACACATTAGAATGCCATACAAATGAAACAGATACACTGTATACAAAAATCCCAGAAGGATGTCAGGAAGAAACGCAATGTATTCTGTAAATGTTGCAGAAGGGTTTAAGTCACTTAGGGGTAGATTTAGCAAAACTAAGGGCCGAATTCAATTAGCCGCGAAAAGCGGAATGAATTTGACTAATTTGCCTATTGTAATGCAATGTTTTCTCCATGAGCGTCCCTGCTTTTCCCCCTATTCAATTGTAAAACAGGCGAAATCGCGGAACGAATGCTTTACAAAGCGAAAAGGATAGTTTTTTGAGGGAAATCAGTCTGTACCACATAAAAAGCTTCAGACCCTCGGAATCAATATAGAATAGTAGTAGTAGCCCTAATAAAAGTATTTAGTGAACTTATTTTGTTGCAATGGGCTGTTACATGCATATTTGCATATGTGTGGAAAAATGACAGAAAGCAAAGTCTTTTCAAAAAAAAATAAGTACCGTAGTTACATTTGGGGTACATGAAAATGGGTACTAGTATATTCTGATGTCTCTAAAATGAGGATTTAAAAAAAAAAAAAAAAAAACAACAACTTAAAAATACACCTGCTGCAGCCTCCTGCAATCTCAAAAACTCCTGTCTCATATAGCCCCCACAAAAACCACCCCCCACACACACTTTTTACCCATTTTCCAACACTTTTTAAATTTTTATAAAAGTTTTTTTGACCGATTAGTCATTATTGGGGTGTCCAAAAGGGTTCTGAATCAAATCCCCACATTTGCACCCCAAAACAGCGATTTTGCACTTCCAATTAGCAGGCCTATATGTGGTGAAACTTTTTTGCCTGTTTCCCCATGTAAAGTTTTCGCATAGGCGAAAACGTCCTGGAAATGAATACGGAGAAGAGTAGAAAACAGGCGAAAAGCGCAAATCGGCGAAAACTTTTCTCCAAACGGCACTTTTCCCGGCTAATTGAATTTGGCCCTTAATAGGAAAAGTGGAAATGTCGACCATACAAATCAGATCCTAGCTATCATTTGTATAGTTCAGTCAGTGGTTCTCAAACTCGGTCCTCAGGACCCCACACAGGTCACGTTTTCCAGGTCACCTAGCAGGTACACAGAAGTATTCAGGTGGAGCTAATTATGTCCGAGAGGAGACCTGCAATACATGCACTGTTTGGGGTCCTGAGGACAGAGTTTGAGAACCTGTGGTCTAGTACATTCAGCTAGAAGCGGATTGGTTGTTATGGGAAACACCTCAACGTTTCTTTTTTTAGAAGGTTTGATAAATCTGGGTTATCGAGATTTTATATAAGAATTAGGAACAGTCACATGAAGATGTAAAATTCCTTTTATAAATTACATCTACCAACTTGGAAATGATCCGATGATGCAGTCATTTGTGTCCTTATTTTGCCATGTCAAAATCTTACTAGGATTGAACGGTGTGACCTCTAGGTACAGACGTGTCCTTACTAAGCTTTGCAAAAATCATGCCAAATCCCCCTCTATCTCCATGCTACTGGCTGTTTGTAGTATGCGAGGTCTGAAAGATTTCTGTTTTGTTTATATGAAATATGCAAGAAAAATGTGAATAAAATAGCTAACACTAACAAAAAAGTAGCAGAATATAAGTGAAAAAATAGCAGAATATTATCATTAAGTAACAGAGTATCAATACTCCTCAAATTTGCCATCTATGCAGTAGATTAACAATGTGGCTAAACAAGGAAAGTTATTTTGTAGATAGTGGTTTGTCACGTATGTCATAGATCACCTATGTAGGGCAACACAATTTTTCAATTTTTATCCATTCGTCGGTCTTATGGACAGGCAGCAACACTGACAGTCATCATGTTTTTTGGTAATATAAACTCTCGAAACCATAGTGCGAGATGGTATCATTAACAGAGCACATCATCTCTCGCTACCCTATTGAATATGTGTCAAGCTGAGAGCAACGCTAGCAAGGACTCATCTGTAGGAATCCTGCCATGTAATAACTGTATCCGAAGAGACAGTGCTACATCTTAAGCGCTAAACTCTTTCAAAATACAGTTGGGACATTTTCCCAGAGTACCAAGAATACATGTGGTTAAAATGTAAAAACATGGCAGAAAAGTGTTATTATTTGTTTTCAGGGCAATGCTCATGATTTTCTAATATCATAGCACTAGACTGAAGCTCCAAACAGAATATTAGTCACTTAATAACTTAAATGGGTCAAATTATTCATATAGCCTTGAAGTTATATTAAGTTCATACTTGGACCACTTCAATGCAGGGGACGAGTGAGGCTTGTCATCCACTTAAAACTTCAGATAAGTACCACCCGTCATCCACAGCAAAGTGCCACCCAGTAATTTACCTTTTCCCTGCGGTACTAATCACCGGTAGGGAGTCCGATATACCGCTGGGGCCAGTCCCGGAGCAGTGACCTCTGCGTGCATGTGCGCCGCCACTACTTTTAGGGACTTTTAATGCCAAGGTTGGGGAGATAAAGGGACTTAGAGAGATGGCGGCACCCTTGTTTGAAAGAGGGAGTCCCGTAGAGATTATTGATTATGAAATGCTCTGCCTTAGTTGCCCTCTTCACAGGGGAATGATCTATTATATCTATATATATATTTTGCTGATTGATGTTATCTTTGTTCCTCAGGACCATCATGAGCGGGAGTGGGAAAGGATTCTTGGTATACCTCTGGATGACTGCTGCTGGGAGGTGAGGGAGGGAATAGCTACGTGTTCTATCTCCACACAAATTAAGGAAACTGCATATGAACTTTACTATCGGTGGTGTTACACACCGGACAAACTTTCCAAAAATGTTCCCTATCTCCGTCCTGGACTGTTGGGGGAACATTTAGTGGACATGCCCTCGTATTGTCCAATTTTAGAAGGAGGTTCTCTCACGTATCAATTCCATCTCTGGCCTTCGCTCTCCTTGGATCTATGGGTGTTCCTGCTCTTGCAACCATTTTCAGATATAGATTCTTCACTGAATAAAAATGGTTCTCCCATATTTTAGCAGCAGCTAAATCTTTAATAGCTAGAAACTGGAAGTCCCCTGACCCTCCTGTAGACTATTGGCGAAACAAGAACCACAAAGTATTTCTTTGTGGTGCTCATTTAAATAAGCACATGGGTTAAAAAGAATTTTGACATTTTAAAATGAGGAAAAAAAAAAAGAGCAATTGTATATTCTGAAAATAGAAAAAAGTCTTCTGAAGAAGAGTTATGGTGGACTTATCTTTTGTTAACTATTTCTTCGAAGTCCATAGGATCCACAGGGATACAATGGGGTGTGTGTGGTCCAGGCACCAAACGGTTAAAGCTTTAGCTCCCAGGATGCACTGGTCCCCCTCCACACATACCCCGCCCCCAGCCACAGGCAGACAGTTTTGTAAACAAGAGCAAGGCAGGAGCAGGAAGGAGGAGAAGGAAGAACCATATACTAAAGAAACACTCTCCCAGAAGAAGGAATCAGTGATCAAGAGAAAAAAAAAACCCATTGAGGCCAGGTGAGTCAGGGTGGGCGCCCTGTGGATCCTATGGACTTCGAAGAAATCGTTAACAAAAGGTAAGTCTACCATAACTCTTAATTTCTTCTTCAGGGTCCATAGGGGATCCACAGGGATACCATGGGGATGCCCCATAGCAGTTTCCCCTAATGGTGGGGACACCAACGGAGATCCATGCTTCTTCCCTACCCCCCAACGGTGGCGACACGCCTCAGTTTCTGGGAACGGAGGGCATCGCACCCCCTCCCCACCCACCAATGGCAGCAGACTGTCAATCACTGGGAGAACCCTGAGAGAACCTTATGCATCATCTGCCTCCTTAGATGACGCGTCAGAATCTGAAAGCTGGGTGGACTGAGAGGATGATACAGTCCGCCTATGTGCTTTGGTGGCTAACGATCTGTTCGCCTGTAACTTTTGCTGATAGGCGGCAGATGTCTAAGCCATATTCTGAACTGAGTGGGCATAAACATCCATCCAAGGAGGATGCATAGGGGGTACCGACATAGTAGGCTGTAATAGCTGTGAGTACCCGTGGTGGGAGGCAGTATGGGGCTTGATAAGCGGTCCACTAGCTACGTCATAACCTGGGATAAGGAGCGCACCCAATGTGGCTCCTGGACAGGGAAGGTGGTACATAACAAATAACACACAAAATCATCCGGCAAGAAATCCTGAGCGGACAAGCCTGCTGAACAGGATCTGCAAGTAACCAGCTCAGGTGCCTCAGGCTCCTGTTTACCCTTAGAAGACATAGTAATAACTAGCCAGCAGCACACAATTAGTGTATGCTAGTAATGCAGAGTGACACCCTTCACAAATACAAGTAAATATGAAGTAACAATGAACCCCTACACACCTGGTAGTTGAGGTTTTAAATAAGAGCAGCAGGTATAGATATAACTGACAGTAAGAAAGTTTAAAGACAGTATATCACAACAGGAGAGCAAGCATAAGTCACATACAATGCATATAAATATACTTATAAAATAGGCACTAAATCAAACCCTGAAGCCTCAAAAGGTCTGGTAGGATTTGTGTGCTGTATATCCTGGCACCAGGGAGAGGTATACAGGAAGACTGGACCCGAATCTCCTGAGACCTGTAGCTTCAGAAAAGCCCTGATTAATGACTGCTGAGCGTCTCATATAGGGAGGAGGGTGAGGGGAGGAGCACTCAGAGCCGGGAAGCCTCTTGTGAGGGATCGCGCTCTGAGTTGGGTGAGGGGCTGCTGGGGGACAGCCTACCTCCCCGCTGCTGCATCTGTCACCAGGCGCCACTGGCCTCTACATAAGCCTCGATGCCAGCTTTAAACTGCCCCGGTGGTCTAGTGGGGGAGTGGATGAACCAGTCGCCCCACTGCAGCGACCTCCAGCAGGTCTCCACCGCCGGAGGTAAGGACTGCACAACACGCGATTCCCCACAAGCGGGGAATCACCTTACCTTACCTGATCTTCTCAGTCTATCTGGCCGCAGCCCTGGGTCCCCAGTGAGGCGGATAGCAGAGCCCCGCCGTAATCGCCGAACCAATCACGGTGTTGTGCCACCAGTGGAGGTAGCTGTAGCAGCAGCACAGGCGCCCATTAGCATGCCTTGCTGCTTGCTCAGTTTAAACATTAAAAAAAAAAAAAAACCATAACAAAAAATAAATACTTGAGGGTGCCTAAGCAGTCCCAGTGTCTAAAGGTGCGACCAATCCTGCCGGTACCAAACGAAAAACGGTCTGCCTGTGGCTGGGGACGGGGTATATGTGGAGGAGGACCAGCGCATCCTGGGAGCTAAAACTTTAACCATTTGGTGCCCGGACCTCTCCGACCACACCCCCCATGGAATCCCTGTGCAACCCCTATGGACCCTGAAGAAGAAACAAGCTATATATTTCTGTGGGTAACGCATAAAAAAAAATAATAATAATTAAATCAGCGCTGTTGATGCTGGAATGGGACAATCGGTAACGTAAAAATATGGCCTCAGCACAAGGGTGAGAAAACCCACAGCAGCGAAGGAGTTAACTATATTGATCTTGCACCAACAGTGAAATATAAACTGCACCGACATTGCGATGGAAGCAGTGTTTTCTGTGGGCAAAGTTTATTTCTCAACTAACCCCCCAATTGTAAACAACATCTGTGCATGTGCACAGTATTAAAATGATTGGCAGAGTGTACAATTATAAGGTTTCAAAACAGCAATCATATCCATTAAAAAAAACAAAAGGTATATTTTAGAGTCCAACATGCCAAAGAATCCAGGTTGGGCACAGGATGCCAGCAGTCACAATACTGACAGCGGCATCTCGACAGTTGAAATCCCACCTCATCTAGGCAAGTATACTAACACCAACCCTCCCCCGTAGCCTAACCCTAACCCTCCCCCTAGTGTCTAACCCTAACCCTCCCTTTAACCCCAATAACTCAATACTAACCTTCAGGATGCCGGCGGTCAGGATACTGGCGCCGGGATTCCGGCGCCGTTATTTTGAGCGTCGGCATCCAGACAGCCAGGATGCCAACTACATCCCAAAGAATCTATATACAGTATACTTAGCATTAGAGGTAAACTTGACACAAATGGCTTATTAATCTCAAAGGCTTTGAAAGTTTATTGTTAAATATACCTTATGGCCATCCAAATGAGTAATATCCATTTCGAAACCTATAAGTGCTTCAACTAGAGAAACTGTTACATTTGTGTAAAGATCATCTCCTCTTCTTTCAAATATGGGATGCCTGTATAAAAAATAAGCAAAAAATGGAAATAAATAGTAACATATTTGAAAACGCATACATCAGTTCAAACTGAAGCCACAATTAAAACAGATAGGTCACGAGACAGCACTAGTTTTCCCATCTTTAGTTATGGCAATACATTTTGCTTCATCTCCAATATTTACAATTGGAAGCAAGGTTTTCTCCGCAAAAAAGAACACAGATCTCGTGCCCAATTGTGGAATATGCGTGCTCCCGGTATCAGCGGTATTCAATTGAAAAAAAAACAAAAAAACAACCACCACTATTAGTCCGGTGGTCTCCAGAGCTCCCTGTCATCTCCCCTCCATCTTTGCACTGGGGAGGGACCTGCTGGGAGGGGAGGGACTGCTTGTAAATGTGGTTCTCCCGGCAGCTGCCTTCGGGGGGGCTCACTTACACTCACACAACATAGAATTTACTGGCTAATTAAGCTAATTGGAAACTTCCAATTGCTTAGTCATTAGGAGGGGTGCCGCCGGGGGTTCCAGAGCATTTCCCGAATACTTTTCCCAAAAATATTGATTTAAGGAAAAATTGGTTGTGCTCTGGAGGTGCGCAAAAAAAAAAAAAAAAAAAAATCAAAAACCCTGCACCTAATTGAATAGCAAAAATCCCACACCAGCAGGAAAACCCCACAGGTGCGGGATTTTTGCTATTCTCGCACCTAACTGAATATGCCCCTAAGCAGATAGTGACTGTTACAAAACTGTTTCTTTGACTGAATGAATGTTATGTCCCAAGTTAATATTTTTTAACCACTTAAGTTTCTGTATATTCGAAGCAGTTTGTTTTATCACAATACAAAACTTTTATGGTCCTTGTCACATACAAAGTTAAAATTACAATGTAACGCTAAAACAAAAACCACAACCTTTAGGTGATTTTTTTTACCTTTTAACATTATTAGGACGATTCAGCTAGCTGTAATGTGCAATACATTGTGTTGTGGAAATCACATTACTCATTCTGCCTTGCACCCAGTAGGGGTAAGTGGCTACTGTTACTGACAAATGTGCTCATCGAGCCGGACTAAACTGAACCTCATATTGGAAGTCTGGAGGTAATATGCTCTTTATACAAATACAGAGACCATGTCACAACTCTCAGATGGCAAATTGACGCAACCCAGATTTGGGGATTGGCGTGACTTATTTCTGAGGCGCGGAGTCTAATATGCTGACGGTGTTCACCAGGGACCTTCGCAAGAGGGTATGGGCTTGGCTGCGTCCGACACACAGGTTGCGGCCCTCAGAATAGGTTCCCCTATACAGGTGCTGGTGAAATCTGGAAGGAGTGGAGAAGACTTTCAGTGTAGTGAACAGGCAGGGTCAGAACCAAACGGACAACAAGGTACCAGGGAGCAGATGAGTGCAGGTCGTAGAGGATAGCCAAGGTCAAACCAGATTACCAAATGCAGTACCAGGGATTAGATAGAAGCAGGTCAGAAACAAAGCCAGGGTCAGGAACAGATTTGTAGAGGCTGATTGCAGGAATCCTCTAATCAGTGCAGCTGGTGATTTCACTGAGCTGGATAATAGACTGCAACTGATATTTGCTGAGTAAGTTCACTGGAACAGCTTGCGATTCCTAAACTGGAATACAGCAGCACACAAATCAGGACACAGAAACTGTAGATATTGAGCCAGATGGCAGTGATGGTATTCTGCAAAAAGGAGCCACAGGATAGAACTTAACACTGGGAAGCAACTCTTTGCTCTGACACCAGTGGGAGTTCTCACAGGGGATATGAATCTGCTGCCAGTCCCTGATAGGCTGCTGAGGTCAGCTGAGGCAGGAGCACTCCCACTGGAAGAATGCTAGCAGCTGCCATAGTGCATGATGGTGATGTCAGTGCATGGTTCTCGAACAAGGTCAGGCAGAAATCCTGACCTGCAGCAAATGGTAATGTAAGTCACACAATTTGAGAAGAGTGTGACATTACCCCCTCCTAACGGGTGGCCTCCGGACACCCCTATGACTTGAGAAAAAAAAAATCTTGAATAGACATCTGAAGATCAACACAACTCTTCATTGGAGAAGCAGAAAACATGTAACCATTAATGCTTTCGGCGATTCTTCTTGCCCTTTCAGGAACGTCTTGATCCACCTGGTAGAGACGGAATCTCTGGTTCAAGGAAAACTTCCTTTCTAAACATAGGACCTCCAGGGAAAGGTGCTTCATCCGCTACAGGATCATAATCAGAATCAAATATTTTTCCTTGGAAACAGCACCAGAAGTGGGTATCCTGGTCCTTTGGATCCATCATCCAAGGAAGTGACCCCAAGTCTCAATACCGCAGGCTGTGGACCTTGTGCTAGTCTCGATGCTTTTGGAGCAAACCTTTGCAGTACCGCTTCAGTGAAAGCTGAGAGATCTTTTAAAATGGGATCCTTGGTCTCTATAAGTGGATTAGCCCAGTCTAAAGCTTTACCCCTAAAGGCCAAAAGGAAATATTTTACCACATTGGCAGGAGTAAGAGAAGGCAACAATCCGGAATCCACATTGGAAAGATATTGACGTACCAAGGCATAAAACTGATCTAAGTCTCCATCAAAATAAATGGATGATCCATCATCCACAGAACTTCTAAGCAAAGAATCAGGTGAAGGGCCCACTGCAGCAGGTATTATATTGATCTGTGAGAACTCCAAGTCCTTTTTGGAACCAGGAGACGGAGGGCTTTCACTTGGCTGAATAGGTAGAACCGGATTGGGATTTGAGACACATAAACTGGCAGGAATTGTACAGGTCAAAACCGGATTAAGACCAGACACACTGGAACTGGATGGAGCAGGAAGTTTAGATGACCCTTTCTGAGTCTGGACCGTATTAGTACTGGGGATGGCAACACAGACACCTTCTCTGGGGATGGCAACACAGACACCTTCTCTGGGGATGGCAACACAGACAAATTTCCTGGAACTGTAAAATCAGGACAACCCTCCTGGGGTTACAAAGTCAGATGCCCTTCCTAAGGCTATAGAATCAGATGCCCTCTCTGGGGCTACGAAGTCAGATGCCCCCCTCTGGGGCTGGACTGAAACATCGGATACCCCTGCTGAGGACTGAACATCGGATACTCCTTCTGGAGTTTGAATATCGAATACTCCTCCTGAGACTGCAAGAACAGACTTCTCACTGATTTTGGGAGATCTGAACACTCTTGATTTCCAAACCTGGAATAGGGTGCTCTTGTCACTGGACCCAATCTTGCACTGGAGTTCCTTTTTGGGCAACTTCCTTAGCACTCCTAGTAGTGGAAACTGGAACTGAAGGTGACAATCAATCTAGATAGTTCATTGGCATTAATGCTGAGACACTGAGACTTGTCACCCTTCCTTGATTTGCACAGAGAACAGTCTTTTATAAAATGATCAGGACCCCCACAGTAAAGACAAAGTTGAAATTCCTTGCGCCGCTGAGGTTCAGCTTCTGACAGCTTGGGCCGTGGAAAACTCTAATATTTCTCCCTTTTCGGTACAGAGGAGGAGACCACAGTCTTTAAGGCTCCCAAATCAACAAACTCCTTGGTTTTATTATACTGAGTTGGTGTTTTGTCAAAATCAGAAGCAATTAATTCCGGTAGAATCAGCATAATATTGGTTAAAAGCTTTTGCAGCTGCTCTAACAATTGCTGAAATACTCCAAGTCGTGCAGGATTCAATTTACTTGGTGACTGAGGAGGTCTGTGAGCAATTGTGAGTAGTGGTCCCTTTAACCGAATTATGTAGTTGCAGATTACCAGCAAAATCTCCAGCAGTGGGTGGAGGTATGCAGGGGTTAACAGAGTCTGAAAAAACTCTGAGACTGAGAAGCCATGGTAAAACAAATCAGCCTGTGTCATCTCAAATCTTTTTACCACATTCATAAAACCCAGACTGGGGTTTGCCACTTGAGTCTGACCAGCAGCATCCATATTTTTTGAGGCCAGAGCAATCTGTCACAACTTTCGGATGGCAAATGGATGCAACCCGTATTTGGGGATTGGTGTGACCTATTTCTGAGGCGCGTAGTCTAATGTGCCGGCGGTGTTCACCAGGGACCCTCGCAAGAGGGTATGGGCTTGGCTGCGTCCGACACACAGGTTGCGGCCCTCAGAATAGGTTCCCCTATACAGGTGCTGGTGAATTCTGGATGGTGTGGAGAAGACTTTCAGTGTAGTGAACAGGCCGGGTCAGAACCAAACGGACAACAAGGTACCAGGGGAGCAGACGTGTGCAGGTCGTAGAGGATAGCCAAGGTCAAACCAGCTTACCAAATGCAGTACCAGGGATTAGACAGAAGCAGGTTAGAACAGATTTGTAGAGGCTGATTGCAGGAATCCTCTAATCAGTGCAGCTGGTGATTTCACTGAGCTGGATAATAGACTGCAACTGATATTTGCTGAGTAAGGCCCTGATTCAGACCCACTCGCGAGCGGCTGTCCGCTCGCAAGTGGGTCGATGGTTTGCACTGCGCATGCGCCCGACGGAGGGAGAAGAACTTTCCTTCGCTCGTAGTGTCTCATCAAAGGGGGCGTGCTGTCGATGTTGACTGACAGCACGCCCCCTTTGGTGGGCGTGCTGCCAGACGGAGGCGTTCCCAAGGGAACGGCTACCGTCTGAAGCCAGCCCCACTGACATCACTTGTGATGTCAGTGGGAGTGATTTTGGCTCTGATAGAGCCAAAATCACTCCTGGCCTTGCGGTTGAGAAACTCAACCGCAGGCTTCTGCTCGCAGTTTCGATGGTCGCGATGGTCAAGATCATCGCGACCATCATCCTGCACGCTCGTATATGCTGTGGGTGGTGACCCACAGCTATACGAGCGTCCAGGAGGATGCTCCATATTAATGGAGGTGGGCCCTGATTCAGAGCGAGCACTCTGGTCAGAGCGTCCGGCTCTGAATCAGGGCCTTAGTGCACGATGGTGATGTCAGTGCATGGTTCTTGAACAAGGTCAGGCAGAAATTCTGACCTGCAGCAAATGGTAATGTAAGTCACACAATTTGAGCAGTGTGTAACAGACCATTTAAGTATGAGCATTTTGTAGATTTCCACTCTAGACTCCCCAATCCATTATGATTCTTAGGTTTTTAGTATCGCTCTGCTCACAATTTTTCTGGTAGAATGATGATAAAAAGTAAATGCTAATTGAAATGTAGTGTACAATAAATGGGAAAATTCACTGGAAACCTCTTATTTAATAACATACAGTCGTGGACAAATTGGTCAGTACCCTAACAGCTCATTCCTCCGCAAAAGTGATGAAATGAAAAAAAGCTATAATGAGACGTATAGGAGATGCTTTTAAAAATGATTGGGGCTACTCTCCCGTTTCCCTCCCAACCCTACCACCCCCATATGAATGTAAAATGCCATGCATGCAGATGGCTAGTGGCAGAGTCACCAAAAGCTGGTTTCCATGACTATGAGATCACGTGTAACTTACTTGAGAACTTTAATCCGAAAGCGCAGGTCCCCTGGCTCTCCATCAATGTGGGGCTCACCTAAAATTATAAACGGAAGGATTCTAAAACGTGAAAACTACTAAAAATATTAACAAGAAAGGAACTAAAAATCATAGTCACCTTCACCAATGAACGGATACTCCATACCATCTCTAACACCAGGCTCAATCTCTACTTCTAAAGTTCTCTCCTCATTTACAAGTCTAAAGAAAAAGTAAATAAATTATATATATTATTTCATATAACACATACATTTTTCAACACACTTTTCCAACGGAATGGGATTGAAATACCAACGGCTGTTTAGCTGCTGGTGCAAATCCTGACAGCGGCTGCCCGACAGGATGAAAATCCAGACAGAGGCAGGTAAGTATGCTAACCTTCCCTGTCCCCCCCCTAACTATCCCTTAGTGGAGCCTAACCCTAACCTCCCCCCCCTAGTGCCTAACCTAACCCCCCCTTACCGCTTCCAAAACCTAACCCTAACCTCTCCCTCAGGGTGCCTAACCCTAACCCTCCCCCCTAGGGGTGCCTAACCCTAACCACCCCCCCCCCAAAAAAACCTAACGCTAACCCCACTGACTGCCCTAAACTTAACCCTCCCCCCCCGGCTAACAGGGTGGGAGCCCCGGACTTACCTCATTCAGGCGCGCGTCTTCCTGTATTCCAGCGTCGGAATTATGATAGGCATCGGTATTTCGACGCCCATCATAAATCCCTAGCCAGAATTCTGCTGTCGGGATTGTGACCGGCGGCCATAACTACATCCCTTTCCAACATTAGTTTGACAGAAGCTTTTCATCACTGCTATGTGAAGTGTAAGAGTCCTTGCACCTCCCACTATCACTTCCTATCCCCGAGTACCTCTTTTACTTCATACTGCCCCTGGATTGTGCAGCTGTGCCTACTCACTTTCATAAACGCTCAGGGTTTATCAAATGATCCTATCATTTGCTGCAATGTTTGTTGTTGGGTGCAGGAATGTATTCAGGAATAAATTTCGTTTGGACAAATACCATTCAAAACCCGAATATCTATACAATAAAGATGCTTGGGATTGCTTAGATATTGTCAACAGAAAGTCTTGTGATGTCACCATATAAAAAGATGAAATTTATAGGGGCAGTAAGAGGGACATGTTTTATCCTTTTCCTGGTGTGTCCTAGTCGTATTGTGACTTAGATAAATTTTTTAGCAAAAGCGCTAGCAGAGTTTCACGGGACCTGACGCGCTGACAGGAGCCATTTTGCTCAACTGCAGCAAAGATGTGCTAGTAAACATGTATTTTAGTGGTTATCTAAACTCTAAATTTATAGGAGCAGTAAGAGGGATAGGTTTGGAGTTTAGATAACCACTAGAAAAAAAAACCCCACTAAAACACAGATATGTCCTTGCACATCTTTGCTGCAGTTACGCAAAATAGCCCCTCTCAGTGCGTCAGGTCCCGTGAAACTCTACTACCGCTTTTGCTAAAAAATGTATCTAAGTCGCAATACGACTAGGACACACCAGGAAACTGTGCTGAATAATTTGATATGCAACACTTTTATATCTATGTGTAAGAAATATGGCTCTGGTGTCATTTCCCACGGCCATTCTGCCTGACATAGGCTCAATCAGGACTGTTTATAATAACACGATCCCGCACCAGTATCCAATGAACCTATATCATTAATTATCTCATGATCATTGGTTCTGTATCCATATATTTATCATAGGAACACCCTTTCCATAATTGTTATGTACAGCCCCAATGCGGTGCTACCCTTATGCTGTAAGTCAGAGACCAATATATTCAAGAACGAAGAAAAGGAAGCATTATGCTGGGTGCACTCCAAACCAAGTAATATATAAAAAGTTATATTTTATATACTTTAAAAAAAATTATTTCTGAGAGATGGTGAACTATTAAAATGTTAGCGTGCAAAAAGAAGAAACAGTGCATTAAATATTCTTCCAACTACTGATCCTTTATTATGTACCTTATGTATTTCACAAAATGAAAAAGCTATATCGCTTGTATCTTTGTCCAGTGAAATAACTCACATTATTTTATTACAGGTTGAGTCTCCCATATCCAAAATGTTTGGGACCAGGGGTATTTTGGATATCGAAATATTCTGTATTTTGGAATATTTGCATACCATAATGAAATATCTTGGGAATGGGACCCCAAGGCTAAACACAGAATGCAGTTATGTTTCATATACACACAGCCTGCAGGTAATTTTATACAATATTTTTAAAACAAAGTTTGTGTACATACATGAAATTAAATTATGCTTCATATACACCTTATACACAAAGCCTGAAGGTAATTTTATACTATATGTTTAATAATTTTGTGCACATAACCATCAAAAAGCAAAAGGTTTCACTATCTCAGTCATGCTAAAACATATTCAGTATTTCGGAATATTTGGATATGTTAGACTCAACTGCAATGTCAGTAGGGAGTATCAGATAAAGTGTGTTTAGTGGTATTGTTATAGATGGTAATCTCAATGCCTGATGTCAATCTAAATCAAGCACTCACTACACTGCGCTTTGTATACCAATCATAAGCACTATTGTTATGCAGTGTAAATATTGAGGAAATATTGCTCGATCACTTTCCAATGAGGCAATCATTTCTATTTCCAGCCCGCTAATAGTCTCTCAGGGCCGCGGCCGCGTCTATTAGTTGCTGCGGTTAACAGTAGACTCCCGCTATGCTCTCCCCGCTCTGGGGTAACTATCTAATCAAAGTTGTGTATAACCGTATTAGTTAAACTAGCAGCGGTCAGCGTGTACTCTCATCACCATTACAATGGACAAATTGGACATTGTTTAAATCATGTTATCATGCACAGTAAGGTTCTAAAATAAACAGTAGCTGGTTGAAGCCGACGGCCGTTTCACCATGGGCTCTCTCAAGCCTAAGAGATGTTAGCTTGGCTGGATGTGACCAAACCGAAATGTGTGTCATCACAGAGCCGCACTTCCAGGTACTAGCGTAGCGCTCACGAGACCAAGCTACAACAGGACGCT
The DNA here is from genome assembly GCA_031769625.1 of Taudactylus pleione. NCBI lineage: Eukaryota > Metazoa > Chordata > Amphibia > Anura > Myobatrachidae > Taudactylus > Taudactylus pleione. Next base: position 3,530,719 of record JAUIMM010000535.1, read on the forward strand.
GCTCTCATGCACACAAGCTCTGAACAGTGACTATTGGGATCTCTCTCTAACATAACTTCACCTACTAAGGTATTCTAGCATGCTCTGATTTGGAGTATGTCAGTATCTGCCCCTGCAATATGTACAGATCACAGGTACACCTACTGATGTCACTCTAAACAGCAGAAGCAAGCACACTTTCTAATTTCCAATCCATACTGGGGTGTCATGCTCTCATTGATCCATTCACTGCATATGCACATTTACTAAAAAGTAGAAGTGACATACGTACAGTATACAAGCATTTGGACTCTTCTATCTCTACTCTTACAAACACCAATTACATGCGATTCTCACAGAAATGTTTAGGGAGGGATTCTGTGAGGAGAGCATTATTGTTTGATGTTATTTCATTCTGTTGGTGTGCCTTTATGGGGAGAACAATGCCTGCGAGAAAAATATACTGCATGAATTAATGGTCACAATTCCTGAAATAGATTTACCTATGTTATTAGATCTCATTGTGCATATTTATTTGTGACATTAACATCTGCAGATATTATATGCGATCCATTAATTATTGTTCCCTTATGAAATATTTTATCATTATACCAAATGTAGAAAATACTTACTATTCAACATCTGTGTGAAATTGGTTCTGGCCTCGTCCACTATATATTTCAGACACCTGATACCCAGTGACTATTAGAGTCAATAGATATTGCTATACATTATAAGGTGTCCTAGTACATTTTATTGTAACATGTTCGCCTTATATTCAAGCCTGATTTTCAATTGATGTTTTTTCTTTTTGTTATGGATTGTTAATTTTTTTGTTTTTTGTTTAAATAACTTAATAAATGTTGTGTTTCAACATTACATAATATTTCCTTACAAGGGTGCGCCCAAAATGAGTTGAGCTTTTTCTGTTCATACCTTTGAATCAACCCCATATTTTGAGCATAGTTGTACTCCACTCCAGGGTGCACCAACAACATTATTATAGACTACTTACCAACAAATCTAATATATATATGTAAAGCAAAAGTTGCTATTATAGATAGATTTGATCATTCCTGTGCGGAATCAACAACTTGACTTTTGAGCAATTACAAGACGTAAGTTACTTAAAGTTTTCATTTAGCTAGCAGAAGTAGGGAAATTTCACAGTAGGTCGAGTGGTAATGGAGGGTGGGTGCGAGCGAGATCAGAACTAAACAGTTACCTTTCATGCCTCTACCCTGGCAAAGCCTTTCATGTATTTTAGTATAAATATTCTAATAGACAGTGAACCTTAACCCAAAAGTGTATTGCACCAGTTTGTGTGCAAGGAACATCTGGTGCTTTCTTCAAACTTACTGAACAGTAAGAACAGAGCATTATTCTTACTTGACATTAGGGCATTCATCACAAACAACTTCCTGCGTCATTTGAAAACGCCCAGGCCCTAGCTGTGTGGTCCTCATTTCTTGGCGACAGTTACATTTACGCTTGCCTGGTGCTTGCCGAGCTACAGGCTTATTCCTTACCACCTGAGGAAACATAGAAGAGTAAAATTGCTTTCATTTAAATTAGGGATGCAGCAAACTGATTGAATAACATAGCAATACAGGTGAATGGGTTGAAACTGTAAAGAAGATGGCAAAGTTTCTCTAATGCGGATGCTGGCAGAAACATTACAAGCAACAACAGTCAGACAAATATATAACACATATGCACTCATGCTTGTTAAGCTGGGCATACACTATACAATTTTCTGTCAGATATCTGTCCAATCTGGCTGGTTGGAATGAAAACCTGGTAATGTATGGGAGCAAATGACAGTCGATCATATGGTTTTAAATCACTGAAAAAAGGACAAAAAGAATTGTTCAAATTGGTTACATTTGTGTGTTTTACCAATTTGTCTGAACAACCATTTTTGTCTGTTTTCCAGTGTTTGTGAGCAAATGGACGATTGTCATTTACTCCCATACATTACCAGGTTTTCATTTGAACAAGCCAGATTGCACAGATAATCGTATAGTGGATGCCCAGCTTTAGTCTTTAAAATATTTAGCTACATTTAGGAAAAATAAACGAAATCAACACGTTGTCCAATCTAAAAGAACTACTAATGGAGCATACACACGGTAAGATTTGTCAGATGTGTCTGATGAACAATTTGAACGATCTGAACGATTTGACCAACGATTTGAACCATGAATGATTTTTGACTGCATTAAAATGAATGGAATCGTCCAAATCTGACTGCAAACACATCAGATGTCATATATAGTTATCTGACCATCAGGAACGCGCATCATTCATCGTTCAGACATGTCAGATTTTCCTTCAGATATGAACGATTTTTTCAATTGTTATCGTTCAGATCTGAAGAAAAATCTGACCGTGTGTATGCACCAGAACAGTCAACATGTGTTAGCATTTTCTCTCATTTCCATGAGAGCTTGAAATATTTGACACATCATTTGCATTTAGTGGCTGAGTGCACGCTATTGTAAGTGCAATAGGCTAAAAACGGTTGTTATTCAGCCGTATCTTATGGCAATTGCTAAAGGCGGGAATACAGTTATTATAGTCTACTTCCTTTGCAAATGTCCAAGGTGTTTATTTATCAATTGGAGGCTTTGCCACAAGATTTACAGGAGTGAGTTTTTTTTAAAGGCAAATTGACACTTTGAAACTGCAGCAAAAAATCGCTTGGGATATCACTACCTATTTATATTTAGATTATATCAGTATTAAATTAGGTTTTATATTTTTATGTTTAGAAACTAGGAAACCTTCATGCAAGCACAGGACAATGACAACAGAATTCACAGCTTGATACGAATGAGAATATTTAATTTATCATCTGGTACATGCGCAATTATTGGAATTAAGAGCATGGGTGTCGTTTTTTTTAAATAATATATTAAACTAGATGCTATTTTTCTCCCAATTCTATATTAACGCCTGCCTAAATAACAGTCATTATCTGGTAAAACAGAGGCCACCCTTAGCCAGGGGAAGTGTGGTAAAGTACTTAAAACTATTGGCCAGTCACACTATGAAGGACATATTTAACAGCATAAATAACATCAGTCCATGTCCCAGTGGAGCGTACCATCTATAACCCCTGCCACACAATGGAGACACTGTCCAAATGTCGACAGGTTCAGAATCTTGACATATTCGGACAGAATGTCAAAATTCAACATGTCGAAAGTAAGAAAATGTAGACATTTTGAACTTATTAGGATTAGGCTGCAGTTAGCGAAGTCGGCATTGTGAACCTGTCGACATTCAGACAGTGTTAACATTATGAATGGCGCTAAGATATATCAAATCACCCTCGTTTACACATTTATTATTCATTTATTATTCCAATGGGAAACTCTTCAGTCTAGGTACTTGGCAAAAAAAACAAAAAAAATCCTCAGATGACATAACTTGTTCCTTGCAGAACCCTGCCAATGAGGTCACTCGTAGGTACTCTCCCTAAGAAAGCATAAGGCTGCGCCAGTTCCCACACTCTGGGAGAGTGCCCACGAGTGTTCTATTATTAGCAATGGGGACAAGTGGTGTCGCCAATGAGGATTTCTTTTTTTTTTGACAAGTACACGGAATGCCTGCATGGAACGAAGATACTTTATCCACTGGGAAAGGTGAGTAATAAGTATACAAGGGGTGTGTCCTTTCTTTTACATTTTTTTTTTCAGGTGGACTACAGGTCCCCAGCGGGCAACATTGCTGGGGCCAGTAACGCACATTTAAAAAACACAATATTATTTATACTATTACCCATTACATATGTACCCAAAGCTCAGGGTGTATTGGCACTAAGGCTGGCTATATCCAGGAGTGAGGTCCACAGGTTTTTTTTTGCGTGCCCCAATCCCCTGAGGAAATCAACCGTGGTGCCATCTCTGAGTAAACAATCCTAGACAGGTAACAAAAATCTGGCCTCTGATGCATACAAAGACCATATTTATATTATTTTCCCAATTACCCTGATTAGGCCATAATCATGATAGGCATTCTATGCATGGGATAACAAAGTAGTAACTATTTCATAATGTGCATAATAGTCTAGAAAAAAAAAGAATACATTTAGTACCTATTCACAACAACCCCATATAGTGCCAATAGTAAAATATGAGATATGGTAAGAACTTACCCTTGTTATCTCTATTTCTACGAAGTCCATAGGGTTCCACAGGATACCTTGGGTATAGGTGTGACGTCAGTCGCAGGGCACCAAAGAGTTAAGCTTTCAGCCTCCCAGGATGCACTAGGTCCCCCTCCTATACCCCGCCCCCGGGCCAAGGCACCTCAGTTAGTTACCAAGCCATAGGCCGGAGGAGGAGAAGGAAGAGAGAGAACAAAGATCTGGACACATACAAGAATCACATTCTCACCAGAGGGAGACGGAAAACCGGTGACCAGAGCAAAGCCCATCTGCAGCACAGGTGCGACAGGGCGGGAGTCCTGTGGAACCCTATGGACTTCGTAGAAATAGAGATAACAAGGGTAAGTTCTTACCATATCTCATATTTTCTACTTCAGGGTCCATAGGGTATCCACAGGATACCTTGGGGATGTCCCAAAGCAGTATCCTTTAAGGGTGGGGACGCTCCTGTGCAGAATGGAGAATCCGCCGCCCGAAGGAAGCATCCTGAGAGGCGAAGGTGTCAAACCTGTAATACCTCACGAAGGTATGGACAGAAGACCACGTAGCAGCCTTGCAGATCTGAACTGCCGAGGCACCACGTCGAGCTGCCCACGAAGGACCCACAGACCTAGTGGAATGAGCCTTCAGAGAAGGAGGGACCGGTAGGCCTTCATGAAGATAAGCTTCAGAAATAGCCATACGGATCCAGGCTGCCAAAGTTTGCTTTGAAGTAGGCCAACCCTTTTTACAGAAGCCATAGAGGACAACAAAGCGTCCGACTTCCTAAACAAAGAAGTGCGGTCAACATAAGTCCTTAAGGCCCGCACAACATCCAAAGAGGCCTCACCCACGGAAAGACCCGGTGAGTTAAAGGCCGGAACAACTATTTCCTCGTTAACATGAAACTGGGAAACAACTTTGGGAAGAAACTCGGGCCGAGTGCGGAGCACTGCCCTGTTCCCATGAAAAACCAAGAAAGGGGGTCTACAAGAAAGAGCCCCTAACTCAGAAACACGTCTGGCTGAAGCAACGGCCAGAAGGAAAACAGTCTTAGCTGTTAGCCATTTAATATCCACTGAGCCCAGTGGTTCAAACGGCGGTCCTTGGAGAGCCCTCAGGACCACAGCCAAATCCCAAGGCGCCACAGGTGGAACAAAGGGCGGCTGAATACGGAGAACACCTTGCATAAAGGTGCGCACATCCGGGATTGTAGCAATCCTACGGTGAAACCAGACAGATAGGGCCGAAACCTGTACCTTCAAAGAAGCAAGGCGAAGCCCATGATCTAGTCCCGCTTGCAGGAAGGCGAGAATCCGAGACAGACGAAACTCCCGCGGTGCATAACCTCTCGGTCGACACCACTGGAAGAACGTATGCCACACGCGATGGTATATCCTCGCGGAAGACGGTTTCCGAGCTCATAACATGGTACGCACCACAGAGCTGGCAAACCCCCAGGACCTCAGCATGGCCGTCTCAACAGCCACGCCGCCAAAGACAGCCGAGTGAGGTCCGGGTGAAGACAAGGACCCTGAGACAGAAGGTCCGGTCGTAGCGGCAACCGCAGAGGACTGTCCACGGACAGACCCTGAAGGTCTGAGAACCAGTGCCGTCTGGGCCACGCGGGAGCTATCAACAGGAGCGTCCCTCCTTCCTGTTTGAATTTCCGGATTACCCGTGGAAGAAGGGAGACCGGAGGGAACAGGTATGCGAACCTGAACGTCCACCGAACGGACAGAGCATCCACCAGAGACGCCCCTTCGTCTCTTGTGCGAGACCCGTACACCGGCCACTTGTTGTTGTGCCGGGACGCCATGAGGTCGATTTCTGGAAGACCCCACCTGTCCACCAGTAGTTGAAAAACGTCCGGGTGCAGGGACCATTCCCCTGGATGAACGTCCTGGCGACTTAGAAAGTCCGCCTCCCAATTTAGCACTCCCGGGATGAAGCCCGCTGATATGGCCGGAAGATTGCGCTCCGCCCAAACCAGGATCCGAGAGACCTCTACGAGAGCCGCCCGACTGCGAGTTCCTCCTTGCCTGTTTATGTAGGCCACGGTGGTAGCATTGTCCGACTGGACCTGCACTGGGTGACCCTGGAGAAACCGCTGTGCCTGCAGGAGAGCATTGAAGACCGCACGGAGTTCCAAGATATTTATTGGAAGCTCCGCTTCTGTCGGTGTCCACCTGCCCTGGAACAAGTGTGGACCCGAAACTGCTCCCCAGCCCCGAAGACTGGCGTCCGTTGTCAACAGGACCCAATTTGGAACCCAGAACGGACGTCCCTTGTTGAGGTGGGTCATCTGTAACCACCACGCAAGGGACAGGCGAACCTCCGGGGTGAGCACAATCGTCTGGAACTTCAGAGACTGAGGCAGCCCGTTCCACTTGGACAGGATCAGGTGCTGCAGAGGTCTGGAGTGAAACTGGGCGTATTCCACCATGTCGAACACCGACACCATGGAGCCCAGTAACCTCATCGCCGAGTGTAAGGACACCCGGCGGCTGTGCAGACAACTGCGCACCCTTGACTGTAAAGCAGAGATCTTGTCCTCCGTCACGAAGATCCTTTGCTGTCCCGAGTCCAATAAGGCTCCAAGATGCAGAATCCTCCGAGACGGGATTAGAGTGGACTTCTGCCAGTTGATTAGCCAGCCGTGCCGCTGCAGCAGTGCAATGGTCAGGTCCAAGTGGTGTAACAGGAGCTCTGGAGAACCTGCCACCAATAACAGGTCGTCCAAGTACGGCAACATGCGGACTCCTTGCAGCCGCAGAGAAGCCGCCATGACCGCCATAGCGTCCTGTATGTCCAATGACACCATGTAGTCCCCAGGTTCCAGCGCCAGAATGATGGACCGTAGGGTCTCCATCCGAAACTTCGGGACCCGCAAAGACTTGTTGAGTGCTTTGAGGTTGAGAATCGGACGATATGACCCATTGGGTTTCTGTACCAAAAATAGATTTGAATAGAAACCCTGGCCCCTCTGGGAGAATGGAACAGGCACTATAACTCCAGCCTGGAGCATAGTGTGCAATACCTTCCGCAGCTCCGTAGCCTTGTTCCGGTCTGATGGTAGACCCGTGGTGAAGAATCGAGCCGGGGGTCTGTGCCGGAAGGAGAGGGCGTACCCGTGAGAGACCACCTCCAGAACCCAAGTGTCTGTCGTAGTGAACGACCAACACCGGGAGAACTGCAGCAGGCGGCCTCCCACCCTGGGATCCCCCAAGGGGAGACCCGGACCGTCAGGCCGCAGGCTTGTCATCTGGCTTGGGGGCCGGACGTCTGGTACTCCATGCCTGTTTCCGGGGCTTGACCGATTTCTTAGGGCCAGCCTGTCGAGGAAACGACTGTGGTTTGGGCCTGCCCTGGGCCCTAGATGACCGAAAGGACGATGGTCCAGAACCAGAAGGAGCAGCGGCCGACGGGAGACAAGCAGATTTGGCTGCCGCCAGCGTGGCCACAATCTTATCCAGATCCGGACCGAAGAGAACTTCTCCGGTAAACGGCAACGCTTCCAGACCTTTCTTGGATCTGCGTCCGCCTTCCAGGATCGCAGCCACAAGGTGCGACGAGCAGCTACCGCTGCTGAAGAAATTCTAGACACCAGAGTACTAATGTCTAGAGCCGCCTCGTTGATGTAGGTGGCCGAATCACGGAGATTGCCAAACAACTCCGCTTGTTCGGCCGGACAGTCGGATTCAAAAGAAGCCTCTAATGAATCCGCCCAGCGCTCCATCGCTCTGGCAACCCAGCAAATGGCCATAGCCGGCCGTGCTGCCCCCCCTGCAAGGGAATAAGCGGACTTCAGGCAGATTTCTACCTTGCGGTCCGTAGCATCCTTAAGGGAGGACATGGATGGCATCGGCAATGTGGCACTACGGACAAGACGGGTCACGTGAGAATCCACCTGTGGAGGGGATTCACACTTAGCAAAATAATTATCCGCGAACGGATAAGCCACCGCCAGGCGTCTCTGCGGCTGGTATCTTTTGCCAGGTTGTTTCCACGCCTCCTCTAAATGGTCCACCAACTGACCCGAAAGAGGAAAGACTGTGGCATCGCCCTTCACATCTTTGAAAAAGGCATACTTAGATTTAGCCGCTGGGGGAACTTCGTCCTCAATCACCAAGGCTGTGCGGACCGCCCGAATAAGTCCAGGAATATATACTTTGGACTTAGCATCAGCGTCCTTAGTATGGAAAGGTTCCTGATCGTAAGGATCCAGAATCTCCCCATCATCAGACGTCCCTTCGTTATCCTCATAAGGAGCGGACAGAGACGCCACCGGCCTTTTATGAGGCCGCATCACAGACTCCCCTTGCAACACATCCGACAAGTGCTGTACAGAACTCGTCAGGGAGTTAACCCACGCTGGCTCCTGAGAACCCGGGAGCGGGGAAATAGGGGGTACCACCAATTGTCGTGGGAACCCCTGCATGGGTGACGACACCACAGACTGCTGGGACAAACCCATCGGAGTAAACGCGGGCTGCGGAGCTAACTGGCCCACTAAAGCTGTTAACGCCTGAGCGAAACAAGCCCAGGGCGGCTCCTGTACCGGTGCTGTAACCGTAATAGGCCGCGCCATGGACAAACACTGCCGGCAAAGGCCCTCCGCGCTACCCTCCCCCTCCGCTAACGGTACTTTGCACGTGGTACACTGTAGCCGGAGGGGAAAATCACTTTCAGACATGATGGCACCACGTATGTGACCTCTCTCACCAATTAAGTATTAAATAGGCGAGAGACCACCCTGCAGCACCGCACCGCAAGGGCTTTAGCAGAAAGAACAGGGACAGTAATAAAGCTGACAGTTTAGAGAAGAATAGTTACAGGCAGCGCTAGCACAGTCACATACAATGCAGAGAAATAACAATTCCTGCACTAACAGCGCTGATCACTCAACTACACAGACACAGGGCCTGGTAGGACACAGCGCTGCATACACAGACCTGAGCCACAGCGGAGGAGAGGTATGCGGGGGGACCCAGACCACGATGCTTCCTTCCAGACTTCCAGCAGCGTTCACCATGCGTTGCAGAGAAGATGGCCGCCGAGGAGCAGCGAGGAGGCTGGCCTGGGGGAGGAGCGCTGACACAGGACCAGTCGGCAGCATGCAGAGAGGGCTGTGTGCAGCGGGGGAGGCGCCGGCTGTGAGACAGGGAAGGCGCGCTCCCCTGGCATGCATTTAACCCCTGGGACGCCGCAGCGCTACCGCTCTGCTGCGGTCCGCTGTCCCAGGGGGTAGTGGAAGCGCAGGTTGGTCGCCTGGCTCCACGCTGCAGCCAGTCCCCAGGGAGCCCCCTGCCTGGGGACTTAGGACCATGTGATCAGCGGGGACCCACCGCGGGACCCCGCTGCTTACCTCTGTCCCCCTTGAATCCGGCCATGGTCCGGAGCATCTGGGGTCACCGCTAGCTGTGACCCCAGACGCCCACCAGCATCCCCGGATCAGTACCGGCGTTCTGGTACCGGCGGGGTGTAGGGAAGACAGCATGGACGTCAGGACTGACTGTCCATGCTGTTCATCCAGATGTGCAGCCACAGCTGCATGAAGAAAAAGCTTCAGGGGCTCTTCTAGCCCCCACTCCAACAGGTGCACCCGACTCCGGCCGGGCACCAAACTAAACTGAGGTGCCTTGGCCCGGGGGCGGGGTATAGGAGGGGGACCTAGTGCATCCTGGGAGGCTGAAAGCTTAACTCTTTGGTGCCCTGCGACTGACGTCACACCTATACCCAAGGTATCCTGTGGATACCCTATGGACCCTGAAGTAGAAAGAGGTTTATATCAAGCATGTTAATGACATACAGTACATGCCACTATATCAGGGCTTGACAAATTTTTCTAAAATCTAGGAGCCAGCTTAAAAGTTTAGGAGCCAGACCATCGCCCCAACTAAAATATATGAAACTTCGTATAGACCACAACACAAGCCCCTTCAATGCCCCTCAGAGCTTCCAACATGACTTTTCAGTGCCCATCACCTCCAACCACATGCCTATCTCAGGTGCCCAATATATAGTATAAAACACATTATGTAACAAGTAATAACAGCTGAGCCGCCAAAGAGGAGACCAAGGACCGGAGATGACACAGCTAAACGCTGTACTCCGGGTTTTTTTATAGTAAGTGTTGGGGACAAGGTGTGGGGGCCCCGGGGTTGCCGCCCGCCTATAATCCTGTCTATATCCTGCACAGCCGCAATCTGGGGAACTGCTTACTCGGATCCTCCGTCCCTGAAAAATCTGGTCGCCAGGCAACAAAATATAGTCGCCAAGGCGACCTGGCCCCCGGGATTTATCGAGCCCTGCACTATATGCTGCCTCATAAAGCCACAATCTAGTTTAGTAAACGACCAAATAGCATCAGTAAATCACAATATAGCATTCATAATGTCCTAAATGGCCTTGGCAATTCCACTATATAGCCTCATAAGCCAGCTTCTATATGCTCTCCACCTGGTCTCATTTTGTTCCGCATCACTCACTATCCAACAAATGCTCACTCATAAAGGAGTTTATAATACTGCTCCCTCTTCTAGGAAACTGCTAACTACAAAGCAACATCAGCATTGTCAATTTTGCTTATAATGAATTGTGATTTAGATAGAGTTCACAGCAGGAGCACAGTGTCAGTGATACAGCAAATCCCAGAACTAAATAATGCTTACTCTATCTGGCCCAAATTGCCATACTTCAACTGAAGAGCAGGTGCAACTTTTTGTCACAGCTCTGTCTTGCACCCTGGAAATATCTGGCAAATAGGGAGGGCTAAAATATAAGACAGAGGGGTAACTGTACTTGGGGGACGCAAGATAACATTAGGGAAAATATCAAACCAAAACCTAGATTATACTGATGACCAATGCGGTTCATATGCAGCCAGGTGTCAGCAGGTGCCATGTAAGTTCTCAGTAACTGGAAATTACAGAAGATCTCTGGATCTCTGGAACTAGAAAGCACCTACATGGCACAGATTGTTTTTTTTTTTATTTTTTTAACATATTTAATTAGTTTTCAGCTGATTGAAGTTATTGCTAATGATGATTATCTTCAGCATGGATCGTTGCACTGGGAGGAGAAGCAGCCTGAGGCATATGGGCAGTGGTTTCTACCCCTACATGGGTACGTACCATTGCCGGCCTTGGGAGAGTTAACACTCTGTGCAGGTGCGATTCGTATGAAGGCTGCTGTGCGCTGTACCCTGTGCAGCCCTGCCGCTCCTTCCCTCCACCTCTCAACCTTCAACTTAAAACTTCTTCACTAGCGGCGGGGTGGAGGGCGGAGATCTCCTCCGGAGCCGGCCCTGTTGATGCCGCCCTGTGCAGCTGCACTGCACGAAACATCCCTCGAACCGACCCTGGTACGTACAGTGCGTAAACTATACCTTAATGTACTTGGGTGACATTTGCATTGATAATATTGAATAACTGTTAACCTCGTATGCATGGCTGATGATATGCATATTTTTGTAAAAGGAAGCTGCAAGTCAAAGCACAAAAGTAAATCATACCTCTACAAAATTCCCAGAGTAAACTTCTTCCAATGTCACTTCTAGATCAATTATTATGTCACTGCCACGTGGAACGTTTCTGTCCTGTTGACGTGGATTGCCTCCAAACATGAATCCAAAGTCCCCAAAGAAACTAAGAAGAAAATAGGTTTATGTAGCTGTTGAAGATACAAGAATAATGAGATTTTGCCATGTGCACGCTGGCAAATTTAATCTTATTGCTACACAGATGATCAACTTTATCATTACTCATCAAGGTACCAATTAATGTGCATGAACAGAGATAAAATTTAAATTACAAAATACTCTTCTTTAAAACTAAAAATGTTCAAAGGACATTCCTAATCAATTCAAACTTGGTGCTGCTTGCTTTTTGATGTGGCACTGGAGACCTGGCATAGATAGAGTACTGCATACTCCCATCACCTGGATGTGGAAAATCACCTCATGATTATTTTGATCTTAGAACAATAAAGTAATGAGTAACTTAAATTGGTCAATCTAAAAATGGGACAGGGCAGGCACAAATACCATATTTAGGTCAGGGAAGGGTTATTGTAAAATAAAGGACCAAAATGTACAACATCCATCAAAATATATATGTCTGTTAAGCAGGACCTACTGGTAGCTTCTCACAGTTATCAGTAATTAAACAAAAGGATGTGTTATACTAAGGATCTAGTAATGCATTAGTAATAGGCAATAATATATGGATTGGTGATGTAACTGTTGAGGTTATAAACAAGAGTACAGTATGTTGTGTGATAGCATTTTTGGTTTCCTAAGCCTTCTAGCATTCACCTTCTATATCAGTCTGCTCCATTCTGCTTCCCTTGCCTCCACCCATTTGGCTGTCTTGTGGTCACGCCCGGATCCGAGGAATGCCCTACTGAGGGGCTCAAAGCTGAGGTCCCGTGTTGAGGGAGGAATCGAAGGCGAGGGGCCTGAATGTAAGTTCTCTTCATCCAGAAGTATCAGATGTTGACGAGAAAGGCGCGGAGTCTAACCTGCCAGGAGGTGTTCACCAGTGACCCCTCCAAGCAGGATATGGGTTTAGCTGCTCCCAGCAAGCAGGTTGCAGCCCTTTGGTCAGATATCCGAATCGAGTGGGAAATGGAGAGAGATACACAGCTATGTCCCAGAGGAAGTACTTTGGAGAAGTACAAGTACAGGTTCTGTACCTATAGGTACAGAGTTGGCACAATGGGAATTGCTTCCTGAAGTGATATACAGAAAGACAGGAGGGCAGGTCCACAGAGGAGTAGGATACTCTGCTGGCACTGGAGGAGGATGGTGATAGCACTAAAATAGACGAGCAGAAAGTGGATCCTGGCGCACCTTTGGAGCAGAAGGATGACCCAATGGTTGTACTCGGTTGTACTGCGTACACGAGGTACGAATGGAGACATACCAGAGGATGACACAGTGGTTGTACTCAGTACATGTGGACTGAGTACACGGGGTGCGAATTGAGAGATACACCGGAGGATGGCACAGTGGTTGTATTCGGTAGATGTGGACTGAGTGCACAGAGTGCGATGCCAGACGCTCCGGAGGATGACAATCATACTGTAATCAGTTGCAGTATGCTGAGTACACGGAGTGCGAATGGAGATGCACCGGAGGGTGATAGAAGTTGGAGACTCAATAGCAAGGAATAGGTACCTGGAACGAAGTGACGGCAAACATACACCATTAGTAACAACGTTGTGCAGGCAACTTCCTGGTGTCCAGAGCCCAGTATATGTACCCTATGGTAGTAGTTCATAGGCTGACAGAGTCAACTGACCGAGACCACGCTACCATTGGTTGAAGGAACAGCCAGGTGAGAAGGACTATCATGGCAGCGCCCATGACTGCAAACCCGGTAACCAAGACAGAGCCGCACATGGAAATCCCGGAGCGCCTAAGGCAGAATCCTCAGCGCGTCACCCGCCACCGCACCTGACGCCTGACCACACAAGTAGTCAGGAGAAGCTGGGGTGAGTAACGGGCGATACTAGGCCGAACCCTGACACTTGTGAGGGTTAAGAGAGTCGCAAACTAGATATTGTAATTTACAGGAAACTGGAAGGGTTGCAATCCATTCCCAATGGAACGGTGTTCCAATGTTTTGAACTTGTACTTGAAGATGTTACACATAGGGTTGCGCTTTATCTAATATATATTTAAGAGTTAAAATCCCATTACAGAATAAAAGAAAAAACAAACATTAATATCTGAAAGGTTAAGGAAATGGTTGCTTTGATATAATGGCTTACTGTGAGAATATATCGCCATGGGAACTCTGGTGTCCATCTTTAAGCCCTTCTTCACCATATGCATCATATTGCTTTCTCTTTTCCTCATCAGACAGCACCTAAAACATACAAACCAAACCATAAAGTCCAAAACAATGCAAACTGTCAGAAATATGCAGTGCTAAAGATCTGATTTTAACTGAAATAAAATGAGGGTACATTACCATCACGATACACTTGTACAGCAGCAATAAAACTGCACATGTGTATTTGTGATTATCACTAAACTTGAGCCATTATGACAAACCATTTCCTGCACTAACAATATGTAAACATGTTCTCCAAATGTTACATAACATGAGGTGCTGGATATGGTATTTACAAGGACATCAAATAAATAAACAAATCTTGAATTACTTATTATTGTAATAAAGGCAGCTTTTAGGTGCTAAAATAATTAATAATCTGTTGGGCATAATACGTCGACAGTCCTCATATAGAAAGTGATGAAATGTTGACATGATAGAATGTGGACATATCATCCCTGGAAGCCGAGCGGTGACCATGCTTCCGATGGCTACAGTGACATCTTCTGGGTCCTGGGTGAGTATTTATCCCTAACCCCTCCCCAACATAACCCTAATGTCAACATTTTACCTGTTGACTTTCTGTGTTGACCTGTTGTCTGTCAACATTTTAACAATGTTGACATAACAACGTTTTAACTACATCCCTTTAAATCCACCTCCCAAGTACAACCGCCTCAGTTAGACCACTCGCCAACAGCTCCAAGCGGCACAGCAATGACTTTTAATGAAATGCTTATAAAAAAATATAATTTAAAAATATATTACTTTCCATAAAACCCATTTAAATAGATAATGATGTAAGGTTCTTGAATGTTTACGAAAAACTCTTGTCTCAATATTTATAACATACAATTATAGGCTGTAAAGGGATACATTTAAAGTTATGCTTTTTGCACATTTATTTAAAAGACATTGTAACTGCAACCTTCTGTATAACAACCATACAGCTTCTAGGTGATATTTATTCATGTTACCATCATCACCGTTATCAGTCATGTAACTGCAGGGCATGCAGCTCCTACGTGGACAGGGGCAATGACCATAACAATGTGTTACCATCTGTTAGAGTAGGCTGCCCTAATGCCCGCTATGAGGTTCTGTATACTTAAAGACAGGATGTAGTCAGGAAGGGGGTGGTCGAAATACTGACCGGCGGCTTCCCGACAGCGAAATCCCGACATGGGACTCAATGGCGGATCCAGGGGGGGCAATCAGGGTGATAGCCCCCCGTAACACACAGCCACCTTGTACACAGTACAGGCAGCCTCCTGCCTCTAAAGATGGATTTAGTGATCTGTGCTACGCATTCTGCACGCAGCGCGGAGCCCGGGGACATGCTGCATGGCGCTACAAAAAGTAGTGTGAATGGCTGTGCCTTCTGTGTAGGCTGCCAATAACTGCAGTCGTGGAGTGGAAGTGTCCCAATGTCCGACAATGACAGTTTTTTCCAAGCAAGCTGACCTGAAACCCTTTATAAAAAAAAAAAAAAAAAAAATTTAGGTTCCTTATAAGAATGGACCTCCTGTAAAGCACAGCACCAATAGACATACAATATGTGAGTACTCCAGTAATCAGACAGGACACCATGTTCTTTTCCACTGTACACACTAACACCTCATTTAAACTGGAGCCTTGCTGCCCATACAAAGCAGTGGCATGCAAGCAGTGCCCACAAAGAAAAGTGGCACATATTATACATGTAAATGCCCATACACAGAAGTGTCACAATAACACACATGCAGCTCCCGTACAGGTCACTAGCACTTAAGTAGTGCCAATGCAGAGCAGTGGCACAGTAGCCCACCCATTGCCCATGAAGTGCAGTGGCTCTGCAGCACATATGTGCAGTTCCCATGTAAGGCAGTGACACCATAGAAATTGTGCAGCTCCCACACAGAGTAATGGCATGGTAGCAATGCCAGTGTCCATAAAGTAAAATGGCACATGTAGTGCCCACACAGTAGTGGCCCAGTAGCAGATACTTGAAGTTCCCATGCAGGGCAGTGGCACAGTGGCATGGCCAGTGCCCACACAGGGAAGTAGCTCATACATGCAGTGGCCACAAAGAGATATAGAAGATACATGCATAGAACAAGATGCATGCCTCTCTACCTGCCACCTCCATGGGTGTCTCTGTCATCCTCATGTCTGCCATCCCTATATGTTCCTCAGCCTCCCCCAATGATTGTCTCTGGCTCCCCCAGGGGTGAGAGATGGATGCAGGGAGTGAGAGAGTGAAGGGAGTAAGCGGTACAGGGGATGAGAAAGGGAAGCAGTGAGTGAGAGATACAGAAAGAGAGGGTAGGAAGTGAGAGGTCCAGAGGCAAGAAAGGGATAGAGGGAGTAAAAGGTCCAGGGTTGATAGATGAAAGGAGATAGTGAGAGCTGTAAAGTGTGAGAGAGGGAAGGAAGGAGTGAAAAGTGCACGGTTAAACACAAGTGAGAGGTGCAGGGTCTAAGTAAGGGAAGGAAAAAATAAGATGAAAAGGGGTGACGAGAGACATTAAGGAAAGGTGAAATAAAAAATATATAGGGAAGAGATGTATGGACACAGCAGAGTAGACAACACAAGTTTCTTAACTTTATAGCATACAACGTGGCTTTTTTTTATACCTAAAACTGATTTCACACCAAAATCCATAAAGTTTTTGTGGTTGCAGGAGTACCCCAGACTCACAGCCATTCTATTCAGTTTTCTATACCCCCGCTACTAAATTCCAGGTACGTGTGTGTGTGTACACACATACATACCGCCCCCCCCCCCCCCTAAAGCAAGAGTCTAGATCCGCCCCTGATGGGACTAATGATAGGCGTCTAAATACTGAAGCCTATCATAAGCCCCACGCCGAAATCCCGACTCCCGGCATACTGAATGTAGGTAAGCCGGGTGTCGGGAGCTGATAGCCACGGGGGAGAATGGGGGTTATGTTTAGGGACTCCCAGGGGGACTTAGGGTTAGCCACCCCCCTGAGAGGGTTAGGGTTAGGCTAGGGGGGTAGCATCAGGCACCACTTGGGGGGGGGTTATTAGGTTTAGGGGGGGGCTGTTAGGTTTAGGCACCCCCCGGGAAGGGTTAGGTTTAGGGTATGGGGAGGGGGGGTATTTAGGTTTAGGCACCCCTGTGGGGAGGTTAGGGTTAGGCATCCCTAAGGGAGGGTTAGGGGTCTTACTCACCTCAGTCGGGATCTTCATGTGCCGGCCTTCTGGCGTCAGCATTTCATCCGCTGGGCTTAGGTCCAGCGGTAATTCATACCGATTCCGTCTACGTGAAGGTAAGTATATGTGTCTGAAGAGGAACCTAACTAGAGAAGATTGAAAGTAAACTATTTTTTGCATTCTTTATTTCACACTAACCTCATAGGCAGCACCCAAGTCTTGAAATTTTTCTTGTGCTTGAGGATCATCTGGATTTCGATCTGGATGCAACTGCAAAGCCAATTTACGGTAGGCTTTTTTTATTTCTTTTACAGATGCTCCCCGCGTCACACCCAGGATTTTATAGAAATCACGTCTAAAATAAAGAAAACAAAATCAACAACATATACAGTCATGAGTAAAGATAGGTCATAATGAAATATATATAGTTGGCTTCAAGGATATTCCTAAAAGGAACAAAAATAATATCATGAAATATTTTATATATTCTTACTCAGGTATCAGCAAGTTTTAAAAGTACTGTTGAGATTTTATGGTCTATCCCTTACAGAATTTTATTACAGATTCTATTTAACATGGATAAAAAACAACAACTATCTTTAAACAAATACCTTATTAGGTCACACACACACTTACCCAACAAGCAGTGAAATGTTAATTATCACATTATTGTAAATAATAAGAGACATAAGAGTAACTAAGCTTGGGTGCAAACTCATTTAATGTAATAATGCAATAATGCTGAGCAGGTACATTAATCACAGGAAATGACGTATGGTTAATGAGCTCTCTGCACAGTAATACCTGTAATGACATGTTTATGACATGGTCTTGTATTTTAAATAAATGTTAACTTATAAGAAGTATACAGAATAACTAATATAGAGAAATGCACCAAACATACGGCATAAGGCAGTTTTACAATTCAGTTGTCAAATATTTTTATAGTGTGTTATTATATTGTGGTTGTTTCATTAATGATTGTCAGTAACTATCATACTTCGTGATGAATAAAAAAAAAAAACATTTTCTTCCAGTAGACATTAGCTAGGCCAGCAGTTCCTGTATGACAGGTTCCTTACCCTGCAGTTACCATTGCTAGCACATACACCAGCAGGAAGCCTATGCTGCTTAATGACAAAGGGCCGATCCTCATGGTTCCTCGGTGGATGTGGTCCCCCCGACAGCAAACACGTATGACACCTCAGCCTTCAACGCATGGACAACCCGCAAAATGACACTTCTACACCAATGCCGCCGGTCTACTCTACTCTACATAAAAAGTGACACTGTCCTATTCAGCTGCAGCATGCACAGGAGGAACAGCAGCTAATCACAGAGCGCAACGTCAGCTCCAACCCTATGAGGACAGCGAATCAGCGTCTTCTCTCTGTCATTTTCCTTGTGTGCTCGCCCAATCGCATGCACAGACATGGCAGAGGCTGGTTCTAGCTCACACCGCTAATCCCCGCCGCTGGGGGTGTTGTGCTTCCTCCTATAATGTGTCGCCGACGAGATAGCGCCGCCATGTTGTTGGTGTATTAAACGCTGCAATAGCTCATGATCGGTTTATTGTCCATAGTAGCTCGACTGCACATGTGACTGCTGAACGAACATTGCTGGGTAATAACTCACTTGCGTCCCTCATGTGTTACTCAGTAGTAGCATGTCGATTGGGTTATGACTATCGATTGGGGTAGGGACTAGCATTGCCATCTATAACAGGAAATAATAGCCTTGTACGAGAATGAATTACTACAGTACAACCTTTTTGCACCCCAGTGGTTTAATATGGTATATACAAGTAAGTATAGGAAACAGATGTTCAAATAGAGAAGGGTTTTATTGTTAGGGCACTGGTAGGTTCCCAACATTACACCAGCTGGAAAAAATAAATACTACACTGATCAACTATAGATTGTGTCATATAGTTATATCCTTAAATTAGCAGATACAGTAGACATATCCTTGACACAGATAATGTATATAATAAGGAATCTTTAATGCAAGAAAAGAAAGAAAAAACGACTGATTCCAAATTAATTCAATGTATAGTGTTATGGTTCAGCACAGTTCTACTAAGCAGATAGTGACATTCTTGCTACTGTCTGTTAATATCAGACTGTTGCGAGTTAAGTTAAATCTGCAGTGTCTGCAACTATCTATTAGTATCTGCTGATAGTGTAGCTGCATTCAAACCGTGCGTGTCACAACAAATACATCTTATCTGATCTTGCTTTTATTGTCTGAGCATTAATCATCGTCACAATCGTTAGCTGATTCCAAATTGATGTTCAGTGATTCACTCTTATGAATTCCTACCTATCTATACACCCTAAATGTCGCTATTTAGCGTTATAAGTCGCACAAGAAATAATTGCTTTCCAGACTTTGATTGTGTTTCCAAACCACAAAAAGATATTATTCACCAAAAAGCAGATAGTTACACGCTGTGATCTAAATACAATTAGCGCAGATTATACAATCACTAGGTACAGTCGAATACATATGCATGCGCTCTGGATCCAGATTTCCGGCATCAAAGGTGAATCCTCCGTCAATAGCAAGAAAATGATGACTAGCTAACAGATTCAGAGATCCTGCTTATGTACTCTTACAGAGTACGGCAATACAATAGATCAAGTTGGCATAATCCAATTGGTTCTTCTTCCTGGTTTTTCTGTTACGATGCAGTTCATAGGTCAGTTTATATTGTAATAGTTCAGCCTCCAACAGCCTCTTTGTGTCCGTTTTCCCACCGAAGAACAAATCTAAACTGGCTAGATACATTACATTTACAGAGTACATTTCAATGCCTATCTCTCTATGATCCATAATTTGCAGACGCATGTTTGCGATTTCCTCGCCGATGGAACCGGAAATCTGCAAATAAACAGTGGTTCAGAATGGCGCCAAACACGGTCTGCTTATCATGTACTAAACCTGAGATCTTAAATACAGTCGCTTTATTACATAGTTAATAATGAATAAAACCTTGGATATTAACCTTAAATGCTAGGGAACCTTCCTATGTAAGTGTGCAATGTGTAAGTGTAAGGATATTAAGAAAAGACGCTAGTTAGCGTGCGACTACGTATTTGTGGAGTACACTGTGGTACGTGTTTTGCAGGGTTGTTCATATTATATGTTTTAGTAAATGTATGTATTTATATAATGAGGACTTTTAACTTTGTTGTATTGCATGGGAATCGCACAACACTAAATAATAGCATCGCCGTATGTAATGATATTGTGGGATTTGCTAAAATGGCGTCGTGCGGCCATTTACAAAATGGCATCTTGTTGCCATTCGCAAAATGGCGTCGTGCAGATTTTCATTTTAACAGATCTCTCAGCCAATTATTTGGCTTCGACAGTCCACCCTTTGATAGCAAACAACACGCTATCACACTCTGATTTTAAAATTAATTTAGGCTTACACTATGACATATTATTTAATGTTATATTATGGGATGGCACAAGGTGATTCTTAAACCATCCATAATGTTTCTCTGGGAGGAACATAAAATTACCCTTATACGCACACCGCGGATCTTGGAAGATCATGGGAGAGATGTGGGGATGCATCTAAACCTATAAAGGAAGTCTTGAAGGGGATAGGGACTTACATTATTTAAGATGTTTAAAATAACATTTCATAATACATTTCATGCATGTCTAAATCTATACATGATCTAGTTCAGGGTACATTCTAGTTCAGGGTTGTAATGCAGTCTTTCATTTACCTCAGTATTCATATTGTTACTACTGACCACCATCATAATTTTATTACTTCAATTTGCCTTATCTTTAAATTTTCCACATTTCAACACAGTAGGAAAACATTTGACACATAAGCCAATTACTATGATGACAACCACTATGAGGATCAGGAGTTTACCTATGCTAGCAACTATTTCCTGGACCCACTCTCCTAGACCGGAGAACCATTTCACAGGGTTCAACCATGAAACCCATTCTTCTACCTTCTCCTCTACTTCAGCCACTGAAGCATTATGGTTCTTCCGAAATTCCCATTTTAACTGCAGGATTTCGTCCATCTTACGGTCTATCACCTCCTTGGGGTCACTAGTATCATTTGTGATTTATGTGCAACACTTTACACCAAATTGGGTGGCCAAAGTTACACAATACCCTCCAGTGACAGCTGTTAAATAATTTAACACTAGCCTATGTTGCACAAGTTCTTTCTTATAAGATTGTAACTCCCTACCTGTATACCTAAACGTGTCATCATACATCTCGGTGATATTATCTATTAATTTAGCAAGTTATTGTATATATCTAAAATTTAGTGTACCCCGAGCGATCCAGGTAGGATCCAATGCAACTAAACATGAAAGCCAGTTGTTTCACTAATCAATTGTGTGGCTTTATGTACATCACCAGGTATCATATTTCTTTTGTCTCTATGTTCATACTGTGTGTGAAGATATGGTGATGGTGTGTTTTTATGAATACCAAGCATTTCACCATGTGTAAGGGTCATAACCTCTGGGAGTACTCTTCCCAAATAACACAAACCTTCAGAACTCAGAGAGAGCCACTTATACGCTTTTCTACCACATTTAAAATATACATCATCGGGGAGAACATAAGGAATAGAATGCATCATGATCATCCAACACATTTCCCTAACAAATGATCCTATCTCAGGTTCTCCCATCTGGCTTATACACGTATCTGGTTGTACAACCCTGGCATAGTACCCTTCTGGTACTCTGCCAACCATTTCTTTGGTGTCACTTAGTGTGTACCGATACAGGAAGTGTCTCCCATTTAACCTAATTGTGCGTAACAGTTCAAAATGTATAGGCTCATAATCAGCTCTTAGTGAGAAGGTCATCGTTTGGTTATTCCCAGTCACCTCCCAACTTCCTGGTTCATTGGAGTTGGTGATGTTCAAACATAAAAGTGATTTATCTATTGGTACCTGTGGAGTTTAAATGAGGTGGTTTGGTGTTAAGAAATTTTCCATCCAGCGTCTTCCCTTGTTGTAATTCTAAAACCTCAGAGACATTTAATGGAAACGGCACTAACCCTACATTATGCTGTCCCTGAGGCACATGAGAACACACCCAACAGTCAGTCTGGTTTAAAACTTTGCCCACCATAGTATGATAATCCTCTAAAGGATACCCACCCCAATACTAGTTATACTTAGGTTGGCACCGTTGGATGCATCTCTCATCGACTACGGACCCACAAAACTCACACATACAATAATCCTCATACGATAGACCTTCACACTGTCTCCGAGTTTCCAGAATAACAGATCTCTTAACAATTACTGTACTGGGTTTGGTCAGATACTCCCCCGATTGGTTTAGCACTCCTTCTCCCAATTCCACTCCATCGATATAACCATCAGCACCCCTCTCCGTCCTCTGTCCTCCATCACAGAAACCAGAGATCCCGAAACAAATAAGGATGATGAAAACTCTGGGAGAAAACACAAACATAACCACAGCAGACCACTCCATTGCTGAAAACAATGATCTACAAATTTCTTTCACTCAGATATCTCACTGTAACATTTAATCCAACCGGAGTAGACTCGCAATTAACAGGTCCATGTTATCTGCCTCGATTGCGCCTTGTCTCTCCACCAGTTGGTTGACCTTCTTACAGTGAGTGGAATGGACCCAGGTATCTCTCTCTGCCACTTTCAAGGAAGCTGTACTCGTCAGCAACACCTGATACGGACCTTCCCACCGATCTGTCAAACAACCTGAACGCAAGAAATTTCTGATCATAACAAATTCTCCAGGTTCAACATCATGACAGTTTGTTTCTGGCATATCATGTGACAACAATTTCAGTTTCTGCTGTTGCTGCTTTAACTGTTTACTCATTGTTATAAGATACCTTACAGTAACCTCGTTGTTACTTTTCAAATCTTCCTACGGATTTATAATCAAATGAGGTTGTCTACCAAACAGTATTTCAAAGGGGACAGATTGAGACGGGGTCTAGGAGTTGTCCTGATACTGTGGAGGACAAGTGGTAATGCTTCTGGCCAACCCAGTCCAGTTTCTGCCATGATCTTACTTAATTTAGTTTTAATAGTACCGTTCATCCTCTCCACCTTGGCGCTGGCTTGCAGTCGGTAAGGGGTGTGAAGTCTACTATTAATACCCATCAACTTACACATGTTCTGGAAGACATCACCTGTGAAATGAGTACCCCTATCACTTTCAATAATTCTAGGGATACCGTATCTGCATACAAACTCCTGAATAATCTTTTTAGCAGTGAACGCAGCAGTATTAGTGGCAGCTGGGTATGCCTCTACCCAGTTAGAAAATACATCTGTACAAACTAATACATACTTGAGATTCCTGCAGGGTGGTAATTGGATTAAATCAATTTGTATTACCTGAAAAGGTCCATCGGTCGGAGGAATGTGGGATGGCTCAGTAGGGATTGTTTTCCCAATGTTTTTCCTCAAGCAGGTCAGACAGGACATTGCTCTCTTTTCCGCTTGAGAAGAAAAACCCGGTGCACACCAGTATGCTCTCATCTACTTGCACATACCTTGCTTTTCCAAGTGAGTCAGAACATGCGCTGCCTCGGCCAGGCTTGGGTAGTACGCCTTGGGAGCCACTGGCTTACATTGTCCATCTCTCCAGAGTCCAGAGGACTCCTGCCCACATCCCTTAGACCTCCAGACTGCCTTTTCCTGCATGGAACACAAATTTTGCATCTCAATTAATTTCTGCATATCAATGATTTGAAACATCATTTGGTTAATTGGCATGTTCACTTTTAACCCTGCTGCCCATTTGGCAGCTTCATCTGCCCTGTTATTGCCCAGTGACACCGGATCATCCTCACATGTATGAGCTTTACACTTAATTACGGCCACTGCCTTAGGCAATTGGATCGCTGTCAGTAGTCCTTTTATATGTCTGGAATGTGTGAGTGGTGTGCCTGCTGCTGTCATAAAATTTCTCAGACGCCATAGAGCACCAAAATCATGTACCACCCCGAAGGCATAACTAGAGTCAGTGTAGATATTAGCAGATTTGCCTTCTGCTAATACACACGCTCTTCTTAGTGCCACCAGCTCCGCCACTTGGGCCGAGTGAGGTGGACCAAGAGGTTCGGCTTCTATGATGTCTTCGTCATTTACCACAGCATAACCTGTACATAACTCTCCAGTATCCTGTCCATCTTTGGTCCAGAGGGACCCCGGTATCTGAGATAACATTTGTCCTACTTGAGATGGATTTTTATCTGAAACAGTAGAGTGAAACAGTAACCTTTGGGGAGTGTCCAATATATCCCTCACCTCGTGCGCAACTCTCTCTGGGATATCTAGAAATATACCATCAGGGGTACAATAAATGACACATCCCATTTTACATAACAATTCCCTTCCCAGTAAGTTAGTAGGGGCCGCTGCTGCCAGGAGAAAGGAATGCCTGGTATGCAATGGACCGATAGTAACCTCTGCAGATTTTGTTAAAGGATAATGTTGCACTTTACCCGTTACACCCATTGCTGGTACTGTTTTGCTGGTCACCTGTAAATTAGATGGAGATTTTATCACTGATCTGGTCGCCCCTGTGTCTACAAGAAAAGAATGTTTAGTACCAGCTACGTCAATTAACATTGCAGGTTCTTCTCTAACATCCCTAGTTAACCTGACTGGCTGTAGACTACAAGTATGACCTGCCCCCTAGCGTTGACTCTCACTCTCCAATTCAGCATTTAAGGCAACTGGAGCAGGTGATTGTGGAAAATTCTCTGCATTCTGCATATATCCCTTATGTGGATATCTAGGTACTCCCTGGTTAGGGGGTTCTACCCTCTTCACCTTACAGTTCCTAATTACAAGTCCCACTTGGTTGCAGTTAAAACACCTTCGTGGGTGGAGTGGGGAAAAGGTTGTTGTGTGGGTTGGGCGGTAGAGAAAGATTGTGAGTGTGGGTATGAATTTTGAGGGTAATATGGTGGCTGCGGGTAGTATGGGTTTTGTGGCTGTGTGTGATAAGTGGGGTAGGGTTGTGTTTGTGGCTGTGCAGGTGCATATGTGTCTGGTGGCTGTGATGGTATATGCATTCCTTCTAGAGCTTGAATGCTAACAGCGATTAGCTTCTTGCTCTGGGTTTCTTCTTGAGGATGTTTTTATCGTACTCAATAGCGGACTCGTTGAGTGTGTCTACAGTAACTCCCCTCCAGCCAGGCAGAGAGGTCTGGACTCGGGTCTTTAGATTGTCTTTAAAACCATCCATAAGTACCGTGATGACCATTTCTCTGTGATGAGTGCTATCTTTAATATCTTCTATCCCAGTGTACTGGGTTATAGCCTGCAGAGCTCGGGTACAGTAATCTTCTGCAGATTCACTCTCTTTTTGTTTTATGGTGAAAATTTTACTCCAGTTAACTACTACCGGGAAATACACACCCAATTGAGTTATTATGCTGGTAATGTTACTTTGGTTATCCTCGTCTGTTAAGGGATCATCTCCCTCCAATACGCAATCCGTGATAAACGTTTTCACGTCTGTTTTGTGCGGAAGACATGCCCTTAACACCACTCGCCAATCTTTATTGGTTGGCTCGTGAGTATTACCCAAGTTTTTCACAAATCTTTGGCATTTTGCTAATTCCTTCTCAGGGTCAGGGAAGTCTGTCATCATTGAATTTAGCTCAGCTCTACATTCCTTGTGGGCACCACACCATTCGCATCCAGATTCCCATTGGGAACAGTCATTGTCCGGATGGGATGTATGCCTGCCATAATGCTACCTTTGACCGAATTACCTAGTTGAGGGTTCAGCCTACTGCTACTACGTATGGTATTAGTAATCTCCACTACTGTTAAAGCGGGGGTTAATACTTCCTGTACGGGTGGGGCTACCTCCATTTCTGGTACTAGTGAGGCAGCTATCTGTGCTTGCTGTGGTGGTACATTTAACATTTGTGCAACATGCGAGAGAGCGGACATCACAACAGGTTAATTATCTACATTATCAATATGTTCCTTATAATTACTCAAAAGAGGGTACAGGTTACATGTTATATTTTTATGAGTTTTTACATCGACTGTACCTTTACCCCCATCCACATAGGGCGATGGTGGTGCGCGTGAACGACTGACATTACCTTCCGCAATGCTACCTTGCTGTGTGTGTGCGCTACTTTGCAGCGCGCACGTAACGCTGTTTAGCGCTGCGTGCACATTCTCCTCCGTCGTGTGCGCGATGCTGGTTTGCGTCGCGTGCACACTCTTAAGCCACGTATCCCCCTCGTGCTGCCACAACTTTAAACAATCATTATACTTTATCCTTTTCTTTTGAGAGTTCACCATACAGATGCTATCTCGGACCTTGTTCAGTACCTCCTTATCAAAGATACCAACCCTGGGAAAAAATGTCACACTCATTCTCGTCATCTTAACCGATACATCACAGTACATAGGGCCTGATTCAGAGCCAGACGCTCTGAATCAGGGCCCTCCTACCTAAACTTGGAGAGGCCTCCTGCCCGCTCGCATAGCTGTGGGTGACCACCCACAGCATATGCGAGCGGCCAAAAAGATGGTCGCGATGGTCAAGACTATCGCGACCATCGGGCTTGCGACGAGACCCTGCGGTAGGGTCTCGGTGACCACAAGCCCTGGAGTGATTTTGGCTCTATCAGAGCCAAAATCACTCCCACTGACATCACTAGTGATATCAGTGGGGCCGGACCCAGACGGTAGGCGTTCCCATGGGAACGCCTCCGTCTGGCAGCCCTGCCCCCGGCACGCCCACCAAAGGGGGCGTGCTGTCACTCACCATCGACAGCACGCCCCCTTTGGTGCGAGACCCGGAGCATGCGCACTAGGGCACCATCGACCCGCTTGTGAGCGCGTCTGAATCAGGCCCATAGTTTCATATGCACCATACTTAGGGCCTGATTCAGACCCACTCGCGAGTGGCTGTCCGCTCGCAAGTGGGTTGATGGTCTGCACTGCGCATGCGCATGTCGGAGGGAGCTCCGTCGTGCGCATGCGCGAGACGCGACGAGCGAAGGACTTTCCATTGCTCGTTGTGTCTGATCAAAGGGGGTGTGCTGTCGATGTTGATTGACAGCACGCCCCTTTTGGTGGGCGTGCCGGGGGCGTGCCTCCCAGACGGAGGCGTTCCCAAGGGAACACCTACCATCAGAAGCCGGCCCCACTGACATCACTAGTGATATCAGTGGGAGTGATTTTGGCTCTGATAGAGCCAAAATCACTCCTGGCCTTGCGGTTGAGAAACTCAACCACAGGCTTCGGCTCGCAGTGGCGATGGTCAAGACCATCGCAACCATCATCCTGCACGCTCATATAGGCTGTGGGTGGTGACCCACAGCTATACGAGCGTCCAGGAGGACGCTCCATAATTATGGAGGTGGGCCCTGATTCAGAGCGAGCGCTCTGGTCAGAGCTTCCGGCTCTGAATCAGGGCCTTAGTATGCATTATATGCCGTGCCGAACTGATTGGTGCTTTTACAAGAGCAGCACATCATCTAACATCTATACCGTTTGTTTGGCTCCTATCTTGGGGAAAAAAAAACACTAAACTTTTCAATAGAGATTTAAATCGGTGAAAGAATGTCAAGGCTACTTTCAATTACCTGTGGACGATTTAACAGGCCGTGCCCACACACCTATGGAAGAATAACCAGGTTGCTTCCACGCACCTAAGCCCTTTTTGAGTACTTTGCACTGCTAGAATTTAAGCATTCCAATAACACTTACCCTTTACTGTGATTTCGTCCACCACAACTCAGTTCATAATCACGATATGCCACAACCGTGCGGTTCAATCACAATGCCCAATAACCCTAACTGATCACTGGATGCTGCGATCACACCGAGAGCCGATACCTAACACAAACAACAACAACTACACCTCCTGTGTGTATAGACTCCGGTATCTACTACCGAACCACTAGGCCGACACCAGGCGCCTAGTCGCTAAGGGTCCTACGATACCCTTAGCTAGGGAACATGTTACCCCTACCAACACACGTTCACTGTTACACACCTTCCTCTGCGCAGAAAAATAAACATTTTCCCAGATATGGCAATGCTATCACGCTATCAATATCACAATGCAATCTCAACAGCTTTGTTTAAACATGTGGCAGCAATACAGGAAATATGTATACTCTATTGTGCAACTTCCCCTTTTAACATGAAATTTTATCAACGGAGTAAAACAAACTTTTTCCTTCCTTGTTCCTGGATTCTAATCAGCGCTCCTTGAACTCACACAATAACGGACAGCGGTCTCTCAGCAACAAAGTGGTTGCAGGTATTCGAAGGCACAATGCGTTCTTTCCTGCGTATGGTGCCTCCACCCTTTGCTGAGAGATTGATAACCATGTGTTACCGTGTGAATGGTAGCGGGATTTCACTCTACGAGCCCCCAACTATGAATTCCTACCTATCTATACACCCTAAATGTTAGCGTATTTAGCGTTATAAGTCGCACAAGAAATAATTGCTTTCCAGTCTTTGATTGTGTTTCCAAACCACAAAAAGATATTATTCACCAAAAAGCAGATAGTTACACGCTGTGATCTAAATACAATTAGCGCAAACAGATTATACAATCGCTAGGTATAGTTGAATACATACGCATGCGCTCTGGATCCAGATTTCTGGCATCAAAGGTGAAGCCTCCGTCAATAGCAAGAAAATGATGACTAGCTAACAGATTCAGAGAGCCTGCTTATGTACTCTTGCAGAGATAGGCAATACAATAGATCAAGTTGGCATAATCCCATTGGTTCTGCTTCCTGGTTCTTCTGTTACGATGCAGTTCATAGGTCAGTTTATATTGTAATAGTTCAGCCTCCAACAGCTTCTTTGTGTCCATTATCCCGACCCGAAGAACAAGTCTAAACTGGCTAGTTACATTACATTTACAGAGTACATTTCAATGCCTATCTCTCTATGATCCATAACTTGCAGATGCATGTTGCGATTTCCTCGCCTATGGAACCGGAAATCTGCAAATAAACAGTGGTTCAGAATGGCACCAAACACGGTCTGCTTATCATGTACTAAACCTGAGATCTTAAATACAGTCGCTTTATTACATAATTAATAATGAATAAAACCTTTGATATTAACCTTAAATGCTAGGGAACTTCCTATGTAAGTGTGCAATGTGTAAGTGTAAGGATATTAAGAAAAGGCGCTAGTTAGCGTTGTGCGACTACGTATTTGTGGAGTACACCGTGGTACATGTTTTGCAGGGTTGTTCATATTATATGTTTTAGTAAATGTATGTATTTATATAATGAGGACTTTTAACATTGTTCTATTGCGTGGGAATCGCACGATGCTAAGTGTACTGATATTGTGGGATTCACTAAAATGGCGTTGTGCGGCCATTCACAAAATGGCGTCGTGCAGATTTTAATTTGAACAGATTCTGTCTCAGCCAATTATCTGGCTTCGACACTGTATACTATTAATGTTCAGCGCAGTTCTGCTAAGAAAGTGATGACATTCTTGCTAGTATCTAATTGTAGCAAACTGTTGCGAATTCAATTAATTCTGCAATGTCAGCAACTAGATCTGAATTCGCAACAGTTTGATACAATTAGATACTGAACCATAACACTATACATTGAATTAATTTGGAATCAGTCCGTTTTCCTTTTTTTTCTTGCATGTAAGATTCCTTATTATAGACAATATATGTCAAGGATATGTCTACTGTATCTGCTAATTTAAGGGTATAACTATATGACACAATCTATAGTTGATCAGTGTAGTATTTAGTCACATGAATCATACACTCTGAAAACTCACAGAGAAGATTCAATGCATGGACCAATACAGATGTACAACTCAATTGAATTATTGATCACAAATAGGACAGTTGATCTCTCAAGAAGACGGTATTAATATTATTCTGCCCAACGCAGTGATAAGACCCTTAGCTTTTTATTTTTAATTCTGAATTTCCTTCTTTAATCTATATTATTTTAATATTTTGCCATCATTATCTCTAGAGGGGTTGTATATTCTAATGTATACTTATTAAAAGTTATGTTTTAATCAATTACACAATTACTCGACTGACTGGTGCACCTATATACTACCTCTTTCCCCTTTTTCTGTTGTATGTATGAATAATGGTAGTAGGTAGCACACCCCCTTTACACATAAACTATTGAGAAAATATATGAATTGTGTATTTTTTAGGGTGGTTGTCGAGTAGAATCTGTGCGGTGTTCTATATTTTCATAATTACACCAGCTGGCACAGATGTAATATGATGATTTTATGACACACAGGTATGTTGAAAATGTATAACAAACTGTAACATAATTATGATTTAGGTGCATGCTTGGAAAGCTAATTATTGCAGTTAAAGTATTTAATTTACACTTAAACTACAGTTGACATTGATTTAATCTCAATAGAATATATTTTTTTCTCAGCTCAAAGTGACATCCAGACTGGTACTGTGACACAAATGTGTCCTGACAGACATTCAGAAACTGCGAACTGAGCACCTGTATTACTTCTTTATCTGCCAGTGCTCTCATTTGTAAGCTATTACACATGTACCCTTTATAGTGTAAAGTCACATAAAACTCCAGTCTCCTAGCACTTTAGACCCATCCCTTTCCAAACTAAACTTAAGGCGGGGTACATACTACAACGACAGGCAATCGGGACGATGATCAGGACGATTTCCCTTCGTCCCGGACCATCCGTGATTTCCCTGTTGCAATTTAATGCACAACGGAACAATATCTTATTCTGTTCTTCATTAAACTGCACCACCTTGTACACAATATCTTCTGATTGGAGTTCGCAATTGTGCATACACACTGCAAAATACGCACGATTTGTTGTTCCAATTTGCCTGGAAACAACAAATTGCGCAGATATCAGTGTAGTGTGTACCTAGCCTAATCGTTTTTATGCTAAGCTACTGCTTGTATTAGCCTTTCTTAAGGCTTGGAACTGTCTTATAATATTTTGCTTTAGGGCTTCAGCAGGATGAATTGCATAGGGATGGCCATTACTGTTGATAGTTAACGTTCATTGATGGTTTTACTATGGGTGGCGGAGAATTGATGGTTCTGCACTATTGATGGCAGAGAGCTAGACTATGTTTGTTTTCTTCTCCAATGTCGGTGGTACAGAGCTTGGCCCCACTATTGGATGGTAGACCAGTTGATGGCCATACCTAGAAGTGCAGAGCAATGTTCCCTTCTCTTTCCAACACTTTCACACTCGTCATCATGTGCACAGTGGAGTCCCTCCCCGCGGTGACACCCGGTGCGGGGAGGGACGACATGCGCGCGGCACCTGCCGAAATGGGTGCGTGGTCTTCGGGAGGGGTGTGTCGGGGCCGTGGCCTCGCATGTTGGACCTTCGGGAGGGGCGTGGCCTCGCGGCACAAACCCGGCCCGTGGCCGTGGTAAACAAAATGTATGATACATTAGGTATCAATGAGGTGGTGCCAGCGGGGGGTGCAGGAGGTGCGGGCATGGGCAGTGCCGGCTCCCTCACTGACAGGAGCTGAGTGCTGCACTTAATGCTATAGTGCAGCACCCGGCTCCTGTCACTGAGGGGTATCCTGCACCTTGGTGTCACCCCTCGGCGGGTGACACCCGGGTGCGGGCCGCACCCCCTGCACCCACCTTGTGACGCCACTGCATGTGCATGCTCATGAGAGGAAACAACAGAACTAGCAATTCTTATTTGAGCCTACTTTTTAAAATGAATGGGTATGCTCAAGAATTGCCTACATGAAATGAAGAGGACATATCCCTTTAGAATTAGTAATGCAAAATTGAGGGGTGTGGGGGAGGTTTTTTTTTATTTTTATAAACGACTTTATAAAAAGTGTGTGTACTGTCTATTTTAATAATTATTTTTAATGCTGGACTAGAAGTGCCAGCAGGCCCTTGTTGCCCAGGCATACTGGCACTTGTGATTCTCTAACTGCCATCGTACCCTGTCAGACATTGCTGGGACCACCTGTAAAGAACAGTATTATTATCATAATTTATTTATTAATTATCTCTGCATCCACTGCTCCAGGGGAATGGAGAAGAGCCTTGCACTTTTAGCCCTTGGCTGGTTGTCCTTAGGGATAGGGCACCCATTGTTTTGGGCTGACCAGTCTAGGGCTGTTTGATATTATGGCCAGATGCCCCCAAGCTGTAGATTCTCCCTCCTGTAGAGTCACCAGCTTTGGTTGGGTCAGTCTAGTAATAGTTAAGGATAAGGGGACCCCTATTTTTCACTATCAGCTTAGACTTCGAGGTCTGGGGCTTGTTATCAAAAGACGTTTGCAGATTTTTATATATTTTAGCACAAGACCAGTCTGCACAGATCCTGTTGATGTAGACAGGCTTTAAATCACATGGATTGGCGTGGATTCTCATATTTTTTGGGCAGAATAGGGGTTTAGAAACCAACTGTGATTGACAGCAAGTTCTGTTTAGAAGGTCAAATGAATTTTCACTTTAGAACGCACCATCTGCGACAGATTCCATTGGTTTCTAAACCCCAGTAAAACTGACACTTAGTAAATATAGGCCTAGGATTCAAGCACAAGTTGTGACATTTGTTTTTGGTCCATACCATGCTACTTTTAATTATACTGTATATGCATGTTTTTTGGCGGTACACATCTTTTTTCCTTGCTAACTGCACTTCAACAAGTGGGCCAATACTCAAACCCTGGTGCAAGTTGCAAATTGATGATGATGATGGTCACATACTATATCTGATTTGTCTAATACATTCAGGGCCATTTCTAGGGGCAGGTGTGCTGTGCAATCGCACAGGGTGCTCCTACCCCTGCTGACACTGGCCACCAGAACGGGGGAGCAGCATGACTGGGGCAACAGCAGCTCTGCCAGTTCTACCTTTGGCTCCACCAATCGGCTCAGACACTGCCTGTGCCGTGACCTATGGTGACGCTGCAGCATGACATCATAGGTCACGCAGCCACCCACCGGCACTATCCAGTCTGCATAGTGCATCCTCAGCCAGCCTCCATCTGACGCTGTAGTGCTCCTCTGGCTGCTGCTACCCACGGTTGAGGAAGAGGGAGGGACTGGGACCTCTTCTCTGCAGTGTTGTCAACAGGAGAGGTAACTTTTTTTTTTTTTACTGTGGGGGCCATTGTGTTATTTTTTTTTACTGTGGGAGCCATTGTTGTGGGTTTTTTTTTTACCTTGGGGGCCATTGTGTTTTTCTTTTTACTGTGGGGGTTATTGTGTTTTTTATTTTTTTATTTTACTGTGGGGGCCATTGTTATGTTGTGGGGAACATTGTATTTTTTTTCTTTTTGCTGTGGGGGCCAGTGTGTGTTTTTTTCCCTGTGAGACCAATGTGTTTGCTTTCCTGTCAGAGTCATTTATATATGCTTGGCGTAGAAAGTTGATCAATTTTGAAAATACCCTGACTGTTTGCACTGTGAGCCATTTCGTCTAGAGACTGCCCTGAATCGTACATGCCGACAATCAGCCCCCTCCTTCCGGGAGGGAGCTGATTGTCGGCTAACAGCAGGGGGCGTGTCCGGCCAGATGTGACACGTTGGGGGCGGAGCCGCACGATCGTGTCATCGTGGTTCCACCCCCTCTTCACAATGCCATTATTTTTGGCACTGTGAAGCAGGGGGCGGGGCCATGATGACGCGATTTAGGGCGATTTGCGTCACTGCCCCCCCCCGTAGTGTATTCTGGGGGGAGGTCGGGAGGGTTGGAGAATGTCTGGAGGCTTGCCTGCCTTTCCCGAGGGGCCGGGAGCGGCACCCAAAAATCGGGAGGGTAGGCAAGCCTGCCCTGAATACATCTGAATACATCCGTCACACACATTACTGAAAATGAAGTTAATGTGCTACAACTGTGATTTAAAAGCAAGATTACATTGTATTGATTACGTGTTTTACAAAAATTAAGTACGTATGTTTACTACTCATTTTTGGAAGGCAAAGCCAGTCCATTTGTTTTAGTGTAGACCAGTGGTTCCTAAACAGGGTGCAGCTGCACCCAGGGGTGCCTCAGAGCACTTGCAGAGGTGTCTCGCAGTGGCGTAACTTAATACCAGTTGCCCGGAGGCAAGATAAAAGTTGGTGCCCCCACAACTTTAAATTTACCACCCCCCCCAGCACCTATGCCAGCCCCAGCCGCCGCAGCTCCTCTGTTCCTCAGCAGCAAGTGGACACGGACTGGCCGGGTGTCAATGGAGCTGGGTGCCCCCTTCAGGGCTGGTGCCTGGCGGCTTATGACTCCATTGTCTCCGGGAGTTCCGCCTCGGGTTGGTGGTCCAGTACCAAATAAAATGATTTTCAGTCAGCGTGATGAGCAAAACCAGTGCTAATGACTGCTAATCAAAAAATATGTGGACAAAAAGAAGTGCAGCCCTGTGAACCACCACATAACTGAAACTAAGGATGACAGATTGTCAGAGTTCAGCCGGGGATCGACCGTCCCTTACCGTCCTGCCGGCTTCCTCTGACTTCCCGGGCAGTCGGGCGGCTGGTGCAGCGATGTGGGAGGTGCTGAGCATTCTCCCTGATGCTGGTGTGTCGGGCGGCCTGGTGCATGGGGATCAGAGTCTCCGTCATGGGCGCCGCCATGACACTTCCTCTTCTGACTTGCCTTCCTTCCCTGACAGTCTGGCCGGTCAGCTGACGCTGTGGACCAATCAGCGGGCTTCCAGGGGTATACATCCAGCTCCTGTGTATCAGGTAGTTGCCTGAACATCCATTGTTGTTGCTAGTGTTACTAGTGGTCTCTCATTCCAGGTTCCCTTGCTTCCAGTGATCTATCCCAGCGTGTGCAGCTATACCTTCCGTCTCACTAGTGCTTTACCACCTCAGCCTGTGTGCAGCTATACCGTCCATCTCACCAGTGCTTTGCCACCTCAGCCTGTGTGTAGCTATACCTTCCGTCTCACCAGTACTTTACCGCCTCATCCTGTGTGCAGCTATACCGTCCATCTCACCAGTACTTTACCACTCCAACCTGTGTGCAGCTATACCATCCATCTCACCAGTGCTTTACCATCTCAGCCTGTGTGCAGCTATATCTTCTATCTCACCAGTGCTTTACCACCGCAGCCTGTGTGCAGCTATATCTTCTATCTCACCAGTGCTTTACCACCGCAGCCTGAGTGTAGTTAAACGTATCCACCTCTCCAGTATTTACCATCTCTGGCCGGGTACAATACCACTACCCACCTCGTTACTGGACTCCGTGGCCACTACCTATTTCCTTACGGTATTACACCGTGGTACACTCCTTCTGACCGAAAACCCGGTAGAGTGTGTCCGCTGTGCACCCTCTCTTGTACCTCAAGTACAGTATCCCGAACTAGGGGTTCCACCCCAGTCCCTACGTGCCTTTTACTGGCACCTCCCCATTGGGCCACGAGTGTTTGTTTCTCCTTTTCCCACGGGCTTTGGTCACCTAGTCACCGTGATCTGCTTACGGGGTGCAGCTGAAGCCCACATCCCGCTTGGAGGGGTCACTGGCGAACACCACCTCGTGGGTTAGATTCTGCACCTTTGACTAGGTCTCGCCAACAACCAAGACGCGTGGATGCGGAGATCGTACATCCAGGCCCCTCACCTTCGTTTCCTCCCACAGCCTCAGGCCTCAGATTTCAAAGACCCGCCTCCCAGCGTGACACAGATAAGCACAATTTACTTAATTTAATGTTTGCTGAATTTCTCAATAAGAAACTTTTGGCCAATATGCTGATACTCTAGGGCGCCGTGATCCGAAAATTATTGGGAACCACTGGTGTAGACTATAAAAATAGATATTTGCTGGCTCAGAATAGGTTGCAAAATTTGACTTTTCGCTACAGATGCACTTTGTGATTATGTTTATATCCAACTCTGAATAAGTCCAAAGTGTCAATTCTTAATTAGAGAAATAAAATTAATGAAAAAATGAAGATTTCCACCAACTTTTCCCTTACATGCTGCCTAATCACTAACTTTTTTCTCACATACCCCACCAACTTTTCCTCACATGCCCTCTCTGTCCAGCAGAATTTCTCATATGGCCTACCTGCATATAAGCACTTTTTCACATGCCCTCTGTGCTCTCCAGCTTTTCCTCGCATGTCTCACTGCCTGCCAGTTTTTCCTCACAAGTCCCTCTGCCCACCATATTTTCATTACATACTCACCTGTCCACCAGCTTTTCCTCATATTCCACCTGTGCCCACCTAGGTTTCCTCACATTCTTTCTCTGACCACCAATTGCTCCTCACATCCCCATCTGCCTACCAGCTATTCCTAACATGCTCCCTCTCCAGATTTTCCTTATTTCCCTCATCAGCTCGCTAGCTATTTCTCACATCCCCTTTCTGCCCACATGTTATTCCTCACATGCTTCCATTTGCCCACTAGTATTTACTCACATGCAACATCTGCCCACCAGCTTTTCCTTTCATGTACCTTCTACCTATGGTGTAGCTGTTTATATGTGGTAATACTATTCCCTATAATAAAGCAAGTTTGCAGTTCATAGATTCCAGAAAAATTGTAATTTGTTAGTAGGGAGGTTTGCCACCTAGTCACAGCTGGTGTGCAGACTACCACATACCTAGAGGTTGCTATGACAAACCCTTCTTCATTTACTGATACACGTTAATGCTAACCTACGAGCAGACCTGTCAGCTGGTACGGTGAAAAAAACTAAGTATTATCTAAGAATGCTCACAGGTCCATGTGTTAGAGTATCTAAGTAAAATAGGTCTCACCTTGTAGATACCACACAGCAAGCAAATGTATAACTTGTTCTCCATTAAGTTGAAAAAGATATGACTTAATTGTAGAAGATGCCAAACCTATTTTGTGTTTAGTAGCTAAGAAAGGGGGTAAATTTACTATTGGTCGATTTGCAAGTCGATTTGAGGAGTGATTTAGCACTTCTCAAATCGAATGTTTGAAAACCACTGGTGTACAATAAGTGAAGTTCACAGAATGAAATTTTTTGCCAATTTCCATCCAGATCCTTCCATGATCTGTAGGCCGAACTTTGGTCCTACTATGAAATCTGGATATCGCCTCTTCTATAAGGATCTCGTCTTCCCTCTTACTAATACATGGCGATTGTATCTTGCCATCTGTTGAGTCTCCTTCAGTTCTGCCAGACCCATTTGGAGATGATGTATGAGGAGGAGTTGGAGGAAGAACATTTGTTGACACAACAACAACAGAGTCACCATCCACATCTGCAAGTATGTCCAAGGGCAGATCTTCATTTGGCAAGGCCCTTAAAAATCCTTCCAGAAATTCTTGTATATCTGAAAGATTGTCTTCCTCCATGTCTGCCAAAGTTCCAAATCTGAGCCCTTTACATACACATGCATACGCGGGGAGAAGCGATTGCATCTGTATGCAACCAGTATGCAATCAACAATTGCCTATAAAACCATTCCCCTAAGGCAGACACATCATTTGTCAATGAGATCTCTGAGATGCTGCCCATGCAAATGACTACATAGGCATCTGGTAAGACACTTGTCCATGTGTTGAGTGATGATAGGAATTAGACATAGAGCATGTCACTTGTTAAGTTCATAACCAGTGAATCATCAGAATCCGCCATTTTTATGTAGACAGAAAGTACCAGAGTCTTTATAAGGTATGTGTACTGTACAGGGGCGTATTTAGAGAGGAGGGGGCCCATGTTCACTCACCGTCCAGGGCTCCCTCCTCTCTCTCCGGTGTCCATGGTGCACAGACATGTTCAGTAGATTCCGGGCACTAGTCTGTGCCCGGAGTCTACTGCGCATGCGCAAGACACCGGGAAAATGGCCACTGCGGCATTCTGTGCAGCGCCTCACCAGCCGTGTCAGACTTCGTAGAGGTAAGTATTACAAAGTATGGGTGCAGGGAGTGCTGTGTGAACCCCCCTGGACCCAGGGGCCCATGTACACCGCACACCTTTCACCCTTTATAGATATGCCCCTGGAGCTCTAATAATCACCATTGCAATCATGAGAGCCGCATGGTTCAGCAGGCGAGAGCACCACATCCTCACACAGGTGATGGACTGCTGTCTGGGGCATGCGGCGGCCTATGTGGGGAACCGCATTAAATCAGCAGCCTGCTGCAAGGTTGTCGCCACACCGCTTGCAGGCCCTCATCCAACACAGTGAGAATGTATAACTACAAGTATGCATGTACGTGTGAGTTGTAAATGCATGTGTATGCTAATGTATGCGAGCATCTCGTGGGCGCACTGCTGATTGTTACTGATTGCAACATGTGTGCAGTTGGACGTGTCTGTCAGTTTGGTGCTTCCATTTTGTATTTTATGTGGGCATTTTGATTGTCTTGGAAGTGGTTTACTGTGTAGTCCAAATGCATTTTGCTTAATGGCATATATGTGTGTGTGTGTGTATGTGTAATTTATAATGAGCTTGCATGATATGTAACGTTTTAATTGTACATATCTAGATGTGTCTATGTGTGTGTATATATGTGTGATTATATACATATATATATATATATATATATATATTGTCAAAACTGGATTATTGGCTGAGACAAGATCAGTTTAAAATTGAAGCGTGCGCGATGCCATCTTGCAAATGGCAGCTAGACTCCATTTTAGAAACAAGAATCTGCAAGATGCCATTTTATGACCAGCGTCATTTCAAGTTACAATTCAGGTGCTAAGAACAGATGGCAATGTTTTTGTTAATCTACCAAGGGCAACTGGAAAAACAAGCTTTCTGAGTAAAAGTAAATAAGAATAGACAATGGGTATTTTTACATACAAATTGGGAATCCCTGGATGCAGATAAAGTATAGTTGTGGCAATTGTAATATAATCCAGGCATTGATCTACACAATTGGATTTGCCTGAATCCTAGACAGGATGGCCCCAACTTCACAGCTTGATTCACAGTTCACACAAGAGTCTGTGAGAACAAAAGAGGTTTGTTTTCCTTTGAACACAGGACAGGTGGGGGCCTGCTGACAGAGGGCATGTGGAACTACAACCCTCAGCAATCCACACTGCTGGATGTTCACTTTGTGTATGAGAAATTATGCACTTAAATCTCACCCATTAATAACTAGCGTCCTTATATCAAACCCCGAATACCCACAAATCACATATTCACACATAAGGTTCAATAAGTATTAAAGTGTATGATTTAGGTTGGTTCAGTTAGTTTAAATACTGAGAAATAAATGTATTTGATAACTAAGGTATTATACATGATAAGCAAGTTGTGTTTGGTTTTGTTCTGATGCGTATGCTTTTTACAGCATTCCGGTGTTATCGGTGGAGAGATCGCATCATGCAAACTCAAGTTATGGATCACAGAACCTACAAGCAACAAAATGTTTTATTTCATGAACAACTGTTAGGATGTTACAGAGGGCATGATTAGAAAGATCCCCAGCTGTTAGAGGCAGGGAGAGTCTATTTGAACCAGCCTGTTAAATGTGCTGTAACATATGCTTCTCCTCTGGGAACCAATGATATCAGCAACAGACTTCCCTATTGTCCCGTTTATTCTGGGGGGGTATAAATATGAGTGCACGAATGCTGGTCTTCAGTCTTCATGCTGAATGCTGTATGACTAGGTGCCTCTTGCTGATGCCTATCTCCGGGTCCAGAAGTGCCTGCATATGTATACTGTACTTGGGGTCTGTATAATTTCCTTTTGAGCCTAAATTGTGTCGCTCTTTGTCTCTCTCTCTCTCTCTCTCTCTCTCTCTCTGTGTTCCTCTCTCTTTTTGTGCCTCTCTCTCTCTTTGTGCCTCTCTCTCTGTGTGTGTCTCTCTCTCTCTGTGCCTCTCTCTCTCTTTGTGCCTCTCTCTCTCTGTGTGCCTCTCTCTCTCGGTGTGTGCCTCTCTCTCTCTTTGTGCCTCTCTCTCTCTCTCTGTGTGCCTCTCTCTTTCTTTGTGTGCCTCTCGCTCTCTTTGTGCCTCTCTCTCTCTTTGTGTGCCTCTCTCTCTCGGTGTGTGCCTCTCTCTCTCTTTGTGCCTCTCTCTCTCTTTGTGCCTCTCTCTCTGTGTGCCTCTCTCTCTCTGTGTGTGCATCTCTCTCTCTGTGTGCCTCTCTCTGTGTGTGTCTGTCTCTCTCTCTGTGCCTCTCTCTCTCTGTGCCTCTCTCTCTCTGTGCCTCTCTCTCTGTGTGTGCCTCTCTCTCTCTGTGTGTCTCTCTCTCTCTGGGTGTCTCTCTCTCTCTGTGCCTCTCTCTCTCTGTGTCTCTCTCTCTCTCTGGGTGTATCTCTCTCTCTCTGTCTCTCTCTCTCTCTGTGTGTGTCTCTCTCTCTGTGTGTCTCTGTGTCTCTCTGTCTGTGTCTCTTTCTCTGTGTCTCTCTGTGTGTGTCTCTCTCTCTCTGTGTGTCTCTGTGTCTCTTTCTCTGTGTCTCTCTGTCTCTCTCTCATTGTATTTATTTGCACTTATTGTACACAGATCATAGCGTGTAACTGACTGTACTTTTACTTGAATAATACTTTGTGCTTCGGAACCACATGTTCTGAGTCTGGAGTCTCTATTTATTGTATGACTGCATACGCAAATTAGCGTCATCCTTAGAGGTTTATAGGAAGGATTTTAGAAGGTACAGGCAGGGGTATATAGAGGTTCTGATCCAGTTTCGTTAGTTGGGGGCTCGTAGTGAATTCACTTACCTGCTCACACGGTACATACGGTAATCGATATTTCAGCAAAGGGTGGAGTGGCCACATGCAGGGTTTGCCTGCAACCACTTTGTGCTGAAAGATCGCTATCCATCTCCGTGTGAGTCAAGGAAGCTGACTAGAATCCAGGGACAAGAGAGGAGAAAGTTTGTTTTCCTCTGTTGATAGAACCTTGTGTTTAGAGGGGTGCCGCAGTATTGAGTACGCAGCTGAAACGCACTTTTGCGTACGCAGTTAAAAAGTCATTATACGGTTGTGTGGTAGTTGCATTATTGTGTATGTGGCTGGTCGCACAATAGTGTATACGTACTTCCGGTTCTGCTGCCACGTGTTTGAACAAAGCCATTGAGGTTTAATTTTTTTTTCTATTACCAATATCTGGGTTAACGTGTATTTTTCTGCGCAGGAAAAAAGTGTGTAACAGTGAATATTTGTTGAACAAAGTTAAGGGTATCGTATGATCCTTAAGGGCTAGGTGCAAGGGTTAGCCTAGTCGCTCGGTAAGCAGCTTTACCGTTCTATACACAATAGCAGGTGTACATGTTGTCTTTGTTGTAGAGAGGTGCATGAGAGTAGCCGACATATAAACGCTCATAGGTGTGGAAGTTGCCTTACTAAATCTTATCCGGGTGTGGAAGTTGCCTTTTTCAAATCTTATCCAGGTGTGTGGGCGCCGCCGACTTAAATCGTCCACAGGTAAGTGAAAGTATCTTGATTGTCTTTCACCAGTCTAAGGGCCTGATTCAGAGCCGGTCGCTATTAGCGCTCGCTCGTTCAGAAAAAGGGGGTGGCTATTCAAATGAACCGTTTGCTCTTTGCGGTCTGTTGCCGCCTCTATGTCTGAACGAGCGAACAAATCATGCGGTAATTTTTTTGATAAAAATGCCCCCTGGCTGCTCGCATCATACGTCATGTCCGCTATTTATTAGATTAATCGAGTACATTGACCAGCGTATGAACTGCTCGCTATTCTTGTGGTTGGTTTTTCCTACCACAAATTTGCGAGCAGTTCTGACTATAAAATAACCCAGTGACTGCTGTATTAATTATGCACACCCATAAAACGCCCGTTTTGACCTTTAAGCACGTCTGCGTTCTGATCTCCACTCCCCGTTTTCAAGCACCTTCCCCTGTTACCACCCACATACGCCTCATTCTGTCACTCATATTAGCAGGCATTCGCTATTTAGCGAACAAACGATTTTCGGCCGCACTGACTGGTTCGCGCAAGCGTATTACGATCCGTACGCATGCGCAGTTGGGCAAACATCGCTCGGAACGAACGAGCGGCCGCTTACGAGCGGCTCTGAATCAGGCCCTAAATCTTTATTGAAAAGTGTAGGATTTTGTCTCAGAATGGGAGCCATGCAAACAGTAAAGATGTTAGACAATGACGTGCTGCTAATGAAAGCTCCGATTGGATCGGCCTGTCGTATTATGCATACTAAGTTCGGTACTTATGCAATAAGGTATTGTGATTTATGGTTTAATATGACGAGGAGGAGTGTTAGACCGTTTCCCAGAATTGGTAGTTTTGATAAAAATGTGTTAGACAATGTCCGAGATCACATCAGTTTGATGCGCTCCCGAGAGAAAAAGGTTAAATATTTTGAATGTTTAAAACTGTGGCAGCATGAAGGGGATGCGTGGCTTAAAAATGTGCAAACGACACAAACTAGCGTCGTGAGCACATTACCAGAAAATACATCCGCGACGCTAGATTGCAATACGGGCGAGCCGCAAAATGGCGCGCACGTGCGGCAAGGTAGCGTCGTGGATAGTATTGCCAGCAGTTCACGCTCACCTCCCCCACCTTATGTGGATGGAGGTGCAAGTACAGTTACCAAAAATACCCATAAAAATGTAACAAGCAATTTGTACCCTCTCTTAAGCACCTATAAAGAAAATGTTCATGATGCGGATGATGTGCCTATTGTAATGTCTGCCATTTCCCATGCTGTGCAGATGATAGATGCTGCATCACCACAATCACGGGTGGTGCCGCCATCTCCATCGGTAACAGCAAGGGAAGTGTTAACACACTCTGCACCCGTAGAGGAAGTTGTTAATACCATACGTAGCAGCATCAGATTAAACCCCCAGCCAGGTAACCAGGTCAGAGGTAGCAACGCTGCCGGTCTGCATCCTATTCGGACGATAACTGTTCCGAATGGAAATGCAGATGCGAACGGTGTAGTGCCCACGAGGGAAGTAGTAATGCATTGTCCATGGACAAGAGCAGAACTAAATTCCATCATAAATGATTTCCCCGATCCCAAAAAGGAACTAGCCAAATGTCAAAGATTTTTGAGAAATTTGGGTAGTTCACATGAGCCCACTAATAAAGATTGGCGTGTGGTGTTAAGGGCCTGTCTGCCACGCAATACCGACGTGACAAAATTTATCACGGATTGTGTATTAGATGGTGACGTTCCCTTAACAGACCAAGTAAACCAAGGTAACATTTCCCGCATTGTAACTCAATTGGGTATATATTTTCCAGTAGCAGTTAACTGGAACAAAATTTTCACAATTAAGCAAAAGGAGAGTGAATCTTCAGAGGATTATTGCGATCGGGCTCTGCAGGCTATCACCCAGTACACTGGGATAGAAGATATTAAAGATAGCACTCACCACAGGGGAATGATAGTCACGGTACTCATGGATGGTCTGAAAGACGATTTAAAGATTCGGGTTCAGACCTCACAACCTGGCTGGAGGGGACTCACAATAGATAACCTCATAGAGTCTGCCATAGAACATGATAAAAATATCACAAAGAAAAGAGAGACCCAGAGTGAAAAACTAATGGCTGTCAGTATCCAAGCTC
This sequence comes from Taudactylus pleione, assembly GCA_031769625.1. Taxonomy (NCBI): domain Eukaryota; kingdom Metazoa; phylum Chordata; class Amphibia; order Anura; family Myobatrachidae; genus Taudactylus; species Taudactylus pleione. The sequence goes on from JAUIMM010000535.1 coordinate 3,574,360, forward strand.
TGGAAGGAATGACAATAACATCACAGCCAACCGACACACCTGCACCCACACACACACCTGAACAATTACAGGTCCTCACCAATCCCACACCACAGCAAACACATCCTTACCCCACATATCATACACAACCACAGGCCTCATACTACCCACAAACTTCATACCTCCCACAATACCGTTATCCTTCACATCCTTACCCTCCCTATCCTTACCCATACCCACCACCGTTCCATCTTGCTCAAATCCCACAACAATCTTTTCATCCACCCCGTTCAAAATTATGTTTTAACTGTCACCAAGTGGGACACGTAAGTAAGAACTGCAAAGTGAAGAACACCACACAGGAACACGAGTTTCCCATGGGTTCATAGGTAACCCCAGTTATCTTCTCCCAGGCCTTATATGACTGTTTATAATCTTTTCAACCTATCAATGGATCTGTTCTAATGTAAAATGTGGATGATTTATTGTTGTATTTTAGGTCATGTTTAAATGATATTAAACGGTTGTGCTTTATCTCCCACTCATAGGACACAAGGTTGCTAAGGATAAACGGCAGACATGCCAGGCTGAGGTCGACTACTCGGAATACTATCCAACCCAGTGGCACAGGCATTATTTAGTGCAGTAGCTATTAATAACAAGATTTAATTGCAGGAACCTGTATGCATATACTATATCCCTAGAATTATTAAAAATGATAGGGGGACTTATTTTACAGGTGACGTTTCCAAGAACGTGTAAGATGATGGGTAACAACACTAAGATTATCCCAGACTGTCTTTTCCTTTATTTGCCCCCCTTTGAGATACTGTTCAAACAGGCAGCCTCATGTGAAAATATGATAATGAGGTTACTGTGCAGGGTCTCACGAAGATGAATGAGAATAACCGAAATTGAAAGTGTTATTAACTAACATGTCTAATGCAAACTGTCATGATGTCAAATCTGGAAGAATTTGTTATGATCCAAATTTTTTTTTAGCTCAGGTCGTTTGACTGATCGGTGGAAAGGTTCGTATCTGACGATACAGCATCCTCAAAGGGTGGCCGGGGAAGATACGTGGGTCCATTCCACTCACTATAGGGAGGTTAACCAACCGGTGGAGATACAAGGCAGAGACAAGGCCGATAACGTGGACCTGTCGATTGCGAGCTTGTGCCGGAAGGATTAAAAAGGTGACGGTGAGATATCTGAGCTAAAGAAATGTGTAGATCAGTGCTTCCAGCAATGGAGTGGTCTGCTGTGGTCATCCTAGTTCTTTTTCTTTCCAGAGTTATTTGTCATCATGATCTGTTTGGGGATACTCAGTGTCTGTGATGGAGGACCGATAAAGGAGATGTGAGCTGATGGAGTGGAGTCAGGAGGAGGAGTGCAATGCCAATCAGGGGAGTTTCTGACCAATTTTAGTATTGTAATTGTTATGTTATTTGGGAAAAATACTTCCAGAAGTTATGACCCTCACACATGTTGAAATGCTGGGTATACATAAAAACACACCGTCACCCTATCTTCACACACAATATGAACACCTAGGCAAAAGTAATATGATGCGTCCGGTGTGTTCCTATTGTGTTGAAGTGTGGAAAATGTAAAAATAGAGTAAAACGAAAGAATGAAATTATGATAGTGGCCAGTATGAATACCGAGGTAAATATAGAACTGCATTACAACCCTGAACTAGGAAATACAATCGTTTGATTATATTTTGACATGCATAGAATGTATTATTGAAATGTTATTCATAGAACACCTCAGATAATGTAAAGTCTCAATTCCCCTTCAAGACTGCTTTTATAAGACTGGTGCATTCCCACACCTTTCACATGATCTTCCAAGATCCGCGGTGTGCGTATAATAGTAGTTTTATGTCCCCACTCAGAGACACATTATTGATGGATTAAGAACCACCTTGTGCCATCCCATAATAACACCAAAATAATATGTAAATGTAAGCCTAAATTAAATTCTAATAGCACATTGTGATAGCATGTTGTTCGCTATCAAAGGGTGGATTGTCAAACCTGGATTATTGGCTGAGACAAGATCAGTTTAAAATTGAAGCGTGCGCGACGCCATCTTGCAAATGGCAACTAGTCTCCATTTTAGAAACAAGAATCTGCAAGACGCCATTTTATGACCAGCGTCATTTCAAGTTACAATTCAGGTGCTAAGAACAGATGGCAATGTTTTTGTTAATCTACCAAGGGCAACTGGAAAAACAAGCTTTCTGAGTAAAAGTAAATAAGAATAGACAATGGGTATTTTTACATACAAATTGGGAATCCCTGGATGCAGATAAAGTATAGTTGTGGCAATTGTAATATAATCCAGGCATTGATCTACACAATTGGATTTGCCTGAATCCTAGACAGGATGGCCCCAACTTCACAGCTTGATTCACAGTTCACACAAGAGTCTGTGAGAACAAAAGAGGTTTGTTTTCCTTTGAACACAGGACAGGTGGGGGCCTGCTGACAGAGGGCATGTGGAACTACAACCCTCAGCAATCCACACTGCTGGATGTTCACTTTGTGTATGAGAAATTATGCACTTAAATCTCACCCATTAATAACTAGCGTCCTTATATCAAACCCCGAATACCCACAAATCACATATTCACACATAAGGTTCAATAAGTATTAAAGTGTATGATTTAGGTTGGTTCAGTTAGTTTAAATACTGAGAAATAAATGTATTTGATAACTAAGGTATTATACATGATAAGCAAGTTGTGTTTGGTTTTGTTCTGATGCGTATGCTTTTTACAGCATTCCGGTGTTATCGGTGGAGAGATCGCATCATGCAAACTCAAGTTATGGATCACAGAACCTACAAGCAACAAAATGTTTTATTTCATGAACAACTGTTAGGATGTTACAGAGGGCATGATTAGAAAGATCCCCAGCTGTTAGAGGCAGGGAGAGTCTATTTGAACCAGCCTGTTAAATGTGCTGTAACATATGCTTCTCCTCTGGGAACCAATGATATCAGCAACAGACTTCCCTATTGTCCCGTTTATTCTGGGGGGGTATAAATATGAGTGCACGAATGCTGGTCTTCAGTCTTCATGCTGAATGCTGTATGACTAGGTGCCTCTTGCTGATGCCTATCTCCGGGTCCAGAAGTGCCTGCATATGTATACTGTACTTGGGGTCTGTATAATTTCCTTTTGAGCCTAAATTGTGTCGCTCTTTGTGTCTCTCTCTCTCTCTCTCTCTCTCTCTGTGTTCCTCTCTCTTTTTGTGCCTCTCTCTCTCTTTGTGCCTCTCTCTCTGTGTGTGTCTCTCTCTCTCTGTGCCTCTCTCTCTCTTTGTGCCTCTCTCTCTCTGTGTGCCTCTCTCTCTCGGTGTGTGCCTCTCTCTCTCTTTGTGCCTCTCTCTCTCTCTGTGTGCCTCTCTCTTTCTTTGTGTGCCTCTCGCTCTCTTTGTGCCTCTCTCTCTCTTTGTGTGCCTCTCTCTCTCGGTGTGTGCCTCTCTCTCTCTTTGTGCCTCTCTCTCTGTGTGCCTCTCTCTCTCTGTGTGTGCATCTCTCTCTCTGTGTGCCTCTCTCTGTGTGTGTCTGTCTCTCTCTCTGTGCCTCTCTCTCTCTGTGCCTCTCTCTCTCTGTGCCTCTCTCTCTGTGTGTGCCTCTCTCTCTCTGTGTGTCTCTCTCTCTCTGGGTGTCTCTCTCTCTCTGTGCCTCTCTCTCTCTGTGTCTCTCTCTCTCTCTGGGTGTATCTCTCTCTCTCTGTCTCTCTCTCTCTCTGTGTGTGTCTCTCTCTCTGTGTGTCTCTGTGTCTCTCTGTCTGTGTCTCTTTCTCTGTGTCTCTCTGTGTGTGTCTCTCTCTCTCTGTGTGTCTCTGTGTCTCTTTCTCTGTGTCTCTCTGTCTCTCTCTCATTGTATTTATTTGCACTTATTGTACACAGATCATAGCGTGTAACTGACTGTACTTTTACTTGAATAATACTTTGTGCTTCGGAACCACATGTTCTGAGTCTGGAGTCTCTATTTATTGTATGACTGCATACGCAAATTAGCGTCATCCTTAGAGGTTTATAGGAAGGATTTTAGAAGGTACAGGCAGGGGTATATAGAGGTTCTGATCCAGTTTCGTTAGTTGGGGGCTCGTAGTGAATTCACTTACCTGCTCACACGGTACATACGGTAATCGATATTTCAGCAAAGGGTGGAGTGGCCACATGCAGGGTTTGCCTGCAACCACTTTGTGCTGAAAGATCGCTATCCATCTCCGTGTGAGTCAAGGAAGCTGACTAGAATCCAGGGACAAGAGAGGAGAAAGTTTGTTTTCCTCTGTTGATAGAACCTTGTGTTTAGAGGGGTGCCGCAGTATTGAGTACGCAGCTGAAACGCACTTTTGCGTACGCAGTTAAAAAGTCATTATACGGTTGTGTGGTAGTTGCATTATTGTGTATGTGGCTGGTCGCACAATAGTGTATACGTACTTCCGGTTCTGCTGCCACGTGTTTGAACAAAGCCATTGAGGTTTAATTTTTTTTTCTATTACCAATATCTGGGTTAACGTGTATTTTTCTGCGCAGGAAAAAAGTGTGTAACAGTGAATATTTGTTGAACAAAGTTAAGGGTATCGTATGATCCTTAAGGGCTAGGTGCAAGGGTTAGCCTAGTCGCTCGGTAAGCAGCTTTACCGTTCTATACACAATAGCAGGTGTACATGTTGTCTTTGTTGTAGAGAGGTGCATGAGAGTAGCCGACATATAAACGCTCATAGGTGTGGAAGTTGCCTTACTAAATCTTATCCGGGTGTGGAAGTTGCCTTTTTCAAATCTTATCCAGGTGTGTGGGCGCCGCCGACTTAAATCGTCCACAGGTAAGTGAAAGTATCTTGATTGTCTTTCACCAGTCTAAGGGCCTGATTCAGAGCCGGTCGCTATTAGCGCTCGCTCGTTCAGAAAAAGGGGGTGGCTATTCAAATGAACCGTTTGCTCTTTGCGGTCTGTTGCCGCCTCTATGTCTGAACGAGCGAACAAATCATGCGGTAATTTTTTTGATAAAAATGCCCCCTGGCTGCTCGCATCATACGTCATGTCCGCTATTTATTAGATTAATCGAGTACATTGACCAGCGTATGAACTGCTCGCTATTCTTGTGGTTGGTTTTTCCTACCACAAATTTGCGAGCAGTTCTGACTATAAAATAACCCAGTGACTGCTGTATTAATTATGCACACCCATAAAACGCCCGTTTTGACCTTTAAGCACGTCTGCGTTCTGATCTCCACTCCCCGTTTTCAAGCACCTTCCCCTGTTACCACCCACATACGCCTCATTCTGTCACTCATATTAGCAGGCATTCGCTATTTAGCGAACAAACGATTTTCGGCCGCACTGACTGGTTCGCGCAAGCGTATTACGATCCGTACGCATGCGCAGTTGGGCAAACATCGCTCGGAACGAACGAGCGGCCGCTTACGAGCGGCTCTGAATCAGGCCCTAAATCTTTATTGAAAAGCGTAGGATTTTGTCTCAGAATGGGAGCCATGCAAACAGTAAAGATGTTAGACAATGACGTGCTGCTAATGAAAGCTCCGATTGGATCGGCCTGTCGTATTATGCATACTAAGTTCGGTACTTATGCAATAAGGTATTGTGATTTATGGTTTAATATGACGAGGAGGAGTGTTAGACCGTTTCCCAGAATTGGTAGTTTTGATAAAAATGTGTTAGACAATGTCCGAGATCACATCAGTTTGATGCGCTCCCGAGAGAAAAAGGTTAAATATTTTGAATGTTTAAAACTGTGGCAGCATGAAGGGGATGCGTGGCTTAAAAATGTGCAAACGACACAAACTAGCGTCGTGAGCACATTACCAGAAAATACATCCGCGACGCTAGATTGCAATACGGGCGAGCCGCAAAATGGCGCGCACGTGCGGCAAGGTAGCGTCGTGGATAGTATTGCCAGCAGTTCACGCTCACCTCCCCCACCTTATGTGGATGGAGGTGCAAGTACAGTTACCAAAAATACCCATAAAAATGTAACAAGCAATTTGTACCCTCTCTTAAGCACCTATAAAGAAAATGTTCATGATGCGGATGATGTGCCTATTGTAATGTCTGCCATTTCCCATGCTGTGCAGATGATAGATGCTGCATCACCACAATCACGGGTGGTGCCGCCATCTCCATCGGTAACAGCAAGGGAAGTGTTAACACACTCTGCACCCGTAGAGGAAGTTGTTAATACCATACGTAGCAGCATCAGATTAAACCCCCAGCCAGGTAACCAGGTCAGAGGTAGCAACGCTGCCGGTCTGCATCCTATTCGGACGATAACTGTTCCGAATGGAAATGCAGATGCGAACGGTGTAGTGCCCACGAGGGAAGTAGTAATGCATTGTCCATGGACAAGAGCAGAACTAAATTCCATCATAAATGATTTCCCCGATCCCAAAAAGGAACTAGCCAAATGTCAAAGATTTTTGAGAAATTTGGGTAGTTCACATGAGCCCACTAATAAAGATTGGCGTGTGGTGTTAAGGGCCTGTCTGCCACGCAATACCGACGTGACAAAATTTATCACGGATTGTGTATTAGATGGTGACGTTCCCTTAACAGACCAAGTAAACCAAGGTAACATTTCCCGCATTGTAACTCAATTGGGTATATATTTTCCAGTAGCAGTTAACTGGAACAAAATTTTCACAATTAAGCAAAAGGAGAGTGAATCTTCAGAGGATTATTGCGATCGGGCTCTGCAGGCTATCACCCAGTACACTGGGATAGAAGATATTAAAGATAGCACTCACCACAGGGGAATGATAGTCACGGTACTCATGGATGGTCTGAAAGACGATTTAAAGATTCGGGTTCAGACCTCACAACCTGGCTGGAGGGGACTCACAATAGATAACCTCATAGAGTCTGCCATAGAACATGATAAAAATATCACAAAGAAAAGAGAGACCCAGAGTGAAAAACTAATGGCTGTCAGTATCCAAGCTCTGGAAGGAATGACAATAACATCACAGCCAACCGACACACCTGCACCCACACACACACCTGAACAATTACAGGTCCTCACCAATCCCACACCACAGCAAACACATCCTTACCCCACATATCATACACAACCACAGGCCTCATACTACCCACAAACTTCATACCTCCCACAATACCGTTATCCTTCACATCCTTACCCTCCCTATCCTTACCCATACCCACCACCGTTCCATCTTGCTCAAATCCCACAACAATCTTTTCATCCACCCCGTTCAAAATTATGTTTTAACTGTCACCAAGTGGGACACGTAAGTAAGAACTGCAAAGTGAAGAACACCACACAGGAACACGAGTTTCCCATGGGTTCATAGGTAACCCCAGTTATCTTCTCCCAGGCCTTATATGACTGTTTATAATCTTTTCAACCTATCAATGGATCTGTTCTAATGTAAAATGTGGATGATTTATTGTTGTATTTTAGGTCATGTTTAAATGATATTAAACGGTTGTGCTTTATCTCCCACTCATAGGACACAAGGTTGCTAAGGATAAACGGCAGACATGCCAGGCTGAGGTCGACTACTCGGAATACTATCCAACCCAGTGGCACAGGCATTATTTAGTGCAGTAGCTATTAATAACAAGATTTAATTGCAGGAACCTGTATGCATATACTATATCCCTAGAATTATTAAAAATGATAGGGGGACTTATTTTACAGGTGACGTTTCCAAGAACGTGTAAGATGATGGGTAACAACACTAAGATTATCCCAGACTGTCTTTTCCTTTATTTGCCCCCCTTTGAGATACTGTTCAAACAGGCAGCCTCATGTGAAAATATGATAATGAGGTTACTGTGCAGGGTCTCACGAAGATGAATGAGAATAACCGAAATTGAAAGTGTTATTAACTAACATGTCTAATGCAAACTGTCATGATGTCAAATCTGGAAGAATTTGTTATGATCCAAATTTTTTTTTAGCTCAGGTCGTTTGACTGATCGGTGGAAAGGTTCGTATCTGACGATACAGCATCCTCAAAGGGTGGCCGGGGAAGATACGTGGGTCCATTCCACTCACTATAGGGAGGTTAACCAACCGGTGGAGATACAAGGCAGAGACAAGGCCGATAACGTGGACCTGTCGATTGCGAGCTTGTGCCGGAAGGATTAAAAAGGTGACGGTGAGATATCTGAGCTAAAGAAATGTGTAGATCAGTGCTTCCAGCAATGGAGTGGTCTGCTGTGGTCATCCTAGTTCTTTTTCTTTCCAGAGTTATTTGTCATCATGATCTGTTTGGGGATACTCAGTGTCTGTGATGGAGGACCGATAAAGGAGATGTGAGCTGATGGCGGAGCTGATGGAGTGGAGTCAGGAGGAGGAGTGCAATGCCAATCAGGGGAGTTTCTGACCAATTTTAGTATTGTAATTGTTATGTTATTTGGGAAAAATACTTCCAGAAGTTATGACCCTCACACATGTTGAAATGCTGGGTATACATAAAAACACACCGTCACCCTATCTTCACACACAATATGAACACCTAGGCAAAAGTAATATGATGCGTCCGGTGTGTTCCTATTGTGTTGAAGTGTGGAAAATGTAAAAATAGAGTAAAACGAAAGAATGAAATTATGATAGTGGCCAGTATGAATACCGAGGTAAATATAGAACTGCATTACAACCCTGAACTAGGAAATACAATCGTTTGATTATATTTTGACATGCATAGAATGTATTATTGAAATGTTATTCATAGAACACCTCAGATAATGTAAAGTCTCAATTCCCCTTCAAGACTGCTTTTATAAGACTGGTGCATTCCCACACCTTTCACATGATCTTCCAAGATCCGCGGTGTGCGTATAATAGTAGTTTTATGTCCCCACTCAGAGACACATTATTGATGGATTAAGAACCACCTTGTGCCATCCCATAATAACACCAAAATAATATGTAAATGTAAGCCTAAATTAAATTCTAATAGCACATTGTGATAGCATGTTGTTCGCTATCAAAGGGTGGATTGTCAAACCTGGATTATTGGCTGAGACAAGATCAGTTTAAAATTGAAGCGTGCGCGACGCCATCTTGCAAATGGCAACTAGTCTCCATTTTAGAAACAAGAATCTGCAAGACGCCATTTTATGACCAGCGTCATTTCAAGTTACAATTCAGGTGCTAAGAACAGATGGCAATGTTTTTGTTAATCTACCAAGGGCAACTGGAAAAACAAGCTTTCTGAGTAAAAGTAAATAAGAATAGACAATGGGTATTTTTACATACAAATTGGGAATCCCTGGATGCAGATAAAGTATAGTTGTGGCAATTGTAATATAATCCAGGCATTGATCTACACAATTGGATTTGCCTGAATCCTAGACAGGATGGCCCCAACTTCACAGCTTGATTCACAGTTCACACAAGAGTCTGTGAGAACAAAAGAGGTTTGTTTTCCTTTGAACACAGGACAGGTGGGGGCCTGCTGACAGAGGGCATGTGGAACTACAACCCTCAGCAATCCACACTGCTGGATGTTCACTTCGTGTATGAGAAATTATGCACTTAAATCTCACCCATTAATAACTAGCGTCCTTATATCAAACCCCGAATACCCACACATTACATATTCACACATAAGGTTCAATAAGTATTAAAGTGTATGATTTAGGTTGGTTCAGTTAGTTTAAATACTGAGAAATAAAGGTATTTGATAACTAAGGTATTATACATGATAAGCAAGTTGTGTTTGGTTTTGTTCTGATGCGTATGCTTTTTACAGCATTCCGGTGTTATCGGTGGAGAGATCGCATCATGCATCAAGTTATGGATCACAGAACCTACAAGCAACAAAATATTTTATTTCATGAACAACTGTTAGGATGTTACAGAGGGCGTGATTAGAAAGATCCCCAGCTGTTAGAGGCAGGGAGAGTCTATTTGAACCAGCCTGTTAAATGTGCTGTAACATATGCTTCTCCTCTGGGAACCAATGATATCAGCAACAGACTTCCCTATTGTCCCGTTTATTCTGGGGGGGTATAAATATGAGTGCATGAATGCTGGTCTTCAGTCTTCATGCTGAACGCTGTATGACTAGGGGTCTCTTGCTGATGCCTATCTCCGGGTCCGGAAGCGCCTGCGTATGTATACTGTACTTGGAGTCTGTATAATTTCCTTTTGCGCCTAAATTGTGTCCCTCTTTGTGTCTCTCTCTCTCTCTCTGTGTGCCTCTCTCTCTCTTTGTGCCTCTCTCTCTGTGACTCTTTGTGCCTCTCTCTCTGTGTGCCTCTCTCTTTCTTTGTGTGCCTCTCTCTCTCTTTGTGCCTCTCTCTCTCTGTGTCTCTCTCTCTCGGTTTGGCTCTCTCTCTTTGTGCCTCTCTCTCTCTTTGTGTGTCTCTCTCTCTGTGTGTGCCTCTCTCTCTCTTTGTGCCTATCTCTCTTTGTGTCTCTCTCTCTCTCTGTGCCTCTCTCTCTCTGTGCCTCTCTCTGTGTGTCTCTCTCTGTATGTGCCTCCCTCTCTCTGTGTGTGTGTCTCTCTCTCTGTGCCTCTCTCTCTCTGGGTGTCTCTCTCTCTGTGTGTCTCTCTCTCTGTGTGTGTCTCTCTCTCTCTGTGTCTCTTTCTCTGTGTCTCTCTCTGTGTGTGTCTCTCTCTCTGTGTGTCTCTGTGTCTCTTTCTCTGTGTCTCTCTGTCTCTCTCTCTCTCTCATTGTATTTATTTGCGCTTATTGTACACAGATCATAGCGTGTAACTGACTGCACTTTTACTTGAATAATACTTTGTGCTTCGGAACCACATGTTCTGAGTCTGGAGTCTCTATTTATTGTATGACTGCATACGCAAATTAGCCTCATCCTTAGAGGTTTATAGGAAGGATTTTAGAAGGTACAGGCAGGGGTATATAGAGGTTCTGATCCAGTTTCGTTAATATATATGTAGATGTTACAGGAGAAATCTATTATTCACCATTTAGGACTCACAGATACTGGTCATTTCATGAAAAGAAACCAGTTTTACTTGTTTCCATTTAACATATAAAAAGACCTAGCCATTCTTACACGCTTGATGAAGATCAGCTTTTGTATAGAGTTTACTTCCCCCGCTTCCTGTGTCAGGTTACAGCCAAGATCTTATGTGAGAGCGTTAGCAACAGGGCTGGACACGTGTTGAAGACTGCTAAATGGAGAGGTTCAAGCCATGCCTGTAATCCCAAGGACAATAAGTATCATTATCATTACACTGAACCATTAGGATATATACATATCCTATAATATATATTGTGACAGGGTCAGCATAATTCCACACAAAGTAAATGTGGACTTTCCAGATCTCCCAGGTTTGGCAGAGCAAAGGCATTAGAAATTTGAAATGTCCAGTTCAGGTGTTGCCTCAATCAGAGTCTGGAAAGGCAGCTGATTACAGACACCTGTGTGAGGCTGGTTTGAGACCTGCAGTGACACTGGGGAAACTGAGCCTGACAGCAAGATAGTCGCCCAGTTTATAGGCCCGGTGGTGACTAGTGTTAGGGATCCTGAACTTGTGAGTCCACTGAAGAAAATATTGCTGTTTGGAAGAATGTGTAACATCTTGCCTGTGAAACTGCTGTATCCTGTGTACCTGCCTGTGGTGAGCAATAAAGCTACTGATGGATTTTACCCGGTCTATGTGATTCTTGTCACAATATATATGAAAACTGTATTTTATATGTGTAATTGTGTAGTTATTTGTATTTCGTACTGTGTAAATCTTATTATGATAAACTAATATTATACAGAGAACTGTGGGTGTTTTATGTTATTTCATGTGGTGAAAATGCTAAAGGCCTGATTCAGAGATGAACGCAACTGCAAATCGCACGCAGATCGAGTGATTGTTTGCCATTGCGCATGTATCGCAGTGCGCATGTGCGAAGGTAGCAGTGTGCTCGCCATGCATTCACGCAGACCACGGAGGCCCGTTTTAGATTGATTGACAGGAAGTGACCGTTTGGGGGTGTTGACAGGGGGTGGTTAGCGAAACGCAGGTGTGCCTGGCCGTTTGAATGCCGTTATGTGGGCGTGTATAAATTAGCCACTACAATTGCATACGCAGCTCTTTGTGGCGGAGGAGCTCCCTGGCCTGCGGCAGGTGAGAGGCAAGTGTAAAATGGCCGCCGATGAACTTCGATGTTACCCATGTTTATGTAGGTATGCATAGTCGCACGCAGGTGAGAAGGCAGTAGTATGCTCGGGTGATCTTTATGCTCGGGTGATCTTTGCTAATATTAGCATATGTTTGTAACTGTGTTGCCTATGGAAACGCAGTTGCGATAGTTGTAGAGCAGCTTGGGATCACCATTGGAACAATCGCAAACATCTATCAGTATTATTTTACATTTGCACAGGCTGTGGGAGCTAATTTTTCCAGCAGCCAGGCCGGTGCCTATTCATGCAAGAGGCCAGGAATCTACCTCCATTGATGCAGACTCTGGCCTCTTGCCTCATGGAAAATGGAGGCATCATACCTCCATTTTCATGAAAGGGACACAAACAGGCCCCTACTTGTCAATCTGTTACACGCCACAGTCATGATTTGTCCCCCTCTAGCAGTTTACCTTCTCCAGATGCTGTTGTTCCGGTTCCCTCAGTTGCTAGGCGATCTGCACGCCACAGGAGGTCACGTGTTATCCATAGCACGGCGTGATTGGTTGCCTCTCCTATTTATGCACGCTGGCCTTTTGCCGCCTTGCCGACTATAGCATTCCTTTTGGTTCTCTCGGCTCTGCTGCATGGCCGCATTCTGTGCCTTTCTCGCTATATTGTGTCCTGGTTCTCCAGCGGTATTGCCTAGCCACTGGTTATCTGCTTCCCAGCCGCACCAGTAGCTTCCGTGCTGCCACCGGCTCCCAAGTCACTCCATCAGCTTCCCAGCTGCACCACCAGCTCCATGCTACTACCAGCTCTCAAGACACTGCATCGGCATCCCAGCCACACCAGCAGCTTCCGTGCTGCCACCGACTCCCAAGCCACTGCATCAGCTTCCCAGCAGCAACAGCAGCTTCCCTGCTGCCTTCGGCTCTCAAAGCCGCATCTCAAGTACACCAACTTGTGTACTGGCTCTCAAGCTGCACAATCAGCTTCAAAACCGCACCGTCAGCTCTCAAGCCACACCATTGGCTCCTATGCCATGCCATTAACTGTGTGCTTCCTATTCCTCACATCACCACTGGATCCCATTGATTATTCGTGCAAACCCATTATCTCTCCTGCCAGCCCCCCTGTCTCTCCAGCCAGCATCCCTAGTGTGGGCCCTGTCTCTTCAGTCAGCTCCCCTCTGTATCTCCAGTCCAGTGGCAGAACTCCCAGGTGCCAGCTGTCAGAGGAGCAAAAAGCAGCAGGGCACACAGATAAATCCATCTATAACCACTGCCAGCAGTTATAGATGGATCTCTTTCTGGCATCCGTGGAGACCCTGTCTCCTCTTAAGGCACCACCAGCGACGGCTGGTGGCAGTGCAATAAAGCTTTTTTGTTTATTGCAAGTCACAATAAATAAAAAATCTTTATTGTACCCACCATCGGTACATTCCGATATGCATTGCGGCAGTCAGAGCCAGGAGCTGCATTGTGTAGAGGAGCAGAAAGACGCAGAAAGAAGATCCAGGAGAGGTGCGTGGAGCTGGAAGGATGCAGGGACTAGCTGGAAAAACAGTGGGGGCTGGCTGGAGACACAATGAGGGCTGCCTGGAGAAACAGAAAGGGGCTGGCAGGAGAGACAATGGTGGCTGTCTGGAGAGACAGAAAGAGGGATGGCTGGCAGGTGCGACAGAGAGGGCGTTGTCAGTGGGAGCTGGCTAGAGAGACAGAGAGAGGGGGGCTGGTAATGGGGGTTGACTGGAGATACAGAGGGGGCCTGGCTGGAGAGACAGTGGTCCAGGCTGGAGAGACCTAGAGAGGGATACTGGTCAGTGAGACAGTGGGGGCTGGCTGAAGAGACAGAGAAAGGGGGCTGACAGGTGAGAGTGGGGGCTGGCTCAAGAGACAAAGGGGGGCTGGCAGGTGAGAGTGAGGGCTGGCTGAAGAGACAGAGGGAGGCTGCATGGAGAGACAGGGGAGCTCGGTGGAGCTAGAGACACATGGGGGGAGGGGCTGGAGAAAGCCGTAGCCTACAGGGGTAGCGGGGACACCACCATCTATTATTTTGCCTCCAGATGCCTGGCATGAACTTATGCAACTGGATGGAAGAGTAGCATGGATAATTCTCATGGTGGGATAAAGACTGTGGCTGAAACAATCCCATGTTACAGAGCTAATATAGGCTCGCTCTATATAAGTAGGTCCAAGAATGCCCCAGGTGACAGTTAACCTAATTTTACCCCTTTTACCCCTGGGTACCGCTTATACCCCAAAAGTTATGTTAAATAAATGAAACTTGCATAACTTAATATTTTTTTCCCCTCATACATACCCTTTCATCTAACTCTGTACTGGTATTCTCTTGGTAACATTAGCATAATCCTCACAATAATGTGTCACTCCCCCCCCCCCCCCACTTCATTGAGGTGTTCTGAGGATGTAAGGACTCCACTTCATATTTGGTGGAACTATCATCAACTGAAACCATTATGGGACAAGGTGATCTTTGAATCTAAAGGAATTTTTGTTCATAAAGTTCCAGACTGTACGAGTTTTTATTTATTAACTTACAGTATATGGCGCCAGCAAATTTCATTGTGCTTTACAGTTGGGAACAAAATAGTAATATAACAAGACCTGGTAATAACAGACAGACAAACAGGTAAGAGGGCCCTGCTCGCAAACTTACAACATATAGGGAAATAGGCATTGATACACAAGGATAGGTGCTGCATTATTGCATATTGGTTCAGCCAGATTGTAGAGGTTCTTGGTGTGCTATATGATCCAGTCACACAGGAATGTTGGCCTACAGATGGCATTATGTGAAAAAGAAAATATGTAGTATGTGTGGACTGTATAGAGGGAATATCAACCGGTAGGATAGCTTAAGGAGGTTGTATGGGTGTTTCTGGAATTTAGGTACTGTATCTTGCCTTTTCTATTTTCATTGCTCTCTCAATAGCTGCCCTAAACCTGACTCCCTGGGCTGCCTCGATTTTACCAATGATCTCATTATTGATGAACGATTTCTGCCAGTATTTAAATGAATGAAATCGTCCAAATCTGACTGCAAACACAGTCGATTTCAGATATCATTATCTGACATGCGGGCACGAGCATCGTTCGTCGATGCATGTCAACGACATGAACAATGTAGCGATTTTTACAATAGTTATCATTCATATCTTCCAGAAAATCTGACCGTGTACGCTCCATTAGTGACTCTCATTTCACGTCTGATACTTGTAAGTCGTGAGATGCAGAATCTGACTTGTGTCTGCACTTATCTCTGATATTCATGACTATATCTAGTTAATTAGTTAGTTACGCCTCCACTTACTAATCCATTGTGATATTTACCATATACTATATCGTGGTGATCAGCTTTTTAAAGATTTGTGTATTTTTCCACTGTCTATTGAATATTTATGTTTCACTTATTTCGCCTTGTGTATTCATGAAGGCTAATCCCTCAAACTTTCAATTAATTGTTTGTCTATACATTTTTCTTTTTTAATGCTGTGTGTCTCCAGAATCACCTGTGACTTGACTATATACTCTTATGGTGCGTACACACTGGGCGATTTTACTGAGCGTTTGCACGATTACTACATCGTAATCGTGCACTATAATGACGGAAATGACCAGCGATGCGTGCTCCCGCTTGTCGTTCCCGACATTGTGCTGCATGTTCAGGCGATGGACAATCTGTCGATAATGACAGATTGGCCATGTTCAGGAATGATCGTTCAGTGTAGGCACTACAGGGGAACAGGAACGATGGTACGGTTACGATGTCGTAATCGTACTGTCTTTCTTAATCACCCAGTGTGTACGCATCTGTACACCTTATATTTGGGAGATATCTCATAATACATAACTACATTTAATAGGTGATTTATCACTACTAGACCATTGTATTTTCTCATTGCTAACCTACATTTATTACCTCTTCTGTATACACTAAGTACTTGTTATAAGTGACTTTTAGAGGCGCATAATACGTAGGTATATAAAGTAATTATGACCACAATTTTTTGATTTTCATATGTTTCTATGTTTATCAGTATTGCACTTTACGTCTGTGTGTGTAATTTTTTCCTGGCGGTAATTTTAATCTCTACTAATAAAAGGTATATTTTAACATAAATTAATCCCATTTACAATACCAGAGTGTGCCCCAATACAGGAGTTCTTTTTTTTCTTTTTCCTTTGTTTCTGGAATTTAATAAGCTTGTCTGAAAAGGTGAGTTTTCAGGGAAATCTTGAAGGATTAGGGGTATATTTACTAAAGGTCGATCAACATTGATGTGTTTCTGGGGCTAAATCACACATTTACTAACAGGCAATTATTTATTTGGTTTCTTAAGTATTAGTAAATGTGTGTTTTGGCTCCAGAAACACAACATTGCTGTTGTTCAATTTTCATTGATTTGAAATTGAACAAAATTGATTAAAAATCAACCTTTAGTAAATATACCCCTTAATGTGTGTAGGAAAGCATTCCGTAGAGTGGTTGCAGCACGAACAAAAGTCTTGTAACCATCAATGGGAGCAGGTAATGAGTGTGAATGAGAGATCTTGTGCCGATTGGAGAGATCAAGCTGGGAGATATGTTGGAAAATATGTTGAGATATATGTTAGTGTAGTTTGGTTAATAGCCTTATGTGTAAGTAAAAGTATTTTATATTGAATTTGTAGAATACAGGTAACCAATGGAGGGAAAGACAGAGTGGAGCAGATTATGAATATTTGGCAATGAAGATCAGCCTCGCAGCTGCATTCAAAATGTAATGTAGTAATGAAAGTCTTTTTTGGAGAAGACCATTAAGACGACTATTGCCATAAACAATGCAGGAGATAATGGGCTTGATTCAGCAAGGAACGCATGTTAGTAGACACACGCACCCATTCGCTGCGAGAATATGCTAATCAATGCATACGCACGGAGACCGCAGCACAAGATGCAGATGCCCAGCCCCATATTAAGCCGCCCATCTCCCTTTACTCATAGCCTGATCAGCAGGCAAGATAGCGTAAACATGGGTAACATCGAGAACCATCGGACCCATTAGCATTATAGTGGTTGACCTGACCTGAGGCAGGATTTTAGCCGCTTCCTGTGTACAGCTTACGGCATGGCTGCGTATGCCGCCGGACTGCCTTAATTATGCACACCCCTATAACTGCATTACAATGCCTGCGTTTACCTGACCATCCCCCGTCACCACCCACAAAGGGGACTTCCTGTCAATCAGTATCAAAAGGGTCTGCATACAAACTGCGTGCGGTCTTCATACCATAACCTGATTGCACTGGCTACTTCGCACACACAGTGCGATGCATACGCAGTGCGAAAACATCGGCCAAGTGCGTGCGTTCTCTCCTTTACGTTCCTTGCTGAATCAGGCCCAATGAGTGCGTGAATTAGATGTTTTGCAGTGTCTTATGTAAGATATGGTCATATTCTGGATATGTTTTTTAGATGTATGTAACAGTATTTGCAAACAGATTTAATGTGGGGAACAAAAGACAGTTCAGAGTCAAGGATGACACCTAGGCAGCGAGCTTGTTGGGTATGGTTGATTGTCGAGTTATCAACTGCGATAGAGATATCAGGTTGGTAACTACTATTGTCTAGTGGAAATATTACTTATGTTTGCGAAAGATTTATTTTGAGGTGGCAAAATGACATCCAAGAAGAAATGGCAGAAAGACAGTCAGTAACACTGACCAATACAGATGATGATAAATCTGGGGAGAATAGGTACTGTAGATCTGAGTTTCATCCCCTTACAGATGATGCTGAAAGCTGAAAAGTTTGCCAAGAGATGTGGTGTATACTGAGAAAAGCAGAACATCTAGGACTGAGCCTTGTGGTACTCCAACTGATAAGAGTAATCAAAGAGGAGGTGGATTCAGAGATCAAACCCTGAAAGAGCGAATTGATAAGTAGGATGAAGACCAAGATAGGGCTCGGTCTTGAAGACCTAGGGATTCTAGTGTTTGTATGAGAAGAGAGTGGTCAACAGTGTCAAATGCAACAGAAAGATCCAGAAGAAGTGATTAATTGCCTGTAGACTTAGCAGTGATCAAATCATTTACCACCATAGTCAGTGTCATCTCTGGAGTATTGGAAATTAAAGCCTTACTGAAGTGGGTTAAATAAGGATGCGTGTGAGGCGGGTATAAGGAAGTATCTCAAGTAGCTTGGAGGGCCATGGGAGCTGGGACGGTAATTTAAGCAAGAGTTAGGGTTAGAATGCTTTTTTTTTTTTAGAATTGGAGTAATCCCTGCATGCTTGAATAATAACATGGAAAGATTGTGGATTTTAAATATGACAAGCAGGCCCATCTTCTGGCACAAGAAATCCCTGTTTAAATATTTAAAGTGCGAAAAAAGCTGTGATTTTAGTCATTAGCAATTTTCTTCACAGTAAATAAATAGTTAGCAATATTGGAATTCTATAGATTAATGGACAAGCTTATATTAGTCACTGCAGACAAATTTACTGAGTATTGTTTCATTTATCTGAAGGACACAGAATCTGTGAAATCCTCGAGCATCTGCAAATGGACTCGATCACTGAATCAACTCTGCTCATTTTATCTATCTCTGAGTTTACTCCCCTTGGAACTTTTCATACGTATGTGCTGTATACTCTTCTGGATAACTGGCGGTGCCTCCAACCATTCCCCTTGATCCTTCCTTCTTTACCACTGTGTTTCCTTTCTGATTGTGGCTATTGCTTTTTGAAGCTTATAATATTGAATACTCATATGATATAGCAGTCATGCCGCAATACACGCTGCAACATATAGCGGTTTAGACCGGAACATAGGGGCAAAAGCAGTAGTAACCCCACTTTCTGCATTTTCACAGAACAAAAGGGGTTATTACTGCTTCTCCAATATGTATGAAAAGGCAGGCTGTGTAGAACTCAGAGATTACTCCAGGGGCACATTTGGCCTGTTATAACATAGCGTTATTGAGCATTTACTCAGCCCAAAAAAATTATTTGCTTGACATTTGCAGACTACCGTCATTTATTTGTCTTTTCCCCGCATATTTCCTTTCCAGTGCTAATGCAAGTAAAGCACTCTATGAAACATTTTGGAATACAACAATCATAAATTGTGTAAGTTTTTTTTAAGCAATTATGGTGGATAAATATTATTGCCTAGGTTTGGACATTGCAATATCATTAGGATGAACACTCTCTCCAGTCACTTATATGTAACTCACCTAGTGTTGTTGTTTTTTTTTGTAAACAGAGCATGTGCCGCTCCATAGGCTTCTTGACAGAGGCTCGTTGTGCGACCATTTCTCTCTGTCCATGAAATGGCCATTTCTGAGTGTCAACTGGATGTTACCTTGAGAATGTGTGCAAGAATGAATTGGAGTAACATGGGAGCGTCATGGTTGTGTAGCCAGCATTCCTTTGCAGTTCTCACCATTGAAGTTAATGGTGGGAGCCGTTCTTTGGCTGAAAGCTCGCCTCTTTCAGCCAATGAGCGCTCAGCACCCGGGTTTCTAAAGTGAAATTGTGCTGCTGAGCTCTCATTCGGGTAGTGACGTCCGTAGAGGACGGTACTGTGTCCAGCGGCTCGTATATTTGCATGTTTTTTTTTTTCCTGCCAAGCCTGGGGATTGTCTACATGGACTGAAGAGGGCGTGATCCACACATAGGAAAAGGTGAGTATGGATTAATTTTTTTTATTTTTTTTTACAGGTACCCTATGGATACTGGACAAGGGTGCATGATGGCTTCAGGTTCAGGGATACATAGGTGAGATAGTGTGTGTGCATGTATGTGTCCTGTGTTTATTTTAATATTGCTTTTGCTGTGAAACTACAGGTACCAGCGGGCCCATAATGCCCCGCATGCTGGTACTTGTGGTTCTCCAAGTACCAGCATGCGGGGGAGGCTTGCTGGGACCTGTAGTTCCACAGCAAAAGACAATATTTTTAACTCTTTAAAATGCACCACACTACACTAATCAACCAGTCACCCACCAGCCAGGGGTGCCGGGTATAGCCCTGGGCTATCAGCCTAGGCCTGGGGTGCCCTGGTGAGAGGGACCCCTTTATTAGGGGGGTCCTCAGCTCCCCAGGGATCCCTGGCCTGTGCTGACTAGTGGTCAGGGTTGATGCTTTGGCTGGGGGACCCTGTGAAAGGGCTTCCCTGGCTGTGGCATTTGCCCCCCCCCCCTGCTAAAAAAGTCTGGTAGTGGTTCTGGAAAATTCAGGGGAAGCCTACTAATTATTTCCCCCTGTATTTCCAGAACCGGATCAGAGCCCAGTGCAGGTTGCACAAAATACGGGGGACCCCTACGTCATTTGTCTCCTGTATTTTGGCAACCAAGGCTGGTTCTGACTAGCCTGTTGCTGGTTGTGTTTAAATACAGGGGACCCCTATGTAGTTTGTCCCCTGTGTTTTGCACAACCAGCACTGGGTCACTAAAAGCCTGGGGCTGTTTGCTCTTTTGGGGGGGATGGTCTCACTGATCACGTCTGTGATTCTGTGTCAATGACACAGATGCATGTAGCACGGATCTCCCTGATCCGTGCGTACATCTGTGTATTTGAAATACACAGCAGCACCGACGGGTCTCACTCACTGATCCCGTCTGTGCTTCTGTGTTAATGACACTGATGCATGTAGCACGGTTCACCGTGCGTGCATCTGTGTCATTGCAGATGCATGTAGCACAGATCTCCCTGTTCCATGCTACATGCATCTGTATTGTGCATGACATCGTTCCGTGTGCATACACACGGAACGATGTCATTCAAACCGTGCATGATAGGTTGCTTAGCTTTCTGCATGTTGGAAAGAGCAGCGACCACTATCAACGAACCGCGGGAGCGCGCATTGGATAGTGATCACCCCACACACGGCACTTTTTAAACGATTGGTCATTGCAATCGTTCAGAAACGGCCAAATCATTTAAAAAATCGTACCTTGTGTCGGGGCCTTTACATGCATATCTCCAATATTCTGTCATATCTTCTGGTATTGCTTTTGGTAGAATCATTCTGCTAATATGTGATTAAGATCATGAGGAAAGTAACTGGGTCCCATTACCAGATGATCTGGCCTTTTGACTGCTCCTTTATAATAATTTTAAAACATGCAAATACAGTCAGGTGCATAAGTATTGGGACATTGACAGAATTTTCATATTTTGGCCTCTATTCACCACCACAATTGCTTTGAAATGAAACAAACAAGATGTGCTTTATCTGCAGACTTTCAGATTTAATTTGAGGGTAATTACATCCAAATCAGGTGAACGGTGTAGGAATTACAATGATTTCTATATGTGCCTCCCACTTTTTAAGGGGCCAAAAGTAATGGGACTATCAACTCAAAAGCTATTTCATAGACAGGTGTGGGCTATTCCCTCGTTATTTCATTATCTATTAAGCAGGTAAAAGGTCTGGAGTTTATTCTAGGTGTGACATTTGCATTTGGAATCGGTTGCTGTTGACTCTCAATATGAGATCCAAAGAGCTGTCACTATCAGTGAAGCAAGCCATCATTAGGCTGAAGAATCAAAACAAGCCCATCAGAGAGATAGCAAAAACATTAGATGTGGCCAAATCAACTATTTGGAAAATTCTTAAAAAGAAAGAACGCACTGGAGAGCTCAGCAACACCAAAAGAGCACGGAAAACAACTGTGGTGGATGACAGAAGAATTATTTCCCTGGTGAAGAAAAACCCCTTCACAACAGTTGGCCAAATCAAGAACACTCTCCAGGAGGTAGGTGTATATGTGCCAAAGTCAACAATCAAGAGAAGACTTCACAAGTGAATATAGAGGGTTCACCACAAGATGTAAACCATTTGTGAGCCACAAAAACAGGAAGACCAGATTAGAGTTTGCCAAACAACATCTAAAAAAAGCCATTACAGTTCTGGAACAACATCCTATGGACAGATGAGACAAAGATCAACTTGTACCAGAGTGATGGGAAGAGAAGAGTATGGAGAAGGAAAGGAACTGCTCATGATCCAAAACATACCACCTCATCAGTGAAGCATGGTGGTGGTAGTGTTATGGCGTGGGCATGTATGGCTGCCAATGGAACTGGTTCCCTTGTATTTATTGATGATGTGACTGCTGACAAAAGCAGCAGAATGAATTCTGAAGTGTTTCGGGCAATATTATATGCTCATATTCAGTCAAATGCTTCAGAACTCATTGGACGGTGCTTCACAGTGCAGATGGACAATGACCCGAAGCATACTGCAAAAGCAACCAAAGAGTTTTTTAAGGCTAAAAAGTGGAATGTTATGCAATGGCCAAGTCAATCCCCTGACCTGAATCCGATTGACCATGCATTTCACTTGAAGAAGACAAAACTGAAGGGAAAATGCCCCAAGCACAAGCAGGAACTGAAGACATTTGCAGTAGAGGCCTGGCAGAGCATCACCAGGGATGAAACCCAGCGTCTGGTGATGTCTATGCGTTCCAGACTTCAGGCTGTAATTGCCTGCAAAAGATTTGCAACAAAGTATTAAAAAGTGAAAGTTTAATTTAGGATTGTTTAGTTTGTCCCATTACTTTTGGCCCCTTAAAAAGTGGGAGGCACATATAGAAACTGTTGTAATTCCTACACCGTTCACCTGATTTGGATGTAATTACCCTCAAATTAAATCTGAAAGTCTGCAGTTAAAGCACATCTTGTTTGTTTAATTTCAAAGCCATTGTGGTGGTGAATAGAGGCCAAAATATGAAAATTCTGTCAATGTCGCAATATTTATGCACCTGACTGTATAAATATTCTCTATGAATCCACTTCGAGAATGCTGGGATGATCTTAATGCCTATCCTTTGTAATCAAAATGCCTCCCCTGCAGTTAAACAAAGGGCAAACAAGGTCAATATGCAGATAAAAGATTTCAATCTCTCTACTAGAGGAAGCCAATCACTAAGTACCTCAACACAACACACACAAATGCATATACACACATTGCTCTAATGCTGGGTACACACTGACAGATACATTGGCCGATCAATTGATCAGCCAATATATCTGCTACCCGTCGGCCAGTGTGTACCCGCGATATGTCGGTGAACATTGTTGTTCACCGACATATCGCATTGGCTGTGCTGCACAGCCGATGGACAGATATGTCTGCAGACATATATGTCCATCTGCAGACCGCCCGCACACAAACAGCGGCAGCCGCGGGGAGGGCGGCTGGACACGCCCCCGACACGGCCACCGGGTCCCGCGGGCACAAGCAGATGATGGCCGTTCAGTGTGTATGAACGACCATCATCTGCAGATATATCTGTCAGGTGTGTACCCACCTTAAATTAGCTTTTGCTAGAAATTGAGTGTATTTATTAACAGTCTACATTAGCTCATGAAAAGATGTATTTAGTGGTCTCTCTGGTGCCTTTCCTCTACCCTACTGTTCCAGTATTTCCTGTATTTTATCCTTCCCTTTTATTCCTTACTGGAGCTTCCTATCCTGAATGTCCTTTCAGTTTTCCGTCATACACCTACCCACCTCTCTTGTCCCTCACCTTTTTAAAGGATTGCCCTCTAATCTCAAACTCCTCACAGAACCATATGATATTGCAGATTAAGTTTAATACCATATGCTATATAGATAAGCTACACAATGTCTTCATGTATCTGTTTGGCTTTTTTTATTACATAAGGGATAAAAACAGCAAAGCACACAAAAACATGTGCATAAAAATGGCCAGCAAATGCCAAAATATGTTACATATGGCAATATAAAGAGTTTTAAGTTGAATGTCCTATAGTCTAAAATACACATTTGTGATGAACAAGTCACTGTAATTTAAAATCAGTAAACAAGTTTTATACAATTGGCAAACAAAGAAAACAAATATTTAAAGAAATACTGTCTCAACATAAACTTCAATAATTCATAAATCACAAACCTGTTGTATAAACTTAATACAAGTGCAAACAAACTTTAATGCAGTTTACATCAAATACGTATACTTGACATAAAATTATATATACTGAGTCACTCTTAATATGTGTGTAGTAAATATTGTAGTGGAAGTTATTTTAAACAGCAGTTATATAAACAAATATTAGAACAGAATAACCTATTTCACATATATGGTTTTTCAGTTTTCAAAGCAACACTTTCCATATCATGGTGGTTTTTTCCATTGGTTTGCCAGTTGTTATAGTCATGTGTATAAGTGGTGCCTGGGCCCTCACTGATGGAAGATATAGTGTATGAGGCTGATCGAAGACCTTCAGAATGAGCAAAACTGTTCCCAAACTGAATTTTGTACTGATTCCAGTGTCTCTTTAGAACAGCTTGCACCTAAAAAACATAAGCAGACACATTACTGTTATCAGTAAGACAAGCTTCTTTCTTTGCATTATATATCGGGAACATTTAAATTACCACTAAGCACTAAACATTTCTATTGATTAATTAAAACAACCAAATCGATTTACTTTTCCATTATATTGACCATATTGTAAGCTAATCATTCTCTTTTTCCTCCTGCCCACAGTTATGCTAGATTCATTCATTCTATAAACTAACCTCTTGATTGTTGTGCAGGTCTTGTTTATTTTCTAACAAAAATAGTGTTTATGGAAGACGGAAAGCTCAGTACTTATCAGAAATCCAGGGACGGTTTAAGAGATGAAAGAGCTTGTGTGCAGAGTCCCCCTCTCTTGCTGGTGTGCAAGCGCAAATCTCCAGGAAAATGGTGGCCACGCCATTTTCCCAGTGATTTCTGCAGCGTTGGCACCGCACTACGGAATGTAAGTATAATGTGTGCAGGGGCAAATGCAGGATTTCTACAGGGGGGTTTCCATATGCTTAATTTTGGAGTGTGGCCAGCCCATGGAGGGGGCATAGTTAGTACTTAACAAGATATAATCTGGTCTAGTGCGCTAATGGAGTGCTCAGTTCCACACAGTTCCTTATACTGTATATTGTGGCCACAGTTCTGGTAAAATCGTATTATACAATATAGCTATTGTGGTGTTGATTTGATCTACTGGGCTAGGGGAGGGGTGGGGTGGGGGAGGCATTCCTGGCAACTGGAAACCGCCCTTGTGTTTTCCTATAGTATGGGTGCAGGATATGCAGTATGGGCCCCCCTGGACAACACACCCTGCACCCATTATAGATATGCCCATGCAGAAATCACTTCTCTATCTCAAGATAAAGGTTTGAATATGTAACTGATTTTATTGTACTTGACTTTGTTGTGCATTGTTACTAAAGTTGTTTCTGTAAGAAATGTAATCGTGTGTCATACCTTAGTTTATTCAAATATGTATATGTCTATTTTGAGGGTTTGAAGAGAAATTGAATAATGTCATTGTGATATTACATGTGCTACTTACAGAGACAAACTATTATTGTAAACATAATTGCATGGAACCTATACCTGGATACATTTGGCTTCATTCCAGTCACAATTATGTTGAAGATAGAGAAGTTATTTAGGAGTGTGGGCAATTTGTTTATAACATTAGAATAGAGCTGCAAATCTGAAAGAATGCTATAATTGTTGGTTCATATTTAAACTATGTTATTTACACAAGTTTTGGAATGTGTAAACACTACATTTTAAAAGCAATGTAAAAAATAAATGTATTTATTCTGATTAGTATAAATGAAAAACAAATACGTACCTCTCCATTAAAGAAACAAAATATTGTAGCCACCAACAATCCCTGGAAAAAAAAAGGATATGTATATAACATAAAACAATAATTACATCATGCAAAGTGTGTGTTTATATTTAAGAGCTTAAAAATAAAAACAAATCTGATCAATGTGAGTGAAGTACAGGTATAGAAATGTATGCTGTGTGATTGTTTAGGTGTAAATATGGTAAAACATATGTGAGTTATTACGTAGTAGGTAAATGTGGATGGAAACTGTATAGCAGCAGTTTATTAATGAAAACAAAAACATGAAAAATAGATAATTGGAAATGTCGGAAAATATATAGACACCCCCAACCAGACAAAACCACTCACAAACACTTATAAACTATTTTCTTACTTTTCAAATTGTAATAACTTGTGGTACAATAAATAAATAAGGTTGAGATATTTTACTCAGGTTGCAAAATTTGTTAAAAAAGCTGTGAAACCATATAGTAGATAATCCCAGCATGATGTAACTGTGAGGTTTTCAAACAACTTTCTCACAACACACATGATATCTACATTGGACATATTCTATTTTTCAAATACTTTTTTTGTATTGACAGTTTTCTAGCTCAAGGTACATAGTACACAATCAAAAATATTTCAATATAACAATCATGTTACAACATAATAGAGAAAAATAACAAATCTTATATAAAATTTTCACAGTGGTATTGAAAACATTCAAAACAAATGCAAACAAATAATACATATACCAATCCAAAAATTGCCAAATTAGTGTCAAAAAAGGTTCCCATAGTTTAGTATTTCCATATTATACCAGGATGTGAGAGCAAAACATTTCCTTAGGGACTCTCTTAATGTAACTGATAGGGTATGTATATAAGGAAGCCAGGTGTCAAAGAATTTCCCTGCTAGTTTCTCTTTTTGTAAAGTGGTGTTTGTCCAATCCATTGAAAATAGGAATGAGAGCCTAGGATGTATTAGTGAGATAGGGATTGGTTCAGGGGTAATCCACTGGGAAAGTATGGTTTTCTTTGTGGCTGTAGCTAGCTTATTAAGTAAAATACCTTTCGTCAAAATAGTCGAATGAGCACTTGGCTAGATTCCCCAGAAGGCCCAAGTTTTGTCAATATTGAGCTGGATTTTTAATTCGCTAGTGATATAGGTTTGAAGTGATTCCCATAAGGTCTGCACCTGTGGACAAGTCCACAGTGTCACGGCCAGGGTATTTCAGCATGGCAGTAGGCGAGTGTTACCTGTGAGGTCATTGTGGCGCGGGCTGTCTGGTGGCGGAGCTGGTGTCTGGCGGGGGGCTTTGGCTGCGCGCGTTGATGTGCGGGCCTGTTGTCACTCTGCGCTGGTAAGGCCTGGCGGCGTCTCCATTCCGTTTGGCATGGGCGCCGCAATCTTGCCTTCTGGCCATGTGATGCGGCTGGCCAATCCTGATGAGTCACATGTTCCCTCCAGCCAGTAACAGCACGGCATGGAGTATTTAGGAAGGGTCAGTGCCTTCCTTCTTTGCCAGTGCAACGTGTATCTCAGCCTAGCTGAGAGGGAGTTCTCTGTGCTTATCCTGTTCCTGTGAATTCGCTGTCTGCCAGTCTGCCTGTCAGCTCCTAGCTCCCACTGGACTACCCCGCTTCCTCCATCACCCTTGCCCATACCTGAGTGCCTGAGCCTGCTGACATCCTGCGCTTCAGTTCACTACCTGCATACCTGGCTTGTTTATTTTCAGTTCACTACCTGCATACCTGGTTTGATTATTTTCAGTTTCACTACCTGCACACCTGGACAGCTCTAATTGTTTCTACTTGGACATTAACCCTTTTACTCCCACCACAGAACTCTTGTGCACATTTATATATTCCTGGACTTTTATTTACTGCCACATTATGTCTACTCAAGCACTTATTCAAAATCCTAGTTTTATTTTCAAATCTGCTTCTGTGATCGCTCCTGCTACCACCCCGGGTCCACAAACAACCCAGAACATGACACACAGACAATGTACAATATCCGCCTCTGGTAATCCACATTTGTAGCAGTTGAGAGCATCTCCAATTAAAATTTTTAACTTGGGCGTAAAATAGGATCGATGTAGAATTTTTTGATACATTTCAGTGTATGAAATCGAAACTAACTGCTTGTCTAGTTTAGTGTTGACCTCCAAAATCTTATTTATTGTAAGTTCAGGGAAGTCTGACTGCCATTTCAACAATCCCACATTACCAGACTTTAAATTAAGCAATGGTTGGGAGTGAGTGTAGATGAGAGAAGTGGAAAAAGAGGACCTCATTTTACGTCGCACCATTCCATCCAACCAACAATCTCTGTCTTTATCGGTTAAGGATGAAAGAATAGTTGATATATAGCTGTTAGCTTGTAGAAATTGAAATAGTGGGATTATTAGTGAGGGATATTTCTCCTGTATCTGGGAGGACATATTCTATTTTTAACCATATTCAATTATATATATTAAATGCATTCCTTAAACACATTTGGGAAAATTATATAAACATAGGGCAGTGGTTCCCAAATTGTGTGACGTGGCAGCCTGGGTGCCTCGGCAGTCGGGACCCTTGCAGGGGTACCTCAAGTTGGTGGTCCAGCACCAAATCAAATTATTTATGGTCTATGTAATGTAAAAATGTGGACAAACAGAAGCGCAGACCTGTCCCCCACCACATAACTGAACATAAGGATGTCAGGTAGGCACAATTTGCTTTAATAATTTTATTCTGAATTTGTGAATAACAAACTTTTGGCTTACAGGTACCGTGAAAACAAAGCTGATACTCTAGGGCGCTGTGGTTCAAAAAAGTTTGGGAACCTCTGATATAGGGTATTAGGATGTGCATACTTGCCTACTTTTAAAAAAGCATTTTAGGGAGATTGGGAAAGTACCACCTATGAGTGTGGTGGTAAAGTGGACGTGTACTGCAACATCTGAGAGGCCTGCCACAAAACTGACTTACATCCAAATGTAAGTGAGCCCCAAAGCAGTTAGTAAGATCTGTTTGTTCATGGAAAACACACTGATACTTTTCAGGGCTTGCTCATGTATTGTGTTTTACAAGTGGTTCCATATAAGTGGCCAAGAGAAACCTTATTTGATAATGCTGTAGCCATAGGGATCAGTGTGCCTTATAACCAATGCAGGGAAGTGGTACTGATTATACTATTTGAATGTAAATATCTCTTTTTACAAGTATATAACAGCTACATAATGGGCATAAGGTGCAATCGGGGAGATTACTAGCCTCTGCAGGGAGACAGGGAGTTTGCTACTATTTCAGGGAGTCTCCTGACAATCAGGAAGAGTTGGTAAGTACAGTATGAGGATTTGTTGTTTAGATGTTACATTATTCTTTATATACAATACTTAATATGCTTGTTATATTGTAGATGTATTTTAATGGGTAATGTTATATCATTATACTTGTAGCAATATTATTCTCTCATACTTATGTTTAAATAATTTCTTTATTTTATTTCTAAATAATAACTGTTTTCCCAATTCTTCTTACATATTTTCATAGCTATTTTTTATTTTGTAGACTGTGGGATGAATAAATGAATAGTTGACTACTAAGTTATTGTATGCATTAAGGAAGCCAATGTAAACTCCCGTAACACTGGTGTCTACTGTAGTCCAATTTAGATTGTATAAAATATTACCAAATGTTTCCCTCCTTTGCTAGGGAGGCTGTTGGGAAGAAGGTTCGGTTATCCACATTTGGTGGTTATGCCCCGTATTTCAGAAAGTCTTTGTGGAAGTCTGAAAACATTGTCACAGCCTCAGATATTTCCCCTCAGCCAAAACTAGTCCCACTACTCATTCCAGACCTCCCTAAATATGTACATAAGTTTACCAGACAAATAATGAATGCCACTGGGAAAGTTTCTGATGGAGCCTATGACCAACATATTGAGGAACCCTACATCCTCCGCCATAAAACATTGTCATATTGGACTCAATTCAATAGTTGCCCACCTAGGGAGTCCAATCTCTGGCAGTATTCTGAGCCCATATTCTGCGGGAATTTCAGCACCTGATCCCGTGTATTAATGGAATTCTCGCAGTCACTGAGACAGCCAATCACATCTGCATATGTGACTCACACGCTGCCCTGCTGCTGCTGTCACTCATTGAAGGGGGCAGGAAAGGAATTTAGCCAGCAGGAAAGGAGTGACGTGCTTAGTAGCATGAGAAGCACTCCACTTCCTCCTGCTGCGACTTGTTAGCTGGCTAGCTACAGAGAGACGGTCACTTGGAGTCTGTAGTAGACAGTAGTAGTAGGCATAAGAGAAAGACAGAGTAGACAGCAGGAGTAGGGAGAGGAAAAGACAGACAGATTCAAAGTGGGAGCGTGGGAGTCCCGGGGACAATTGAATTTGTATTTCTTTCTTTTGCAGGCTTGCAGCAGCATGTTTAACAGAAGGGCTCCTCAGTACAGGAGTCAGGACTGGAGTTGATTGAGACAGCCTTTACATTGCCCATATTCCTGTATTAAAAAATAAAAACCAACTTGCTGTTGTTTGAGGGACAAATTTTAAATATATATATATATAATATATATATATATATATATAAAAAAAAAAAAAAACAATCTACGTACCTACAGTTTGCATAAAATAATAATATTAAAGGTGTGTCTGAAAAAACACTTTTCTTCTAGCAGACTGCATTTCATAGCGTCACTAGTACCAGTGTGGAATTTTATTTGTGGCCCAGGTGCACTGTTGGCTGGTACTTAATAGCAGCAAATAACACATATATTAAACTGCCTCTCTGGTTTCATAGGAATACCTGGGCTGGGTATGGGATGCCGGCACTCGGGATCCTGGCGATCAAAATCTGGATGCTGGCATCCTGACAGGGTTCGGATACCGACCCTTCCTCTACCCCTCCCTCCCTGAACCTAACCCCCCCCCCAGTCTCTAATCCTAACCCTCCCCCTTAGTGCCTAACCCTAACCCACCCCCTAGAGCAGGGATGGGGAACCTCAGGCCCGGGGGCCGTATAAGGTCCTCAGAATCATTTGGTCTGGCCCTCTGAGCTTTTTCTGCTAGCCTCATCTGGCTAGCAGGGTGCCTAGAATGACACCCTGCAGCCAGAATGTATGCAGCAGTGCTGCCTGGAGTGTCCTTAGGATGCTTCAGATGGTCACACTGCTGACCTTACAGCCTGAGGATGCTCTGAGCATTGCTGTAATCACCAGCTATTGTGACCCCGCCCCCCGTGTTTATGTCACATGGATGGGGCGTGGCCTGCACCGAGCCCACAAATAATGTTATATATATCATATTGGCCCTCGGCACATAAAAGGTTCCCCACCCCTGCCCTAATACCTAACCCTAACCCCGCTACTTACCTACGGGTTGCCGGCGGTCGGCATTCTGACAGGTGTTGGGGTTCTGGTGCAGGTATCCTAAGCGCTGGCTTGCTGGGATATTGACTGTATCCCGAATACCTTTCATTATTCATGTATACCTACAGACTGTGGGCCTGATTCAGATTTTCAGACAAAAATTTGCAAAACCCAGGTTTTTACACGTGAACGCCCATCAACCAAGGTTTTTGCTATGTCCAAATGCAAGTAACCCGGGACAAAGTTCTGTGTCCACGAGACTGCTCTTTACCAGGGTTGAGCTGAGACCCGGGTATAAGCCGGGTTGGTAGACGTGTCAATTTCCCAGATTTTAAGTCTGAAAGGGGCATAAGAAAGAGCAAGAAACTGTGCATCTTGGTAAATCCATGTTGCACTGCAGCTGGGACAGATTTAAAATGTGCAGAGAGTTAGATTTGGGAGGGCTGTGTCCAAACTGACATCTAAATTGCAGTGTAAAAATATAGCTGTCCAGCATTTGTGGGCTATATGCAAAAGCAGCGAGTATTTATCACACATGCAAAAACAATGTATGTATTTGCACCCCTTGCAGTGCAACATGGTTTGTCCAGGTACACAGTTACTTGTTCTATCTAAGGCCGGATACACAGGAGAAAAATGTGTATCTCTGCCGACGGCACCACCAACGGGACGAGATGTTAGTTGGATGTACACACTGAATGAAATAGTGCTATATCGTGGCCGCATTAAGCTGTATGCTGTCGGCTTGTCCCATCTGCCGTGCGCGGTAGTGCGTACATGTCAGATGATATGTACAATATGTTTCACTCCAATCCACGGGATCGGACAGCATATCATCTGATGTGTACCCACCCGTACTCTATTCCCAAATCTGAATCAGACCATGAGTGTACAAAAAAATTAAAATCACACACACTTTTTTCTTGTGGACTGTACTTCGAAGGGTGGCATTAGTACCACTGTGGAATTTTATTTGTGGACTTTGGGCCTGATTCAGGTTGTTTCGCAAGGCTGCGTTCGCACGCAACCCGCTCGCTGCGAAAATATGCTAATGAATGCAATCGCACGGCAACCACAGCTCTATACCAAGACGCTTATCATTGTATAAATCCGCCCCCACTTCCCATGACATGCATCTGCAAGTCAGCGAAAATATCGGTAACATCGGAACCATACGCATAGTTGTGGTTGACCTGACCCTACCGCAGAAACTGCTAAACTTCCTGTTGCCTTCTAGACTTCTGCCAGCTTATATGCTATCGCAGGGGCTTAATTATGCACGCCCCTGTAACAGCATTTAAATGCTCAGGCTCTGACAACCCCTCGTCACCACCCTCAAACAATCACTTCCTGTCAATCACTGTGTGAAGACTCTGCATGCTCACTGCGATCGCTTCCCGATCGCTGTGGCTGGTGCGTGCATGCGCACTGCGTCTTATACGCATGCGCGGAATACAAACATCGGCTGGCTGCCTGCGAACTAACCTGAATCAGGCCCTTGGTGCACTGGTGGTACTTAATAGCAGCAAATGCATTTAAAATAATAAGACTGATATTAAACTGCCTCTCTGGTATCATAGTAATACCATTCATATATCTTCCTACTATACTAATTATAACGGTGTGTAGAAAAAATATGAGATATGGTAAGAACTTACCCTTGTTATCTCTATTTCTACGAAGTCCATAGGGTTCCACAGGATACCTTGGGGTATAGGTGTGACGTCAGTCGCAGGGCACCAAAGAGTTAAGCTTTCAGCCTCCCAGGATGCACTAGGTCCCCCTCCTATACCCCGCCCCCGGGCCAAGGCACCTCAGTTAGTTACCAAGCCATAGGCCGGAGGAGGAGAAGGAAGAGAGAGAACAAAGATCTGGACACATACAAGAATCACATTCTCACCAGAGGGAGACGGAAAACCGGTGACCAGAGCAAAGCCCATCTGCAGCACAGGTGCGACAGGGCGGGAGTCCTGTGGAACCCTATGGACTTCGTAGAAATAGAGATAACAAGGGTAAGTTCTTACCATATCTCATATTTTCTACTTCAGGGTCCATAGGGTATCCACAGGATACCTTGGGGATGTCCCAAAGCAGTATCCTTTAAGGGTGGGGACGCTCCTGTGCAGAAAGGAGAATCCGCCGCCCGAAGGAAGCATCCTGAGAGGCGAAGGTGTCAAACCTGTAATACCTCACGAAGGTATGGACAGAAGACCACGTAGCAGCCTTGCAGATCTGAACTGCCGAGGCACCACGTCGAGCTGCCCACGAAGGACCCACAGACCTAGTGGAATGAGCCTTCAGAGAAGGAGGGACCGGTAGGCCTTCATGAAGATAAGCTTCAGAAATAGCCATACGGATCCAGGCTGCCAAAGTTTGCTTTGAAGCAGGCCAACCCTTTTTACGGAAGCCAAAGAGGACAAACAAAGCGTCCGACTTCCTAAACGAAGAAGTGCGGTCAACATAAGTCCTTAAGGCCCGCACAACATCCAAAGAGACCTCACCCACGGAAAGACCCGGTGAGTTAAAGGCCGGAACAACTATTTCCTCGTTAATATGAAACTGGGAAACAACTTTGGGAAGAAACTCGGGCCGAGTGCGGAGCACTGCCCTGTTCCCATAAAAAACCAAGAAAGGGGGTCTACAAGAAAGAGCCCCTAACTCAGAAACACGTCTGGCCGAAGCAATGGCCAGAAGGAAAACAGTCTTAGCTGTTAGCCATTTAAGATCCACTGAGCCCAGTGGTTCAAACGGCGGTCCTTGGAGAGCCCTCAGGACCACAGCCAAATCCCAAGGCGCCACAGGTGGAACAAAGGGCGGCTGAATGCGGAGAACACCCTGCATAAAGGTGCGCACCTCCGGGATTGTAGCAATCCTACGGTGAAACCAGACAGATAGGGCCGAAACCTGTACCTTCAAAGAAGCAAGGCGAAGCCCATGATCTAGTCCCGCTTGCAGGAAGGCGAGAATCCGAGACAGACGAAACTCCCGCGGTGCATAACCTCTCGGTCGACACCACTGGAAGAACGTATGCCACACGCGATGGTATATCCTCGCGGAAGACGGTTTCCGAGCTCGTAACATGGTACGCACCACAGAGCTGGAAAACCCCCGGGACCTCAGCATGGCCGTCTCAACAGCCACGCCGTCAAAGACAGCCGAGTCAGGTCCGGGTGAAGGCAAGGACCCCGAGACAGAAGGTCCGGTCGTAGCGGCAACCGCAGAGGAATGTCCACGGACAGACCCTGAAGGTCTGAGAACCAGTGCCGTCTGGGCCACGCGGGAGCTATCAACAGGAGCGTCCCTCCTTCCTGTTTGAATTTCCGGATTACCCGTGGAAGAAGGGAGACCGGAGGGAACAGGTATGCGAACCGGAACGTCCACCGGACGGACAGAGCATCCACCAGAGACGCCCCTTCGTCTCTTGTGCGAGACCCGTACACCGGCAACTTGTTGTTGTGCCGGGACGCCATGAGGTCGATTTCTGGAAGACCCCACCTGTCCACCAGTAGTTGAAAAACGTCCGGGTGCAGGGACCACTCCCCCGGATGAACGTCCTGGCGACTTAGAAAGTCCGCCTCCCAATTGAGCACTCCCGGGATGAAGACCGCTGATATGGCCGGAAGATTGCGCTCCGCCCAAACCAGGATCCGAGAGACCTCTACGAGAGCCGCCCGACTGCGAGTTCCTCCTTGCCCGTTTATGTAG
This sequence comes from Taudactylus pleione, assembly GCA_031769625.1. Classification (NCBI taxonomy): domain Eukaryota; kingdom Metazoa; phylum Chordata; class Amphibia; order Anura; family Myobatrachidae; genus Taudactylus; species Taudactylus pleione. The sequence goes on from JAUIMM010000535.1 coordinate 3,609,171, forward strand.
GCCACGGTGGTAGCGTTGTCCGACTGGACCTGCACCGGGCGACCCTGGAGAAACCGCTGTGCCTGCTGGAGAGCATTGAAGACCGCACGGAGTTCCAAGATATTTATTGGAAGCTCCGCTTCTGTCGGCGTCCACCTGCCCTGGAACAAGTGTGGACCCGAAACTGCTCCCCAGCCCCGAAGACTGGCGTCCGTTGTCAACAGGACCCAATTTGGAACCCAGAACGGACGTCCCTTGTTGAGGTGGGTCGTCTGTAACCACCACGTAAGGGACAGGCGAACCTCCTGGGTGAGCACAATCGTCTGGGACTTCAGAGACTGAGTCAGCCCGTTCCACTTGGACAGGATCAGGTGCTGCAGAGGTCTGGAGTGAAACTGGGCTTATTCCACCATGTCGAACACCGACACCATGGAGCCCAGTAACCTCATCGCCGAGTGTAAGGACACCCGGCGGCTGTGCAGACAACTGCGCACCCTTGACTGTAAAGCAGAGATCTTGTCCTCCGTCACGAAGATCCTTTGCTGTCCCGAGTCCAATAAGGCTCCAAGATGCAGAATCCTCCGAGACGGGATTAGAGTGGACTTCTGCCAGTTGATTAGCCAGCCGTGCCGTTGCAGCAGTGCAATGGTCAGGTCCAAGTGGCGTAACAGGAGCTCTGGAGATCCTGCCACCAATAACAGGTCGTCCAAATACGGCAACATGCGGACTCCCTGCAGCCGCAGAGAAGCCGCCATGACCGCCATCACCTTGGTGAAAACATGTGGTGCTGTTGCCAGGCCAAAAGGTAACGCCCGAAACTGGAAGTGGTCGCTGCTGATTGCAAACCTGAGGAACTGTTGATGGCGCCAAAGAATAGGGACATGCAGGTAAGCGTCCTGTATGTCCAATGACACCAAGTAGTCCCCAGGTTCCAGCGCCAGAATGATGGACCGTAGGGTCTCCATCCGAAACTTCGGGACCCGCAAAGACTTGTTGAGTGCTTTGAGGTTGAGAATCGGACGATATGACCCATTGGGTTTCTGTACCAAAAATAGATTTGAATAGAAACCCTGGCCCCTCTGGGAGAATGGAACAGGCACTATAACTCCAGCCTGGAGCATAGTGTGCAATACCTTCCGCAGCTCCGTAGCCTTGTTCCGGTCTGATGGGAGACCCGTGGTGAAGAAGCGAGCCGGGGGTCTGTGCCGGAAGGAGAGGGCGTATCCGTGGGAAACCACCTCCAGAACCCAAGTGTCTGTCGTAGTGGTCGACCAACACTGGGCGAACTGTAGCAGGCGGCCTCCCACCCTGGGATCCCCCAAAGGGAGGCCCGGACCGTCAGGCCGCAGGCTTGTCATCTGGCTTGGGGGCCGGACGTCTGGTACTCCATGCCTGCTTCCGGGGCTTGACCGATTTCTTAGGGCCAGCCTGTCGAGGAAACGACTGTGGTTTGGGCCTGCCCTGGGCCCTAGATGACCGAAAGGACGATGGTCCCGAACCAGAAGGAGCAGCGGCCGACGGGAGACAGGCAGATTTGGCTGCCGCCAGCGTGGCCACAATCTTATCCAGATCCGGACCGAAGAGAACTTCTCCGGTAAACGGCAACGCTTCCAGACCTTTCTTGGAATCTGCGTCCGCCTTCCAGGATCGCAGCCACAAGGTGCGACGAGCAGCTACCGCTGCTGAAGAAATTCTAGACACCAGAGTACTAATGTCTAGAGCCGCCTCGTTGATGTAGGTGGCCGAATCACGGAGATTGCCAATCAACTCCGCCTGATCGGCCGGACAGTCGGATTCAAAAGAAGCCTCTAATGAATCCGCCCAGCGCTCCATCGCTCTGGCAACCCAGCAAATGGCCATAGCCGGCCGTGCTGCCCCCCCTGCAAGGGAATAAGCGGACTTCAGGCAGATTTCTACCTTGCGGTCCGTAGCATCCTTAAGGGAGGACATGGATGGCATCGGCAATGTGGCACTACGGACAAGACGGGTCACGTGGGAATCCACCTGTGGAGGGGATTCCCACTTCGCAAAATAATTATCCGCGAACGGATAAGCCACCGCCAGGCGTCTCTGCGGCTGGTATCTTTTGCCAGGTTGTTTCCACGCCTCCTCTAAATGGTCCACCAACTGACCCGAAAGAGGAAAGACTGTGGCATCGCCCTTCACATCTTTGAAAAAGGCATACTTAGATTTAGCCGCTGGGGGAACTTCGTCCTCAATCACCAAGGCTGTGCGGACCGCCCGAATAAGTCCAGGAATATATACTTTGGACTTAGCATCAGCGTCCTTAGTATGGAGAGGTTCCTGATCGTAAGGATCTAGAATCTCCCCATCATCAGACGTCCCTTCGTCATCCTCATAAGGAGCGGACAGAGACGCCACCGGCCTTTTATGAGACCGCATCACAGACTCCCCTTGCAACACATCCGACAAGTGCTGTACAGAACTCGTCAGGGAGTTAACCCACGCTGGCTCCTGAGAACCCGGGAGCGGGGAAATAGGGAGACTGTGGGGTACCACCAATTGTCGTGGGAACCCCTGCATGGGTGACGACACCACAGACTGCTGGGACAAACCCATCGGAGTAAACGCGGGCTGCGGAGCTAACTGGCCCACTAAAGCTGTTAACGCCTGAGCGAAACAAGCCCAGGGCGGCTCCTGTACCGGTGCTGTAACCGTAATAGGCCGCGCCATGGACAAACACTGCCGGCAAAGGCCCTCCGCGCTACCCTCCCCCTCCGCTAACGGTACTTTGCACGTGGTACACTGTAGCCGGAGGGGAAAATCACTTTCAGACATGATGGCACCACGTATGTGACCTCTCTCACCAATTAAGTATTAAATAGGCGAGAGACCACCCTGCAGCACCGCACCGCAAGGGCTTTAGCAGAAAGAACAGGGACAGTAATAAAGCTGACAGTTTAGAGAAGAAAAGATTACAGGCAGCAGCGCTAGCACAGTCACATACAATGCAGAAAAATAACAATTCCTGCACTAACAGCGCTGATCACTCAACTACACAGACACAGGGCCTGGTAGGACACAGCGCTGCATACACAGACCTGACCACAGCGGAGGAGAGGTATGCGGGGGGACCCAGACCACGATGCTTCCGTCCAGCGCTTCCAGCAGCGTTCACCATGCGTTCTGGAGAAGATGGCCGCCGAGGAGCAGAGAGGAGGCTGGCCTGGGGGAGGAGCGCTGCCACAGGACCAGTCAGCACATGCAGAGAGGGCTGTGTGCAGCGGGGGAGGCGCCGGCTGTGAGACAGGGAAGGCGCGCTCCCCTGGCATGCATTTAACCCCTGGGACGCCGCAGCGCTACCGCTCTGCTGCGGTCCGCTGTCCCAGGGGGTAGTGGAAGCGCAGGTTGGTCGCCTGGCTCCACGCTGCAGCCAGTCCCCAGGGAGCCCCCTGCCTGGGGACTTAGGACCATGTGATCAGCGGGGACCCACCGCGGGACCCCGCTGCTTACCTCTGTCCCCCTTGAATCCGGCCATGGTCCGGAGCATCTGGGGTCACCGCTAGCTGTGACCCCAGACGCCCACCAGCATCCCCGGATCAGTACCGGCGTTCTGGTACTGGCGGGGTGTAGGGAAGACAGCATGGACGTCAGGACTGACTGTCCATGCTGTTCATCCAGTTGTGCAGCCACAGCTGCATGAAGAATAAGCTTCAGGGGCTCTTCTAGCCCCCACTCCAACAGGTGCACCCGACTCCGGCCGGGCACCAAACTAAACTGAGGTGCCTTGGCCCGGGGGCGGGGTATAGGAGGGGGACCTAGTGCATCCTGGGAGGCTGAAAGCTTAACTCTTTGGTGCCCTGCGACTGACGTCACACCTATACCCCAAGGTATCCTGTGGATACCCTATGGACCCTGAAGTAGAAAAATGAAAAACACACAAACCTATTTTTTTTGCTGCAGGAGATTTTATTTTTTGTAGTCTATATTAAAACCCCTCACTTTCATGCACCTGTGAACGAATACTAACTTGATCTGAGCAACCACTATTTTCTATTATTGTTTTGCGAGGCAAGGATGGGACCAATGGTGGATTTTACCTAGGGGCTGCGAGGCTGCAGTCCCCACAGTAAAATCCTCCACTTCAGTGAGCCAGTGCAGTCCGTGACTGCACTGGCTACACTGTGACTGGAGGTGGCTTCCTGCCAGTCACGCACATGGGGCCTGATGCAGAGTTGGGAATAGAGAGAGAGATAGCACTTAACTGTGTACCTGGGCAAACCATGTTGCAATGCAAGGGGTGTAAATACATACATTTTTTTGCATGTAGTGTAAATACTGGCTGCTTTTGCATGTAGCTCACGAATACTGCACAGCTTTATTATTACACTGCACTTTAGATGTCAGTTTGGACACCTCCCTCCCAAATCTAAATCTCTCTGCACATTTTAAATCTGCCCCACCTGCAGTGCAGCTTGATTTCACCAAGATAATCAGTTGAGAGAGAGATCTTTCTCTATTCCCAACTCTGAATCAGGCCCATGGTCTCCTCCCCCTTGGACTGCCAGTCCGGGCTGCCATAAGCAGAGAGCGGCTTCCAGTGGAGGCCACTACTCTGCCTTTCGGGCAGCCCTACAGGACTTCTCAGGGCTGCTGCCAATGCAGCCCAGAGAAGCTGGTCTAGTGTTATGCACATGAAGGGGGGCTACTGCCGCTCATGCACAAGTCCCGGTGCCTGACATTCATTGTGCAGGCGCCAGGACTAGAAGCAGCGGAAGCCCCTCTCAGGCAAGAGGGCAGGAGCTGCGGCTGGATGGGACTAGCATTAGGAGGGTGTGCTGCTTCCTGTAGTACTATTTAGGGGATTCTGGAGTACCTCCAGGTGAGTTGGTTCTCAACTTGGATATATTAATGTATATATTATTATCATGTGGCATAATAGTATGCAGTTATATGACCCACAGTGGGTGCTATTGCATACTTGCCGACATTCAGCTCCCTCCTACCGGGAGGGAGCCGAATGCCTGCATTCTGTGGGGGGCGTGGCCGGACTGTGATGCCGTTTTGGGGGCGGGGCTGGGGGCGTGACCGCCCGATCGCGTCACCGTGGCCCCGCCCCCTCTTCACAATGCCGGAAAAAAGGCATTGTAAAGCAAGGGGCGGAGCCTCGATGACATCGGGCCCCCCGGCAGCGGGGGTTTTTACTAGTAGTCTGGGGGGGTAGGCGGCAGCCGGGAGGCTTGCCTGCCTTTCCGGGGGGTCGGGAGCAGCACCCGATATTCGGGAGTCTCCCGACCAAATCGGGAAGGTAGGCAAGCCTGTGCTATTATCATGTAGCGTTAGGGACACTGGTACAGAGACGCCTTGCTCCGGCCGGGTGCTTAAACATATCTTTGCAAATATATGCAACAAAGATCTATGGCTTTCTATTATCATGTAGTATTCAAATCTTATTGCTGGTCTATTGCAGTGTGCTGGGGGACATTTTTTTCTTTTCTAGTATAGATGAAAACCCCTCCCTCTCATGCACCTGTGAAAGACTATTAAGTTGATCTGAGCAACCACTGTTTTATTTTAAACTTTTTTTTGCTAACTACAGTACATTTCAAAGTGCGGCACTAGCCTCAGTACCATTGTGGAATTTTATATGTGGACTTTGTGCACGGTTGTCTGGTGCTTAATAGCAGCAAATAGATATAAAAAATTAATAATTAAACTGGCTCTGGTTACGGTACTGTTACTGTACCATCTGTACAGGGCCGGTGCGATGCGGTAAGCGGCCGCTGCCTCAATCGCTATTTTAATAAGCCCCGGACAAACGGGTTAATCGCCAGTTTAAATTTGGTAAATTCTAATAGGCAGCAGGGGCCATTTCAATTTGGTGCTCAGTGCGAGCCAATTACGGCTCACGGATCGACAGCCAATTAGAAGCATCCGGAGCAAGCCAATCATGGCTCACCACATCATAGCTCTGCCCACTCGCAGCATATGATGTCAGACGCAGCTGAGTGGACCAGTTAGTAATGAGGCGACGGTCAGTAGAAGAGGACGTTGCAAGAAGAGTATCGGGCCGCAGAAGAGGCCAGAAGATGGCAGAAGAAAGAAGATGAGGACTGGAGAGTGCTGCTGGTGGTGGGAAGCAAAAAGCTAAATAAAGCTTCCCACAGCAGCCTCTCCCAACATAACGGTAGGCCTTGGCCACCGGTAATTTAACACTCCCCCTCCCAAGACCACCAGGTGTCGGGCAATAGGCCCGTGAGTGCAATCAGGCCACATGCCTGTAGGGCATGTTAGGCAGGCAGATTGCAAGCAAAAAGTAACTCTGGGCATTAGGCACAGGTCACTTAAGCACCCTAAGGTAGGGAGGAAATACCGAGCCCCTGGTGAGTGGCTGGGCGATAGGCCCAGTCCACTCTTTAGTAACAGATAGGTAAGTGGGGCACCTACTGTGTGGCATAATGCATATAAGGGCTACTACTGTGTGGCATAATGTGAATAAGGGGCTTTACTGGGTGGCAAAATGTGTATAAGGGGTACTACTGTGTGGCATAATGTGTACAAGAGGTACTACTGTGTGGCATAATGTGTATAAGGGGTACTACTGTGTGGCATAAGGTGAATAAGGGTCTCTACTGTGTGGCGCAACGTGAATAAGGGATAACTATGAGACATATAAAGTGGACATGCACTATATGGACAAAAGTATTTGGACGCACCACTTAATTATTGAATTGAGATGTTTCAATCAGACCAGTTGCCACAAGTGTATAAAATCAAGCACCTAGCCATGCAGTCGCCATTTGCAAACATTTGTGATACAAAATGGGTCATTCTGAAGAGCTCAGTGACTTCAAGCGTGGTACTGTGATAGGATGACACCTTTGCAATAATACGGTTTGTGAAATTTCATCCCTGCTGGATATTCAACGGTCAGCTGTAAGTGACATTATTAGAAAGTGGAAGCATTTAGGAACAACAGCAACTCAGCCTCGAAGCGGAAGATCGCATAAAATCACAGAGTGGGGTCAACTACTACTAAGGTGCAGGGTGTCACAACCCGTGCTTGCTACCCCTGCCGCTGGGTCACTTACTGCTCCTGTGGCCAGCCGGCTCGCTCCCTGAACTCAGTTTGTGCATCCACTGTCATCCCAGTGAGACGCAGGCTTCGTTGTTTCCGGCCTGGTAGGATGCAGCTCACATCCAGCCAGCCCCGGAGTACTGCTGTCCCAATCACCTGATTGATCCGGCCAATCTCTATCCAGCCTGAGTCAGCCAGGACCATCTGACGCTGCTCATCCAATCCTGGCTAACCTGGGATATATATTCTCACTGCCAGTACAATGTCTAGCTTAGTCTCTACTGAGTGAAGCTCAACTGTGCTCCGTTTACAGTCTATTGTTATCCTGCTGGTCCAGTTCTGTTGATTTTTGCTGCACTAACTGTCTATGCCATTCTACTCCTGTATAATCAGCATCTCAAGTTGCACAGGTAATTCCAGCTTGTTCCAGTGTGCTGAATCTGAGCTACACCTCTGCAAAGCATCCACCTGTCTGCTCAGGTATATCAGCCATTCCTGCTTTCCTGGTTCCATTCCAGATTATTCCACAGATACCATCCATTCTGGTGTTTGGTCTGTATCCGGTCCTGTCATCATTAGAGTGCTCCCAGACTACAGAGAGAACCCAGTCCAAGCCTGGTAAATCCTTCTGTCACTCAGGTGTTCTGAACTACAGAACCATGTAAGAAGAGTGCTTTTATTATTATTATCAAGTAACAACACAGTTCAGCCTGGTAATCTACTGCTACATTCTTCTCTGCTACATACATCATACCATCAACAACACCGACGTTCCTAGTGGTCTAGTGAGTACGATCCGGAATCTCTCCGCTGAGACCTGGGCTCGATTCCCGGTCAGGGAAGCATCTATTACATGTCAAGAGGTCTCCTCAGGCCTTCTAGCTTTGCATACACACCTCCCACTTCTCAGACAGACATCTACCTGACCCCGGTTCCACAAACAAAAACAAGCGTGACACATGGTGCGTAAAAGTCGACAACGCTCTGCTGATTCCATAGCTGAAGAGTTCCAAACTTCCACTGGCATTAATGTAAGCACGAAAACTGTGGCGGGGGCTTAATAGAATGGGTTTCGATGGCCGAGCATGCGCATGCAAACCTCACATCACCAACTCCAATGCCAAGTGTCGGATGGAGTGGTGTATAGCACACCAACACTGGACTGAGGAGCAGTGGAAACGTGTTCTGTCGAGTGACTAATCACACTTCTCTGGCAGTCATAAGGGAGAGTCTGGGTTTGGCGAATGCTGGGGGAATGTTACCTGCCTGACTGCATTGTTACAACTGTGAAGTTTGGTGGAGGAGAGATAATGGTATGGGGCTGTTTTTCAGGGTTTGGGCTAGACCCCTTATCTCCAGTGAACAGCAATCCTAATGCTTCAGCATTCCAAGACATTTTGGACAATGCAAAATGTCGGCCTGTGGACGACCCCACCTGAGAGTTAGTTGGTGAAATAGTTGGTGAAACCTGAGGATTGAGCGACCATTCCCCCGGATGAATATCTTGCCAGCTGAGATAATCGGCCTCCCAGTTTTCCACTCCTGGAATGAAGATGGCAGAGATTGCCACTGCGAATTCCTCTGCCCAACGCAGGATTCTGCCTACTTCCTTCATGGCGGCTCTGCTCTTGGTGCCGCCCTGTCTGTTGATATAGGCGACTGCTGTGGCATTGTCCGACTGTACTCGGACTGCCTGACCCTGCAACAGAGGCTGCGCCAGTTGGAGAGCATAAAATATTGCTCTTAACTCAAGAATATTTTTGGGTAGACCTGCCTCCCTTTGAGTCCAGTGCCCCTGAAAATGTCTTCCCCGGGTCACTGCTCCCCACCCTCTTAGACTTGCGTCTGTGGTGAGGAGAATCCAATCCCATACTGCGAACCGTCGTCCTGTCAGCAAGTGTGAGGGATTCAACCACCAAATTAGAGATGTTCTCGTCTGGGGTGACAAGAGGACTCGCTAGTGGAGAAATAGGTGGGATCCTGACCACTGGGGAAGAAGGTCCAACTGAAAGGGGCGGGCATGAAATCTTGCATATTGAATTGCCTCGAAGGTCGCCACCATCTTTCCCAGCAGGCGGATACAGAGATGTACTGATACTCTGCGATGCCGCAAAATCAGACGCACCATGCTTTGAATGGAGGAGACCTTGTCCTGGGGCAGAAATACTTTCTGTTCAGCTGTGTCCAATATCATGCCCAGGAACAGCAGACGTTGTGTCGGAGTCAAGGAGGATTTTTTGAAATTTAAGATCCACCCGTGTTGCAAGAGAAGATTCTGGGTTAACTGAATGTCTATTAACAATCGAGCTACTGACTGAGCCTTGATCAGTAGGTCATCTAAATATGGGACAATGACTACCCCCGGATATCGCAGCAGAGCCATCATGATGGCCATGACCTTTGTGAACACTCTTGGTGCCGACGAAAGACCAAAACGTAGGGCGTTAATTTGCCATTGCGAGTCTAGGACCGCAAATCGAAGAAATGCTTCATGAGGAGGCCAGATAGGGATGTGGAGGTAGGCATCTTTTATGTCTAGGGACACAAGAAACTCGTCTTTCTCGAGTCCTGCTATAACAGAGTGGAGAGACTCCATCTTGAACCTGAAGGCTCGAAGATAAGGGTTTAGATCCCTGAGATTGAGAATAGGTCTCATAGAGCCGTCTGGCTTGGGCACCACAAACAAGCTGGAATAAAAACCCTGACCTCTCTGATGGGTCGGAACTTCCACTACCACCTGGGACAATAGCAGCTTGTGTATTGCTTCTAGAATAACCTCTCTTTTTTCTGATGCCAGTGGTAAACCGGTTGTGAAAAAACGAGAATGCGGATCTATTCTGAAGTCCAACTCCAGACCGTGTGTAATGATGTCCCTGACCCAGGCGTCCTGGCAAGACTTGATCCACACTTCCCTGAAGTGTAAAAGATGAGCTCCCACCCTCTGATCTCCCAACTGAGAAAGAAGAGAGTCATGCGGAGGGCTTTGCTGTTGTCTTGTCCTGCTGGGACCCGGATGAAGCTGATGTTCTACCACGGCCTCTAGACCCTCGGGAGAAAGCCGGAGCTCCCCTGGAGCGTCCTCTAAACCTGCCGGAGGGACGAAAGGACCGAAAAGAAGGTCCTGCAGAAGGTCGTCTAGGAAGGGGAGCCGCAGATGGTAGGTAAGTGGATTTCTCACCGGTAGCCTGTGAGATCCACTTATCCAACTCCGTCCCGAAAAGAACTTCTCCGGTAAAAGGAAGAGCTTCTACAGCTCTCTTGGACTCTGCATCTGCGTGCCATTGGCGCAGCCAAAGGGCTCTTCTGGCTGATATAGCTAAAGCCGAAGATCTAGCGGAAAGACCACATATGTCCTTAGAAGCTTCCCCAAGGAAAGCGGCCGATTCTGCAAACTGTTCAGCCAGCTGAATGAGATCTTCAGTCTGTGATCCTGACCTGAGACCTTCTGCAAGCTGTGTAGCCCAGGCTTTGACAGCTTTATTAACCCAACAGCTAACCAGTGCGGGACGCTGTGACACTCCTGCCACTGTATAAATGGATTTTAGCGTGTTTTCCAACTTTCTGTCGGAGGACTCCTTTAAGGAAACAGCTCCCGAAACGGGAAGCACCGTCTTTTTAGAAAGGCGGGATACTGAGGGATCTACAGCTGGGGGGGTTTCGCATAATTTTCTACTATCTGGCGGAAATGGATAATAGGATAAAAGTTTCTTAGAGATTTGAAACCTCTTATCAGGGTGTTTCCACGCTGAGGTTAGGATATCATCCAACTCCTCTGAAGCTGGGAAAGTGACATTATATAACGAGGCAGCAGGAGGGGCCTGGGACATAACTTTAGTAAGTCCCTCCACAGATTTGGCTAAAGAACGTGCCCAATCTGGTTCAGGTGATCTCTGTGTGATCACCTCCCTGTCTCTGCGAGCTGCTTCAAGCTCATCAGAGAGTCTAGTCATAACCGAAGTTATTTGATCAGACCATAACGGCTGGGATGGAGTGTCAACAGCCTGCGGCTGAGACACACACTTGTCACACAGCAAAGAGGAGCTAGATTGATCTTGTATGAACTTCTCTGCACATTTTTTGCATGAGAAGGACTTTTGTGCAGCTTTAGATCCCTTAGAAGCCATGCTGCAGCACTCTGTCACACACACACCACACACACACACACACACACACACACACACACACACACAGTAGGTGAGAAGACAGATATAGAGACTACACATTAACCAAGGGGGGGCAGAGAGGGAGATTGCTATGCCCCCTTATCAGCTATATAATAGAACTATAAACAGCCTTTAAAAGAAACCTCTTTACTGGCCTTAATCTGATTTTTTTGTGCAGTCTCCAGGAGCAGCCCTTCTTCTAAAATGGCCCCCAGCGTCTACTGCAGAAGCGCTGGGGATGCTGGGAGGCAGGAGCAGAAGACGGACTTAAGCTCCGCCCCGTCCGCTATGGCGCCTTCACCGCGCTAGCGCTGCTGCTTGTTTGCCCGCCTGAATGAAGTCCTGTCTCTCCCGCTAGTCGGGAAGCCAAGACGCACTGACCTTGAACCTGCCATGGCTGCAGGCGGCGGGGTTTTTGCTGGGGGAAGCCCGTGACGAGCGCCGCATGCAGCGCGTCTAGGGCCCCCCAGAGACTGAGGTCTCTGTAGCTGGAGACCTCAGCGTGGACCACAGGCAGTGGCGGTGAGGTCTCCCCGGCAGCTCCAGCGGTGCAGACAGGCAGGGGCAGTGGCTGCCTGTCTGTATCCTCAAAATAATTTCTTTAAAAGTGCTCTTAGTGTGCCTTAATGGAGCAAAAGTCCAGCTCCCAGGGCACAAACTTTAGACTGACCTGGGGGGGGTATAGAGGGGGAGGAGCTAGCCACCATTCAAGTTTTTTTTATTAAAAGTGCCAGCTCCCGGCTAACCCACTTCTATACCCCATTGTACTGAGGCTCCAGTGTCCCCTAGTGGATGAAGGAGAAAATAAAAGTTGAATATAATCTTGGTCAAAACAAGTTCTAAAATTTTGGGTCTGCTCACAGATCGATAACTTTAGAAAACTCTTATTTTGAAAGCACTTTCAAATAAGTTTAATGTGACAATTATATTGTCGCACGCGTCACAGATGGCCTAACTGTAATGGCACGAGTTGGAAAAGTGTAGTGGTTCTCATACTCTGTCCTCCAGGTCACCCAGCAGGTGCACAGGTGTATTCATTACTTACGGATACATTTTAAGAGATCCACAGGTGGCGCTAATTATTTCACTTGTGTTTATATGAGGAGACCTGGAAAACATGCACTGTTTGGGGTCCTGAGGACCGAGTTTGAGAACCTGTGGTCTAGTGCATGGCCTTCACCTTGCAGTATGTGATGTTCTCTATAAAAATGGCGCTACTGAACATTTACAATATACAAAGCCCTCTTCATCCATAACAATGGCTGATCCATCCTCCTCTCCTGAATTGTGGGTTTTCTGCTTCTGTAAAGGACATGTAGACCAATGCTCCCGTGTGCACTAGGTACTTTGTGCACTGGGTGAATGGAGTATTGCACCTTGTCTTTCAATAATAAAACTCTGAACAAACACTGAGAGTACGCACAGCAGATATAATAAGATTCTATTATATCTGCTGTGAAACCTACAGGCTTCTTATTGCAAAATTCTCAGTTCCTTGTGGCATGCGCATACCGATGGCCTTACGTGATCATTTGGACCCCAGGTCAAACCCAGAAGTCTCTGCATCAATAGGAAAGCTCTCTATCCGACAGTTCTATATTCAGAAAATTGATCCATCTTCCCCATGGTGTTTAATGCGAATCAGAAACTGAACCAAGTGGCAGTTATAGCAGAGGAGGGGTGTCTGTCCTGTCATCATTTTCAAATGCCTTTTACAGAATAAATGGAAGCTTGGGTTTAACTGAAGTGTGAGCTGCTATTTTTGGCATAAAACATGTACACATATATTTTATTATGTCATACCTGATAATGCATGACAATATGCATGACATAGTTAAATACTTCTTCTGCTATCCGTCCCTCTGGTTTCCAAGGAAGAAGTACATATTGAATTCCAAGTAGAGGCACGAGGATGAGAGTTGCTCTCACAGCTTTCATGTAGAGATTTGATTCAGCCTGATGTGTAACTTTCAGTTTTGTTATTAGAACACGTACAATATTCAGCAGAAAAAATAGGTTCACCTTCAAATAATAAAATACATAATTAAAAACCATAACAAAAATACATAGAAATGCACCTCAATCATGATTAAAGTATTATATTTATTGCTAATGATAATAATAACATTTATATAGCACTTTTCTCTCAATATGACTCATAGTGCTTTACATTTGCATTCAAAACACAAAATAGAAATTAAGATGAACAGAAAAGAGATATTAGTGAATTCTTGAGTAAACAGGTGAGTATTATAAAACATTGGGCCCGATTCATGTTTATATGCAAATGCAGTTGCGAAAATATGCTAATGACCCCCTTCCGTCCAGTGAATAGAGACACTCAGTGAAAGCATCTCACATCCGCCGCTCACGCACATAACCGGAAACATCGAATGTAGATCAGGCGGCCATCTGCCTGCTGAGTAAGTGTAACCTGTCGCAGACGCAGTGGGTCTCCAGACACGCAGGGAGATCTCCTGCTGCGAGCAAGAACACAGTGGCTAAATTACGCACGCCCAGTAAACAGTGTTTAAGTGGTCCTAACACGCCTGTGTTTCTCTAGCCCCATTACCACCCCCAAATGCTGACTACCTGTCACTCACTTTGCTAATGAATCCTCTGTGCAAATGTAATCGCAATACAATCACTGTGCAAGCGCAGTGTGGTTTATACGCATACACAATGACACTCAATCTGCCATTTGCGTTCAAATATGAATCAAGCCCATTGTCACATACAATGAAATAAAATAAGATTAATAATATTTTCATTATAACTAAGGGGTGAGGGAACTGAGGTAAGCAATTCAATCTGTTTGCTGCACACACTTAAAATGGGCAACATAATCCTATGTGCTCACCCAAGCTTGTTTATACCACATTGACAATTTGGTATAACAGTGGCAGGCAGGGACCTTCAGAAAAGGATAATCCGGCCCCTCAGTGCCCATGGGACAAGCGGTGGTCTAGGTTTCCTTGTGGGTGAATCAGCTGTGTTGTCTCCCAAATAAGGTAAGATATAGGGCTCTGGCTCAACCGATTTTGTTTATCATGGACCATCAGGATTTTAACTCATAACACTTATTGCACCAGTAGGGGTTAATGACAGTGTGTACGTGACTTTTACCAAATACTGATCATCTGTATAAATATGTGCCTTTGGGGCATATTCAATTGGGAACAAGGTATTCACCACAAAAAAATCACGTGGACTTCGCACCCAATTGTAGATTACTGCGGGTATTTGCACTCCCGATACCTGCGGTATTCAATTTAAAAAAAAAAAACGCATAAAATTCAGAAAACTCCGTGGTGCGTGAAAAAAAACAAAACTACTTACTGGTCATCTGCGCACTGAGGAGGGGGCTGCTGGGAGATGTAGTTCTCCCTGCTGCTGCCTCCAGGGTGGGCTCACACACACACACACATATCACACACGCTACTGGGTCATGGCAGCGTGGAGAAAGAAGACAGCGTTTAGGAAGGTGAGTAATTACTGACTAAGCTAATTGGAAACTTCCAATTTGCTTAATTAGTCAATAGGGGTGGGGGGAGGGGTTGTGCCTCAGAGGTCCCAGAGAAATTCACGACCATTTTCCCTAAAAATATGGATTTTAAGCAAAATTGGTCGTGCTCTGGAGGTGTGAAAAAAAAAAAAAACCTCCTGCTGCTCAAAAAATGTAAAACTCAGCACCTAATTTAATAGCAATAACTCTGCACCTGCAGGAAAAACCAGGTGCAGGATTTTTACTATTATCGCATTTAATTGAATACCCCCCTTTGTCTTGCTCATAAATAGCTAAAGTCTTTTAAAGTAGATACTGTACAGTCGGTACAACACTGTATCAACTAAGTTATTGTTGAATATTTGCTAATCATGCATCGACATGCGCAGTAAGTTGTTAATGAGCAGAATGTTGCTGAATATGCTAATTTGTGTTAAAATAGTTTGGGCATAAACCACTTGTTTTATGGCCTTGGTGCTTGTGCAGCTAAATAAAAGAGCCAATGCATTATTATTTTATTATAGCCATAACTGGGGAGCAGCTATTGCCTCTTGCTGCTCAATAGAGTAGAGAGCTAATGTGTGTATTCTTTCTATTAATAACTGGGGAGTCATCGCCCCCTAAAGGTATAAAAAGTAGCTGCAATGCACCATAGCCTCTCTTGGAACCATGCTGATGGTGTCCATTCTCACCTGGGTGTCTAACTGAATTAGACAACAGAGCTACCCGGTAATCACTATTGATGTACATCTATGAACTGACCTTAGCTAAGTATATTAAACCTTCTCTACTTGTTATTCCTATTATTTTGTGTTGTGTGTTTACTTTAATCACGTGTTATTTTAACTGATATTCTTGTGATATTAACATCACATTGGAAACACTTGTTTATTGCATTTAGTGTCATCTTAGAGGATCATTAAACCTAAATCATAAACCGATTCTATAAGAAACCGCACATATCAATGACAGTCTGCCCACGAAGTGCGAGCAACATTACAGACCCGTGCTGCACATGCTCAGTATGGATCCGCCGCATGCACAGATTCCCAAACATCGGGAATCTGCATAAAAAACTGAGCTGAGTCTGCAGCTGAATCAGGCCCCTAGTCTGCAGCTGAATCAGGCCCCTAGTCTGCAGCTGAATCAGGCCCCTAGTCTGCAGCTGAATCAGGCCCCTAGTCTGCAGCTGAATCAGGCCCCTAGTCTGCAGCTGAATCAGGCCCCTAGTCTGCAGCTGAATCAGGCCCCTAGTTTGCAGCTGAATCAGGCCCCTAGTTTGCAGCTGAATCAGGCCCCTAGTCTGCAGCTGAATCAGGCCCCTAGTCTGCAGCTGAATCAGGCCCCTAGTCTGCAGCTGAATCAGGCCCCTAGTCTGCAGCTGAATCAGGCCCCTAGTCTGCAGCTGAATCAGGCCCCTAGTCAATTTTCATAAATGTGGTCTGTGTCTTATGGTCCGAGACCCTAAATTGCTCTTGCAGTTGCCAACTAGCGATCCGTACTGCTTAAAATCTCGCCCCACCACCAAGAAAAGATGAAATACAAAACTATCTCACAATACAATCAAGGGTTGTGCATATTCTATTATGAGTATGTATACAGATAACTGGACCAGAATTAGCCAATGCCCTAACTGAGGTAAGCTACCACAATTCATTTTAATAGTTTTTATTATAATCTAAACTGCTTGAGTATTGAAAAACACCAAGCAAAGAAAGCATACATACCAATAAAGCAGCACAAATGGGTCCATGAATGATATACAGCAAATGGGTATCAGAACTAATCCAGCAGCTAAATTAAAAAAAGTGACATATTAGCGATTTGCAATAACATATATAAAATAATGAAAAAATTTGAAAATATAATGCTAAAAACTTACTTGTCATTGTAATACAAGGTCCTGGCAACAGCATTTATCAAGGCTGGAATCAGTGGAAACCCTGTAGGCAGACAGATTTATATAAAATACAAATATATATTATGTTTATAAACAATGTCTATGTTCTGTAATGTATGCCACTTACTGTACGTCCCTGTGTTTTCTGTTCATACTATTTGTACTTTTGTAAGGCGCTGCAGAATGATTGTGGCATCAAACAAATTAAGGATAATACATATATATATGCATACTGTATATATAAATTTTAAAGTAATATATATTGCTCAATTTAGGGCTCTCAAACCAGGTTGGTACTGGGAACATAAGAGTATCTCTGGTGCTGAGAAGCGTACTTTATAGATTAAAACTTTAGAAGCTTTAGTAAATCCATCACCTTGTGGAAGTGAACAAGTCAGAAGACTAAGCTCCATCACACACCGCTGCCACCTACAGATGTGTCCTTGCTCATATAGCCTCAATACGCCACACAGCCTGGCGCAAGCAAGTCACTATGCAACTATGCTAGCGTCCGGCGTCTATTTTTGGAGAAAAGGCGACTAGGACGCACCAGGAGACTGCTGATTAATTTGATATGTGACACTTATATATATATCTGTGTGTAACTGAGGCTGTAAATGGAACTTGGTGTAGAAAAAAGCGGAGGCCGCTGAATCGTAGCACTTCATATTTTGATTGACTCAGTCGCACACAGATATAAAAGTGTCAAATTAGCACAGTCTCCTGGTGCATCCTATTCGCATCGTATTGCAACTTAGATGCATTTTCAGCAAAACAAAAAGCAAAACACAAACCTGGCGCTAGGAGAGTCTCACAGGACCAGTTGCCGAGAGAGGCTGTTTGGCGCGACTGCAACCAAGACAAGTGAGGATGATACATCTGTTTATCAACTATAGCAGGTATGAGGAACCTCAGGCCCGAGGGCCGTATAAGGCCCTCGGAACTTTTTTCTGGTAGCCTCATCTGGCTAGCAGGGTGCCTAGAATGGCACCATGCAGCCAGAATCTATGCAGCAGTGCCACCTGGAGCACTCTTAGGATGCTTCAGACGGTCACGTCGCTGGCCCGGCAATGCTGTAATCACTGGCAATTGTGGCCTCGCCCCTGTGTGACTTTACACGGAGGGGGTGTAGCCTGCACCAGGCCCGCGAATAATGTTATATATATCAAAATATCCCTCGGCAGAAAAAAGGTTCCCCACCCCTGAACTATATGATCTGCCACATTGTACAACACCATATTCCCCCTATCAGCAACTTTTTGCACTAAAAATTATTTTCCGAGATTCCTGCTTCCCATGTCCTAATTAGACTCCCTACCAAATGTGGTGATATTCTGATTGTTAGACCAAGCTACAGATCGGTCTCCCTTTATAAAAGTAAAAACATAATTACATACCCCATCCTAGTAAGTAGTACCATATCAAATGCTGTTTTTCTGCAAATACAGCAACCACTATAAGCGTATGTAAATAAATTCCTTCACACAACATCCAAAAATAATTGCATCCCATCAGATAACAGTGGATAAACTGAAATAGTTTGCAGCTCATCTGTGAAGAAAACAAATAAAAGGTAATTAATGCAATGACCTAAAACCCTGCATGATAAAAGTGTAAGTTGTATAGCATATTCTTTACAAAATGTAAAAAAAAATCGCTTACAATGTTATACAGTGCCTTGAACGAGTATTCAGCTCCCTTCTTTTTTTCCCAACTAAGGCTCTGTTTTTGTCCTAACTAATACTGAATTGGGGCAGTCTACGATGGACTGCCCCAATTCCTGTTTTTGGCGACGTCAGGGAAATCAAACATGTTGGAAATCCTCGATTCGCCGATCCCCACCAAAAATTGATGGAGATCGGCGAGTCGAGGATTTTTTAACATACTGTTTTTCTCCGATCCTCCGATGGATCGACGATCATAGATGTCTGCCAATCAGAATTTTTGGTCACCAATTGGCGGATCGAAATTGCTGAACCTTGGAGCTCATGTATTGCCTGCATAAGGATCTTATAACTTGGAATGTTTATTTTTTTAAAGTGGCCATTTTCACACCCTCCCCAAATATATTTATTTTTTATTTTCCTACCATATCACTAGATGTGCAAATAATGGGCCCCATCCATCTGCGATGATTTGCCGCGATCCCGTGATGCTGCAACCCGGCATCGCAGAATCGCAGAAATCCATCATGCTGGATTTCGGCGATTTGATGATCGCGATCAAAAAATTATTACAATTGTCAAATCGCGGACATTTCACATGTGAAATGTCTGCGATCCAGCGACAGATCGCAGAACATCGATGGTGGTCGAACGGAAATTTCCGATCGTAGCCCTGCATCGCGGCGATGTATAGGCACCTTAAGTGTGAGCTATTATTACAATATACGTTATCTGTAAGCATTCAGTCTTTTTAGAGGAACATTACAATGATTTCTTCTTTATGTTTTATTCTTTATTACTGGACACTGTTTATTACCAATATTATAACTTTAACATTTTAAGTAAAATGTTTCTACTCTAAAGCAAAGCTAAAACCCCCTTGACCCTAGTAATTAAGGGCCTGATTCAGAGGTGGACAGATATGCAGTAGTGGCTGTGTCAAAATGCTGCAGCCGATATTATGTCTAAATAGAGGTTCTAATCTGATGTGGTGCACAAAAACTCAAACCATCGGTCCAACATCAATCACACCGTTGGACTTTTGAGCAACTCTATGGTTGCTCAAAATTTCAGACGGAAATTGGCTGCTGGTGCCAGTAGAACTGCCTCTTTTGTCACAGTCTCTGACACCAACACGCCCGCCAATGCCAGCCACCCCCTCCGTCACTGCCCAGGAAGCCTATCAGAATTGCATGGAACTCTGGGGGTCATTCAGACCCGCTCGCGAGAGCGCAGAACGCTCGCAAGCGGGTCGATGTTGCCCCACTGCGCATGCGCACGACGTCGTGCGCATGCGTGAGACCCAGATAGCGACGGGCTCTCCGTCGCTCCGGGTCTCGCACCAAAGGGGGCGTGCTGTCGATGTTGATTGACAGCACGCCCCCTTTGGTGGGCGTGCTGGGGGCGTGACTGCCAGACGGAGGCGTTCCCATGGGAACGCCTACCGTCTGAAGTCGGCCCCACTGACATCACTAGTGATGTCAGTGGGAGTGATTTTGGCTCTGATAGAGCCAAAATCACTCCAGGGCTTGCGGCAACGAGACCCTACCGCAGGGTCTCCGTCGCAAGCCCGATGGTCTCAATGATCTTGACCATCGCGACCATCATCATGGACGCTCGCATAAGCTGTGGATGGTCACCCACAGCTATGTGAGCGTCCAGGAGGACGCTCCATTTTCATGGAGGAGGGCCCTGATTCAGAGCGAGCGCTCTGGTCAGAGCGTTCGGATCTGAATCAGGCCCTCTATGCAAATCCGACCTGCATTACCCACAAGTGCCCAATGTTCTACATCCGTCCACCTCTGAATCAGGCCTTAAGTGTGAGACTGAAGTGAGCCACTTTGATAAAAAGGTCTCCCAATCTAAATATATGCAAAAATAAATAAACAGTGCTAATAAATGTCACAACACTTATAGGGCGGGATGTACTAAAGGGGGAAATGTGGTAAAACCTCCAAAAATGCAGTTTTCGGGGGTTTTACCACATACCCCATATGTACAAAGCACCGTCCTGGTGAGTAACGCCACCTTCAGGTGGCGTTACCCAATAGAAGCCTACTGGCTTCTTTCCGGCGACGCTCCAACTACATACCGCAGAAATCAACTGCGGTATGTACCCGAAGAGCGGCAGGATATATTGCATCGCGGATGCGCTGCTTAGTACATCCCGCCCATAGTGTTCATTCTGCACCTTTAACAACCTGTGCAGTTCCTCTTTCCTGCCTGGGGTGTCGCTCTTTGCTCTGGTGCTTCTAGCAAATTCAGCTAACGCAACAAACTGCTAAGATACAGACCAGATTGTGCTAGAACCACCAAAGCAAAGAGCGACATCCCAGACAGGATAGAGGAACTGCATGGTTTGTGACAGGAGCAGGGTGCTAGAGTGAACACTAATTTAAAAATAATATATAAATTCATATAACAAACTATAAAATATACATATTAGACTCACTATATTAAAAGGTAGTATTTATTAATATCAGATAAAAATTCTATAGAGATTGCAATATCAATTAGAACCAAGTCGGCAACAGATGTAGTTAATAAAATACAATGTACCATTTTTGTTTATTAGCAGTTACTTATTTAGCACACACGTATTATGCGACATTTTACAGAGAATATTTAATGCATTCACATCAGTTCCTGCCCCAAAAAAGCTTACAATCTATGGGGTCTATTTACTAAGCCTTGGATGGAGATATAGTGAACAGAGATAAAGTCCAGCCAATCAGCTCACAGTCATTTTTCAAACACAGGGGCAGAGGTACTAAGCTCTTGGAAGTGATAAATTGAAGAGTGATAAACTACAACCAATTAGCTCCTAACTGTCTTTTTCAAACACAGCCTGTAACATGATAGTTAGTAGCTGACTGGCTGGTAGTTTATCAATCTCCAGAGCTTAGTACATCTCCCCCACAGCCTATAACATACAGTTAGAAGCTGATTGGCTGGGACTTTTGGGTCTATTTACTAAGCCTTGGATAGAGATAAAGTGAACGGAGATAAAGTACCAGCCAACCAGCTTTTAACTGTCAATTTTCAAGCACAGGCCTGTATTCAATTAGTTTCGCACCCGCGATACTTTTTCGCCTGCTGGACTTTTTCGCCTACATCGCGTATTTTAGCAGCGGAAACTTATCTTGCACGCCCCCGCGATTCGCCCTATTCAATTCCAAAAGATGCGAAAATGCAACCTGGCGAATGCAAACTAAAGTCGCTAAAGTAAAAAAAAGTAAAAAAACCACCTCATCCCTACTTGCAGACCCCCCAAAAGTGTATTTTGCTAGTTTTTAAGTTTGTACCCCCACTTTGCACTTTTTCGCCCCCATTTTCAAAGTGCTCTTTTGGGGTGTTCCTCATTTATTTTTTTAGTTTTTTTTTTACGCAGTTATCCTTTGGGGGCTGTCCCAAGGATGCTGAATGGTTTCCCCACCTTTCACCCCAAAATAGCGATTGTGCACTTTTTTCACCACCTATTCATAGGCGAATCATTTTCGCCTACTACATTGCACTGCGTTATCACTTGGCAAAAAGTCGTAATTGGCGATACTTTTTCGCGGATTCCGACTTTTCGCGGCTAATTGAATACGGACACAGCCTGTGACATGGCACTTAGGAGCTGATTAGCTTGTACTTTATTTCTGTTCACTTTATCTCCATCCAAGGCTTAGTAAATAGACCCCTTTATCTCCGTTCACTTTATCTCCATCCAAGGCTTAGTAAATAGACCCCTTTATCTCCATCCAAGGCTTAGTAAATAGACCCCTATAAAATACACAGACATACAGATGTGTCCACAAACATATATCCTACGTGTGCTGCGGTTATATATGCATGCAAAATGCTACTTTATAGTGTGAGCGGCTGTGACACTGTAATGTAGCCTTTTGTATGCCGATACAGCCGCAGTTGCACACAGAATATAGGCATGGCATATGTATTTTAATCAGCACAAGCTGATTGTGCGTCCAATTTGCATCACTTTGCGAGTAAAACACATTTGAAGGGAAAATATGTTCAGCGCTACTGAGTCGTGCCATGCCGTGGGTATAAGAGCTTGTTAATGCAGAAGGAGTCTAGATGTATGTGGACACATCTGTACATAACAGGATTCATTTTTGTCAGAAGCCAATTAACCAACTGTACCTTCATGTTTTTGGTTTGTGGAGGAAATCAGAATACTTGGATGAAACCCAAGCAAACACAGGGAGTACCTACAAATAAACACATGACCCCAGTGCTGTGAGGCAGTAAAGCTAATTTTTGCGTCACTGTTGCCTCAACCAGGGCTGTAACTAGGGAGGTGCGGCCAGTGCCACCGCACAGAATGCATGATCTCTTTGTGCCGTATCTCAGTAGCGGTGCACCCGGCTTGTTCTATGCAGTCCTGAGCTCAGTCTTCCAGACAGGTCCTCAGGCCAATGGCAGCAGTGGTTCAGTGGCCAATAGCGTTGGAGGTCGGAGTGTGGAGCTGTGAGTGGAACAGACTGGACACTAGCGGCTTCAGCAGCTCAGGTCCTGTCTCTGCATGACCTCACGTCCCCCCTCCCTCCCGAACACCAGCACTTTCAGCAGTCCCCCCCCTTCCCTCTGTCAGACCCCCCCCACCCACCCCCACCCCCCGGGCAGCAGCACCTTCAGTATGTCCATGTGGTGGTGTTCTCATTTATAAATTTTCCAATACAACATACACTGTCCTCGCTGCACTATAAGCCTATAAATCTGTCCTGGTTGTACTAAAGCCCAGTGTTGTTATCTTTTATTTATAGGACACCATTGTGTGGCATAATGTGTATAATGGCATTACTAATTTGTGGCATAAGGTGTAAGGGGAATTACTGTGTGGCATACTGTGTATAAGGGCACTACTAATGTGTGGTTTTATGTATATAAGGGGTACTACTACAATGTGGCGTTATGTGTATAAGAGGCATTACTACGGTGTGACAGAACGTGAGTAAGGGACTCTACTGTGTGGCTTAACGTGAATAAGGGGTGGCTCTACTGTGTGGCGTAACGGGAATAAGGAGTAATACTGTGTGGCATAACATGAATAAGGGGGGTTCTACTGTGTGGCATAACGCGAATAGAGTACTACTGTGTGACGTAACGTGAATAAGGGGCTCTACTGCATGAGATAACGTGAATAAGGGGGGCTCAACTGTGCGGTGTACTGTGAATAATTTAAGGGGCTCTACTGTGCGGTGTATTGTGAATAAGATTGTACTGCTGTGTAGTGTAATTTGAATTCGTACTATTGTGTGACCACGCCCCAACACGCTGTCCTTGTTTAAACTTTAAAGTATGGGGAGGGGCAATGATGTTTCTGGCCCAGGGCACCAAAATGTCTAGTTACGGCTCTGGCCTTAACCATAGCCAAATAAACAATATAAAACAAGATACCAAACTGGACACTAAACTGTAAGTTACCTATAGCTTTCATAAAGAACAAATTACTCCATCACCAACATATATATATACACAGGGGATGAAAAGCTCAGAGCTCCTGAATGGTTGAAAATATTACCAATATGTGCAGCCAAATGACTTATAAATACCACCTAGGATTGACTGTACTTAAACTGGAGAACAGGGTGAGCTGTTCCCCGGCTGCTACTTCTCAGTGAAATAGGCAGGCTCGGCGATGGGAGTACAAAGGGCACACCCGTCCTGGTCCAGAGGTTCCCAGAAGGGATGCGGAAGCAAAATTTGATTTACATACAGATTGCGCTGCACAACTAGGTAGAAAAACGTAACAAACGTAACAAACAGTGAAGCCGCCAGGGTAATCGCCCTAGTGACCCCTTCCCCGGCTACCCTCATCACCTGGAGTGTGCTACGCATGCGCCATAGTATTGAATGATGCCACAGCTGAATCATTACTTGTGATGCTGCATCCATGCTGGCCCTTCTGTGCCTGCCTCCCTCCGTGCCACCATGGCCTCCTCCTAGGAAGAGTAGGAGGAGGCAAGAGTAGGCTTGCGGTGCAACTTGGCTGCAAGCCCAAGCAGCAATAGCAGGATCACTGTCTTCACTGATGACTGCAGACACCTTCCCCAGCCCAGAGGCAGCTACAACAGCACTGTCAATGTACAAGAACTTGAAGAGAAGAGTTTTTTACACTGACTGCATCAGTAACAGAGATATAGTTTTGTGGTAAGGTTAGTTTTTACTTTTCATTTAATTTCAGTTCTATTGAAATGTGTGTGTGTGTGTATATATATATATATATATAAATATATATATAAATATGCTGAAAAATAAGAAGACGTGCGCCTAATAGTGTAGTATTTAAATAACAGCAAATAGTTCTCAAAATAAGTAATGTGCGTACCAAACAAAAACTTTCAATAAAGCTTATTTGATGTCCAGGTCTCCCTCATATGGTCAGGGAACAACTGCCAATAGATTCCGGAGATAGGTACCCTCTTATATGGACCTTAAATGAAAAGGCTCCAACCAAGCCCATACATATATTATAGTGTAGTAATTTCAGCCATTTAGAGTGGATAGTAAATAAATATTTCTGCGTACCAGATGTAGCAAATAGTAGTGCATATAAAGATAAGCTCCCTCCTGTTCTGTAAGTTACCAGAAATCACCCTCTAATTCATACATCGGGGGTATCCAGCTTCAAAACATAAAAAGGAGATTGATCTCCGTAAATAATTTTTTATTTTCCAAACACATGTAAAAACGAACAGACAGATTACTAACAGGAATAAAATGAATAAAAGGTGCTTATCTTTGGTAAGTTTTAAGCAGAAAAAGAGTCCACTCTGATGGAGGTGCAGGAGAACCAGTGCCAACGCGTTTCATCCTAGTTGGACTTCCTCAGGGGTGATACCCAGATGGTGGAGTACCTCCTTATATACCCCTTAGTAGGGGTGTGCCCAATTTTGCCATTGAAATGACTAAAAACGCCGTCTGCACATGTTCTCTTGCGCGGCGGCCATCTTGATGACGTCATCAACTTGCGTCATCCATTACACCGATTAATAACCCACAGTTTTTTGTCCGTGTTGTTCATTTTAATGAACACGCGGTATAGTGCACAAACCGCCTTGTATTAGCACATATTTTAGGCTCCTAAGTCCATACTAAATATCGTGAGCCGCGATCTGTATACCGGAAATATGACAACGCACTTCCGGGTCTGGCGCCATCTTGGTTGAGGACCGTATAGTATCGGACGTGCGCCCGCGCACTTCCGGGTCCGGCGCCATATTTGTGGAGGCTTAATGTGTGACTAAGCCCCAGCCATCTTGCATGGGGCAGGGGATAACTCTACTTTAATGAAGCATAACGCAGCGGCTGTTTTATACTACATGGTGCTCATGGCAGCCATTTTATTGGTGTAGTGGCCCCATATAGGTGACCAAATAAAATCATCCACCATTTTAGGTGTAATATCTGGATACAACCGGCAGCCATCTTTCTTAACCATAGCGCTAAATAATAACATCAGAAAATCGTTCTAAGCAGTGCAGAATAAATATACATAAAAATCATATATTAAAAATATTAAAATCTTATAATATATGAAATGTATATAAATGAGGAACCCATAAAAAAACCAATTAAATGGCAAGGAAAAAACAGGATAAAACAGGATACAATAAGGTAAAATAAAAATGGAATGCAATATATTAAAATGGAATATAATAAGGTAGAATAAAAATGGAATGCAATATAATATTATATTAAAATGAAAACAGGGGTATTAAAATTGATACAAGAGTAATTCATATAGTCACATTAGAGAAATGGAGCTATTTCGTAATAATCATTTAAACCATTAGGCAACATGGTATTAAGCTCAAATATCCAATACATTTCTCTCTGTGATAATTTAACAGCTAAATCTCCTCCCCTAGGACCCAGGCTAACTAATTCAATACCTTTAAATGTGAGGAATTCTGGATTAGAGTCATGATGTGACTTGAAATGTCTTGAAATGGAGTGACTTTCAACCTTGTTTTTAATATTCCTAACATGCTCTTGAATGCGAAGTTTTAAATTCCTCTTCGTCTTACCAATGTATTTTAAACCACATGTACATTCCAATAAATAAATCACAGAACATGTATTACAATTGATAAAATGTTTGATTGAAAAAGTAACAGAGCTGTTATAATTCGAGAACATCTTTCTATTAGGGTGGAGGTATTTACACATGTTGCATCTCCCACATTTAAAAGATCCTACACACCTATTCAAGATGTTACTTCGATGATCCTTTTCTTTTAAAAGACTTGGTGCTAGCATGTCTTTCAGATTTTTAGCTTTCTTAAATATGATTGTAGGTTTTTCAGGCAAGATGTCCTTTAAAACTGGGTCCAATTTTAGAATACCCCAGTGTATATTCATTACCTGTTTAATTCTCTTATCATCAGTATTAAATTGTGTAACAAAGGGAATCAACTCCCCTTTCTCTTCCTTAGCTTTGTATTGCATCATGTCTTTTCTTTGAAGTGTCTCAGTTTTGTTCCTGGCTTCAGAGATTAAGTTTTCGGGGTAGCCTCGTTCCCGAAACCTCTCAGAATAAATATCTAATTGTTGCGAACATACCCCTATATCAGAACAGTTCCTCTTAATACGAAGAAACTGAGAGTAGGGAATATTATCCTTCCATTTTTTGACATGCCCACTTCTATAGTGAAGGTAACTATTAGTGTCGACTGATTTGATAAACGTCTTGGTCTCGATTTTATTTCCTTTACCTTCTAGAACTATATCCAAGAATTCAATCTCCTTTTTCTGTATATTGGAGGTGAATGTGAGATTAAAATCATTATTATTAATATGGTTAAAAAATTCCTTTAAAACCTTCTCATCTCCCTTCCAAATAATGATAATATCGTCAATATAGCGTTTATAAAAACAAATGTTCTCTTTAAAAGGATTATTAGCATAGATAAAATTAGCCTCCCAGTTACCCATAAATAAGTTTGCATAACTAGGTGCAAAAACTGTGCCCATTGCGGTCCCACATATTTGTAAATAAAATTGATCTAAAAATGTAAAATAATTATGCGTTAAAACAAATAAGATTAGATCACAAATAAAATCTTTATGTTGTGTGGACATCTCTGGGTCTTGTTCTAAAAAACCTCTACATGCTCCTATGCCTTTATTATGTTCTATACAAGTATAAAGTAATTGAACATCAATAGTTACCCATAGAAAATCACTTTCCCATTCTATTGTTTGGATAAGGCTTAGAAGACTTGTAGTATCTTTCAAATAGGATGGTAACTGTATTACATATTTTTTTAGAAAGACTTCAATGTATTCAGATGCATGCGAGGTCACAGAATCGATACCCGCAACGATGGGCCTACCTGGTGGATTTCTTGAATCCTTATGAACTTTCGGAAGGTGATAAAATATGGGAATCACTGGGTTGGATAACATGATATATTGGTATTCATCCTTGCTTAGAATTCCTTTGTGTAAACCTTTAATTAATGTTTCTCTTATAGAATTAACAAAACTTTCTGTAGGGTCGGTTTGGAGGGATTTATAAGATTTAAGATCAGATAAGAGCCGTACAGCCTCTTTAACATAATCAATCCTATTCATTATCACAATTCCTCCCCCCTTGTCAGCTTGTTTTACAACAATACTTTCATTCTTTTGGAGATTTTTTAAAGCCTGTTTCTCTTTAGGATTAATATTGTTTTTTTTTAGAGCTTATAGCATCTGTATCTATTAGGTCCTTTTTCACCATTTCATGAAACATTGAGATGTTAGAACTTTTTGATTCAAGTGGATAAAACTTAGATGTAGGTTTAAGACCTGATTTAGAAGCCTCATAATTTGCCATAACAGCTGTTTCTTTACGTAGAAAATGCCTCTTTAGTGTAAGTCTTCTAGTAAATTTATTTAGGTCTAGAAACATTTGAAATTTATTGCTTCTCTGGTTAGGTGCGAATTTTAAACCTTTTGTTAAGAGAGAAATTTCTGGTGAGGACAATGAATGGTTTGAAATGTTAAATATTCCTTGTGAATTAAGGTCTAATGATGTGAGTATGGATTTTTCCTTTTTGGGTCCCTTTCTGCACCCTGCTCTCCTTCCTCTATGTGTCTTCTTTTTAATGGAGAAGCAGGTCGTGACTGATCCCTGAACATTGTTCTTTTCTGCGTCCTTTGCTGATGAGGCGTAGGAGCAGGGGATAAAAAATCATAATCGTTATCTGAATTTAGTCTAGTTAATGCTGAGAACCTGTTCCTTAATGGTAGCCCCTCCCTATCAAGCGGGCTTGGGTTAAATTTTGGTGTATTGGATTTTTTTGGAACTGAAGTCCATTCTTTATAGGCCCTATTATGTGATGTGGACCAATTATTATTTCTATAAAAATTCTTTGGGCGACTCCAATTTTTTATCTGGTTATTCTCGTAATCAAACTTATCTCTGAGAAATTTTTTCTCTTTTATTTTTATAACGTTCTCCTCAACCTTCTCTAATTTCTTTTGTAATACTACCTCATTCTGTTTAAAATCTTCTTTCTCTTTGTGGGCTAACATGTCGGATTCTTTTAGTTTGATTTGGTGTTCTAGACTCTCCAGTTGGTTTCTTATTTCTTCTATAATCAATTTCATTAAATTATTAGCACAATCATGAAGAATGAGAACCCATTTCTCCATAAATGGGGGGTTATTTAAACCAAAACTTGGAGTTTTTTGGATACGCAGGCCCCTAGGTATTCTATTTGCTTTTAGGGAATACTCTAAGCCTTGTATATCCCACCAAATCTTTGTCTCCTTTATAAGGAGTTTTTCAATGTCCCAAAAGAAATTATCAATATTATCGTCCTGATTTATGTGGGTTACTGTATTTCATTCCCCAAAGATTCTTTGGCAAAGATCTGATCTTTTATTGCCTAGACCATGTGACCTGAACATTCATTCATTCATTGTACTCATATCTGCATGGCCATGTTTACATATTTGTGTTGTCATAAATTAGTGTTTAACTAGGTTTTGGTTGAAACTAACCACAATTTGTTTCACATCTTTTAGGGGCAGAGCGAAGACTACGGCGTCATCGGCGTCAAAGACGGCGCTCTCACCCACTCTCCCCAACCCCAAGCCAAACCTCCACACCCCCAAATTCCCGTATTGCCCCCTCCTCCCCAGCCTGCACAGACTCTGTGGAGGATGTTTTGGGGCTCCTTCCCCTCCATCCCAATTCCCCCTCTCCTCCAACCACCCCTCTTGTAACTACCCCCTCCCCTGAATCCCAAATCACCCCGCCAACCAACGAGGGAGTGGCTTCTGGAGCGGCCGTTAGTTTGAACGGTATGTTTTTTTTTTTTAGTTTAGCTTTTTGCAAAAACGGTTTGTATGTAATCATGTGTCTGTGCCTTTTTTTGTGTTGTTTCGGAGAATTTGTTGGAGTTTTCGGTTTGTCTTTACCTGTTACTGCTGATTTCACCATACACATATCACACCTGTCTGAATCTGATTTTTTGACTTTTAATTTTTGGGGGGACCTTTTTTGGGTGCTTGGTATTTTCGGTGTAATTCTGCTTTGGGTCACAATATTGACATTTTTGGTTAGCTTGGTTTGGCTTGTTTTTTAATGTGGTTTCATTATTGATGTATTAATCCCCACACTTTTCTAACCCACAGAGGAACAGAGGCGTATGGCGGAATTAGCCGGATGTGTTGGACGGATGCGTGCCCACGTCATCGGGCTGCTGGTGGTCCTTGACCATATGTCGGTCCTCCTTCGTAACTAGTTTTAGGATTTCATTTTAAAAAAGTTTTATAAATTAAAAAATTAAACTTAACGTTCTGTCTCATTCCTTGTTTCCAAATCAGAGATTGTTTACACTGACATAAGTAGACTCTTCCAGCAAGGATTTGCAATTATTGTCACTAAGATTGTGTGTTGTATTTTTTAGGAAAACAGGCACAAGAAACACCTAACAGTAACAATCTGATTGGCCTTTTTTGGTGTTGTACAAATTATATATTACTACATTTTACAGGTTCCTATTTGGGGGGCAACCTGCTTAGGTCGATATTACGAAGCCAACTGATTGTACAGGATTCCTTTGGGTGTTGGTTTGGACCCAGAAAACATCTTACATTTTAGCTCAACTTGCGTCATTACAGGCTTACCCCTTAGGCAAATTTAACGTGGGTGAACCTGGTTACACTTGCTTGTAATGGGCAAAAAAAGGTACAAAATTACACTCTCAAAACATTTATTCACAACATAACTAAAATAACAAAGTGTTCACTCACAAACAATACACACAGTGATAATCATAAATACAACCCATACAACATTTAAAAAAAAAAAAAAAAAATCAAGAACTGGTTGACGAAGGACCATGCCAACATGATTCCACAAATGTGGCGTTGCAATATGGGTTCCATAATATATTTCCAAAGTGTCCCCATGAAGGTTTTTTTAGGGTAGCAGGAAGTAGTCATCGTTGGAGTCCCAAAGATTATGAAAACAAACAGAAGATGGAGAAAAAAACACAAAATAATTAGATGTTCTCAAACAATCCTTACCACATTGTGTCTAAACACTGTTGTGTTGCCAATAATTACCTAAAATATCTGGCCACCACATCATCGCGTATGGCCCCCCCACATACTGACCTCCGACCAACCTCGGGGGGGCCATCCTCAGGTAAGGCATCCTCTGGCTGCATTGGGACACCACTCCTTATGGCGATGTTGTGAAATATCCCACACAGGACCACAATTTTAGAAACCATATCCGGCAAATACATGAGCTCGCCACCAGAGCGGTGGAGGCATCTGAATCGGCCTTTTAAAAGGCCGATACAGCACTCCACCACTTGCCTGGTGGCTGTAAGTGCGGCATTAAAATTACTTTGTGGCCCTGGTGTAGGAGCCAAATAAGGAGTGAGCAGCCAGGGCGTGCAAGGGTAGCCACTGTCTCCTGTGAAAAAGAAGTGACAACATCAGGATCACTGTGTATCAAGCTTAACATTGTTATGTACTAAAGGTCTCCCCTTACCCAGAAGCCACGCATCACCAGCTTGTAGGTTGTTTAATTTTTGCCATATCCCTGATTGCCGGATGACGAATGAGTCATGTGCACTTCCTGGTAATTTTGCATTCAGGGACAGGATCTGGAGGGAGGCATCACATACCACCATTACATTCAGGGAGTGATAGTGTTTACGGTTGCGAAATATGGCCTCCAAACGTGCTGGAGGCTGAAGTAGTATGTGAGTACCATCCACAACCCCTATAATGTGTGGGAAGCCAGCTATTTGGTAAAAATTGGCCTTGGCCACACTAAGGGCACCCATATCCAAAGAAATTTTAATAAAATGATGGAGGTGCTTGAAAAGTGCCTCCATCACTGCCCTCAGGATCCGGGAAAAGGAGGATTCTGAGATGCCAGCCACTATTCCCACCGTTGTTTGAAACGATCCTGAGGCACAGAAATGTAACACCGCCATAAATTGCGTAAGTGGTGGTATTGCTGTAGGACTGTCAATTTGCCGCTCAAGATCACTCTCTATTAATGAGAGAGTGTCTATGATGATTTTGGGAGGAAGACGGTAGCGTCTTAACACCTCATCATCGGGCATTCCAAAAAGGGTGACACGTGTTCGATATATCTGGGGCCTTGCACGCCTACGATGCCTACGCCTGGGACGAGATTGAGGTTGGTCGGCTTCCGGGAGCATGGCCAGAACAATCCGACCAAGATCAACCTGAAATGGCAAGATTTGAATGTAAGGCTTTCCCCCACCCAAAAAAAATAGAGTTTTACTTAGCTTGATGATACAATCCATTGATGCTTACATGCCGGGGTATTGTCATGATTGGTCCAAACTCTAAATAATCACAATATAAAAATGCAACAATTTAGGGTGGGCATTTAGGAATCTAAATTGGGTGCAAGACAAAACATAAAACGGGAGAAACACACATTTGGCCAAATAGCAAAACGACAGTGCGCAGAATACCTCAAATTGGGCCAAAATGTAATCAACAAATGCTAAAGGGAAAACACAACCAATTTAACGGGTCTAAATAAGCATTTAAAAATGCGCTAATTAGTTTGCAAATACCAGTCACAATAGAAACAGTTAAAAATGCGCTAATTAGTTTGCAAATACCAGTCACAATAGAAACAGTTAAAAATGCGCTAATTAGTTTGCAAATACCAGTCACAATAGAAACAGTTAAAAATGTGCAAATTAGTTCGCAAATACCAGTCACAATAGAAACAGTTAAAAATGCGCTAATTAGTTCACAAATACCAGTCACAATAGAAACAGTTAAAAATGCGCTAATTAGTTCGCAAATACAAGTACAAAAATACACAGATAGAAAAACACGAATTATTTGAAACATTTCTGACTAATAAAACCAAAGGTTAAAAGTGTAAGGTCAAACAAAGTTGCGTAAATACAAACATGAACATTTAATAACCAAGTGAAAAAATAAACTTACCAATAGATAATATATAAGTCTCCGGATCAAAAGGTCGTTGGGGCAGAGCCAAAAAAAACATAACAAAGGGGAAATTTGGAAAAATTAACGAGCCAAAATTCAGGAAAAGGAGACACAAATTGATCAAAAGTTAGACGGCCAAAAACTTACCAAATAAATACACGCCAAAAAAAAAACACCAGAAAAAAAGCAAACGGAAAAAAAATAAAGAAAAAGACCAAACAAAAACAACTCCCACCAACGCCAAATCCCAAACCCGCCAACAATCAACTCCGACCAACGTAACCTCCAACAATCAACAAACGCCACCTCGACTCGAGACGTCCCAAGCCATAAATAGTGTTTAGTTTCCCGTACAAATTAAGGAGGGATCATAGGAACGCACAATCAATGATGCGGCTGAAAAATAAGGACGCATGTATAAATACGTCACGAGCCAACAAAAAAGTTCTGGTGTATTTCTTGTTTGGAGATAAGACATGGCTACAGACCAGGGAAACAATGGGCAACAGTCTGGCGGTAAGTATTTAATTTGAAACATAATATAGTGCAAGTTGTGAAGCTTACAATTCTCAACATTTAAACAAATAGGTGAGGAGGATGACATGGAAGAGGCTGCTGGGCCCAGTATTCCGGCCAAAGCTGGCAAAAAGAAAAGGCAGCCACAATTCACAAGAAAGAAGATGGAGGTTTTGGTTCAGAAGTGTGTGGACATCCTACCACAGGCAGACAGGAATATGAGTGCAAGCCAGAAGTGGAGAATGTGGGAGGAGGTAGCCGTTGCTGTCAATAGGGTGGGTGATTATGTCCGTCTAGCCCGGGATGTCAAACGGCGGTAAGTAAAAACTTGACCCCCCCTAAAACCAAAACCCATTTAAAACAAAAGGATAATGGTTCCAATTTCACCCACAGATGGGCCGACTTCAAATATCGCCTGAAGCAAAAACTGGCGGACAGGGCTAGGCATGCAAGGGGGACAGGTGGGGGTCCCATCCCTGTGTCATTGGAGTTGAATGATTTAGAAGAGCTGGCACAGGGGTGTGTGCATGCTGTGGAGGTGTTTGGCGTGTCCAACATGGATACGGACATGCCAGACTTTGCGGCTCCTCATGTTGTCCAAGGTAAATATTGTGATGTCAACAACTCTGAAATGTTATTGTGCCAATATGTAGATTCTAATGTGACTCTTTTCTAATTTTTCCAGAAGCCAGTCCAGGGCAATCCCCCTCGCAGGCAGTGTCCCTCCCTCCTCACAGAACTCAATTTTAAATCGGATTTTCATACGGAGATTCTGCAGAGGATGGACGCCAGTCTGGTACGGGTGGCTGAGGCCCTGGAGCAAAATGCTGCGGCCAACGTGACCATTGGTCAGGCCCTGGCGGAAAATACCAGGGCCAACATCCGCATCGCCAATGCCCTGGAGCAGCTCGTTCGCCAGCACATGGTGGAGCCGACCTCCCTTCCTGCCGGAAGATCAGGATCCTCCACCTCTGGCACAACATCAGCCAATCCTCCAAATGTGCCTAGCCCTGTGCCTAGTCCAGAGGCCACAACATCTGCCTCTGGACAGGCCAGCCCGATGACATCCCGGACCCGGTAAGGCGCCCTCCCTCCCCCTGCCAAACGGGGGAAAAAACGTTGACAGCACTGGCTACTTTTCCCACACTCCTTCTGTGCTTGCCCCATATTCCTTTCTGGCCAAAACTTCCCTCTCCTTTCTTGTGAATTGTTTTTAATTTTTAGCTTTACATTTCTATAACTTTTATGTTTGCACAATTATTAAATTTTTTGGAATGAACACTGCAAAAAATGTTTGGGGAAAAAATGTGCATGAAATTGTTTTTATATTCCAATAAATTTGAAAAAAATGTACGACATTGTACTGTGACATTATTGTAGAAATGGTTTACATTTAATCCTGGCCCACAAGGCAAAAACGCGCACCACCAACATTTTACCTGAGAAAAAAAAAGGGCTCTTTAAGGAACATGTTTAAATTTACATAAGGATGCAAATTCACCAGCCAAAAGCAAAATGAACCAAAAACACACAAACATGATGACATTATTGTTACAATAGGCCAAAAACCAAATATCAACCCAAAACCCCCCCCCCCACAAATGTACGCTAATTGATTGTGTAATCCTGACATTAGCAGCTATGATTTCCACCTGCGTATGGTTTTGTGCTAACCCAAAAAACTGATTTCAAAACACATTCCAAGCCGGTTTTCAATACAACACTAATTGATTTTCTGACAAGCCGTGATTAATCGATGCAACATCGTGGAGTGCCGGGACGGAGGAGAAGGCCATCGCCAATGTGGTCGAGTAATCCAGACCCTAAGCTGTGCGAGCATTTTGAACGGAAAGAGGATCATCCAGTGACGTATGAGTTGGTACGAACACATTTGACGTTCGCATCTGATAATGTATGTACGCCCCAAAAACGCCTCGCCACGCCTGCGTTTTTCCATCTCCACCCAAGTCAACGCCCAAAAACGCCCTGTTCTGTCAATCACATTTGACATGTCACTTCCTGTACGCTATTTGACGAACGAGACAAAAAAAGCTCGCAATCTGCCGTACGCACATGCGCAGTGTTACACCGACGCATGCGCGCTTTCTCAACATCGGAACGCAACGAGCGTACTGCTGTTAACGAACGGCTCTGAATCAGGCCCATTGTCCCATGATTAGTTGTAGGGAGGTTGTCCAGGGCTTCTCCCTCCAGATGCTGGCTTGCACAATGATGTTGTTTAATCATATAAGTAGAGGAACTTTTTGTTTAATAAAACTAGAGAACTCAGAAAGTGCTTGTCTGTGTGACTTCTCTCCAGCTTAACTTAACCCTGAACACACTGGGAATCGCAAAGAACTCGATTGGGTCCGGTGCTGGTTTAGATTCCACATCTTGGAGGTCCATACCGAGATGTTCAAACACTGACCCCCTGACGGACGCTATGCCAGTTGGCTGGGGTGAGATTCGGACACCAATAAAAACCACAGTGAGTAGTTTTCTGCTCAATGGTGTCCTTTTCTCATCCCTACTATCTTGTTCTGTCACGGAGCCAGGTATGGACATATTTTAGTAATTTCCAGTGTTTATTTTGCTCTTAATTCTGTAGAATGTAATGTTGACTCTTTGTCAGTGTATTGTTATAATCAGAAAACCCACAGACTTACAGTGGGACAGCTGGTTTTTGTTGGAAATATTAGACCTGTGGGACACCCCATTCTTTGCTGAGCCATTGGAAGAAGGTATTTGATATTTGTATCCTAGTTGCATTTTTTACCTCATTAAACAGATGTGGGAAAACCGTGGCCAGACATTCTTGCTAAATATGGTTCTGACTTTCATGGTATAAATAATTCTTAAATGTCCCTTCGTTGGCACGGTCACAGGTGGTAATGTCATGAAATTATTCAATAGACTGGGAGTCAGGCAGGGCTGGTGCAAGGTTTCTCAACACCCTAAGCAAAACTTCAACCTACTGCCCAAAACCACCATCAATACCCGCTTCCCAGCCCCTCAGATGAAAGTGCATCTTATAAGTTTCACAGCTGCCACCTGCATCAAGTACAATTTTGTGGTAGGCAGACTCAGTGGCACCCCCCCGCAGACAAGAAGGCTAAATAAGGTTGATTTTTAGCCATGGGAAATTTTGAGAGCATCCCATCTCCATGAGTAGGGACGGGATACGTTTAGGAAGCTGGCGGCCGCAATCCCGACCTCCGGCTTCCCGAATCCTCTATCCTGCCTAGGGATAAATGACCGGTGTCTAAAATCTAGACGACTGTAATTTTCTCGGCGCCGGGAGACAGGCTCCAGTCATCCCGATCGAAGGGATGCGGGGTGGCTCGAGCGGACAGCCGCGCGTGCGGGGGGGGGGTGTTTAGGTTTAGGGCACCCGGGGGGGACTTAGGGTTAGGCACCCCCCCGGGGGACTTATGTTTAGGCAGCGGGGAAGGGGGGTTTAGGGTTAGGCACTTAAAGGGGGGAGGTTAGGGTTAGTCACTTGGGGGGGAGGTTAGGGTTAGGCACCCCTAAGGAGGGTTAGGGTTAGGGGGGTTGGTTAGGTTAATAAGTACTTACCTTAGGGACGATCGGGATTTCCAGCGCTGTCGGGCTTCCGCTGCCGGGCTCTGCTGTTTTGTCGGGCTGCCGCAGCCGGGAATCGAACTGCCGGTCATGTGGCAGCCGGCTATTCATACCGAATGCGTAGGGACTGCCAAGGAAGTAATTAAACAACTCAATGGTAAAAATGCTGCTGAGGGCCTACAAAAATAGTTTTAACAAAAGCAGGGATCCCTGAAAGCAAATAGTTTTGCCCAATAACAATGACAGGCCTAGGTGTAAAATACCGAGGGTGGCAATTGAAACACAATGTAGAACATGGCCATGACAGGTGGAAAGAAAGCAGTCATAGGCTTTAGTTTGTACAAGAAGCCACTGACTTGAAGGATCTGACAAGTATGTGCAACATGCAAAATGATGACCCAGTTAAGACGCAGGAAAGATGGTAGGGTGCATGGTGCTCCCAGAGTACAAACTTACCCTAATTGGAGATGTTTAAATTGTGGTTTTTGTAATGATTCAGGGGATACAATATGTAAGTCCTGTCAGGGCAGATGGAGTGAATACTGCCCACCATGCAACCAGCCTGATTGTAATAAAACCTTAAGACCTGGATCAACTCCCACAGCTGAGAAAATAGCTAACATGATCAGGAATTCAAAAAGTAATACATGGAGATGCAAGTGTAGAGGTTGTCATTATTGGAGGGATACAGTGCCCCCAGTAGCGGCCGCCCCACCTATGAAGTGCCCCCAGTAGTGGTCCCCATATACAGTGCCCTCAGTTAGTGATCCCCCTATGTAGTGCCCCTTATATAGTGCCCCAGAAGTGGTCCCCCCTATGCACTGCCCATGGTAGTAGTCCACCCAGTAGTAGTCCCCACTATGCACTGCCCGTAGTAGCGGTACAGGGGGTACGGGCCCCCAGTAGCGGTCACCCCCGTAAGCAGTGCCCCCTGTTGCGGTCACCCCCCCTATGCAGTGCTCCTTACGTACACAAAAAAACCCCCCAAAAAACAAACACAACTTACCTGAATACCCTCTCCTGACGCGACCGCCGCTGTCCGCTCCGAGTCCCGGCCTGCTCTTCTCCTGCACTATGGGAGAGACGTCATGACGTCTCTCCCATCACCTGCTGCGGTGGGAGCCAGAAGGCGGAGCTCATGAGTGAGCTCCAGCCGGCTCACTACGTGGACGCAGCAGCCAATGAGAGTCTGTCTGACTCTAATTGGCTGCATTAACAAACACACAGCCGCTGGTTGCTGTCTGTTTGTAAACTGCGTAGTGTGGACTGCGCTCGCGGTCTGCACTACACTAGCGGCGGCAGGGGGTTGCTGCAAATCTGGTCGCCAGGCAGCCAAATCTGGTCTCCATGGCGACCTGGCCCCCGGGTTTTGTCGAGCCCTGGCTTATACAGTATGTTGATGACTTACTCCTATATACAGTTAATGTTGAAACTTGTTTACATGAGACAGTGGCACTGTTATGTTTCTTAACAGAAGCTAATTGCAAGATGTCTAAAGATAAAATACAGATAAGGTACAATTTTTGGGACACTGTATAACACACCAAGCCAAACATATTACCACAGACAGAAATACAGTGATACAGCAAGTGGGATTTTCCACTATTCTGAAGCAGTTAATAGCATTTCTGGGTCTTATTCATACATAAAGTATGGTGATCGCTCACATCAGCTTATTCATACATGCCTACTCTCCCGGAAGTCGCGGGAGGCTCACGATATTTCGGGCAACCCGCCGCACTCCTGGCAGAGTAGGCATTTCTTTCTTTTCTTAGTGAAGTGGGCAGAATGGGGAGAATTTCCGTGGCAATCGCGGGTCCCCGTGTATAAGGGGGTGTGGCTTAATGACGCATTTAAGAATCACGTAATTTAGCCGTACCCCCTATTTACATTTGGGCCAATTGACTACAAAGGGGATGAGGCTTAATGACACAAACCGTTGAAACCCACCTGCTTCTCCTTCCCGGGCTTCTACCGGAGAGGAGACAACAAAAGTAGGCAAGTATGGTCTTATTACCTACTGTAGCGATTGGATTCCAGGTGCATCCCACAAGTTACACATGTTGTATGATGCACGTAGAAGGTAATAAGCAGTCAGGGTCACTGACATGGACCAAAGAACAAAAGGAAATGTTTCAGACTTTAAAGTCAGGTGTCCTATCAGCAGCGGTGTTAGCCTTACCAGATTATGCCAAACCATTTACTGTCATGAAACACAAGAACATGGAGGCAAACAGAAGCCTCTAGGCTACTATTCCACTCAGCTAGATACAGTGTATTGGTGCATACACACGGTCAGATTTTTCCTTCAGATATGAACGATAACGATTAAAAAATCGTTCAGTCATTCATATCTGAAGGAAAGTCTGACATATATGACATACCTGAACGATGGACGATCAACGATGCACGTTCCCGTTTGTCAGATAACGATATCTGACATCTGATGTGTTTGCAGTCAGACTTGGACGATTCCATTCATTTTAAAGCAGTCAAAAATCGTTCAATCGTTCAAAACTTTTGAAAAATCGTTCAATCGTTCATCTGACAAGTCTGACAAATCTGACAGTGTGTATGCTCCATAAGTTGTGTTTTGTCTTACTGAAAAGAAATATTTAAACAATTTAAGAAAATGTTCCACTTACGAGAGATAAGATGGACGTGCAGTTGGCTGGGTTCATAGCAGGTGTGCGTGGGTGTAGAAAAGTTAAGCAGAAATTGAATGGTCAATATACTAGTTCTGAGTCGAGAGATACAAGTGACTTGCCGTTTTCTATGGGGACGCCTGTAGAAAGCTTGGATTGGAAGATTGCAAAAGGGATTGATTCTGAATGCATTGATGATGAAATTCAGTATTTGTTATTGTCTAGGAATACTGATATTCTCTCCATAACTGGTGTGGGGGGGAGAGAGGAGTGACGTTCCACAGAGAGTCCAGGAGGCAGGGGCAGGGAGGAAATTCACTAAATAGCCGAACTGACAGAACATTATTTCAGATACAAGCACTGAATAACATTAAAAAAGATCAAGTTAAAATGTAGATAAAGAAAGCAACCGAACCAGTCTGTGATATAACCCTCCAGAAATATTTATTTCTATTATTTAATATTACAAATAGGGGGGGTGCTACCCACTATGGTTTAGTATCTGATATAGAAAGAAAGAGATAGTTGTATGGAGCACCAATCACATTTATATGAACTCATAAATATAACTTTTATTAATTCTTACATAAAAACTTATTCCAAAACATATGGTGAAATATATTTATTACTGTTGTAAATCTTATATATAAAAGACCTGTAATGAGGTTTGTGTATTCAATACCCCAGAGATTGTAAGTTATATGTTGCAGCAATGTCATGTATCATAACATTACTATCTACATGTTACATTTCGACAACTTGTTTAGAATACTGCACAGATACTCAAAGATATTCTCTGTGGCTGAGGCCAACCTTTCTCTCTTTAGTATCTAGCTACAGTATGTAATCAGTTAATTATATAAAATATTGATATATTGTTATTGATAGAGCTGATGAAATAATAAAACCAGATGGCACAAATGCATCTTACACAGAATAATGTGTCTCTGAAAGCTGCTGATACATGAGCATACACTGAAGCATAAACGGGCTGATACGGTGTCATTCCAAGCAGCGGTTGTTATCAAACAACGCAGACGGTGAAAGCAATTTCATGAATAAAATATATGCTGATTCAATCTCTGTGACCCATATATATCAGCGCTATTTGCCTAATGCATGATTAGGCTGAATGCATGCTGCAGCAAACATAAGTTAGTATTTATGCAGAGTTATTCAGTCCAAATGGAATGACTGGTGGTACTATAAATAATTATCATAACAAATGCATGATCATTATCCCGGCTTATTCTGAGGACTTGTAAAGTATAATATACAAATTGAATCAAGGAATAATTACCTAATATATCCACAGTGATAATAAATTAATTTGTGCCCATACGAATCTCCTGATGGGAGCAACTAACAGTTTGAATGTGGCAAATCAGTGGTTAATATTAAACGTTACACTGTTAATAAATAAGCACAATAATTGTTACCCCGTAATTTATATCATTGACTATTAGTCACATTTGCAATAGACTCTCCACAAGTGAGCAATTTAATCATTCCACAAGTGAGAAATTGAGTCAAAAATACAATTTAGTTTTGTGATAAGAGATCATATTTGTATCCGGAAGTAAGACAATAGACACATATAATGTATAGGATACGTAATATACATTTTATTCCACGGAATAAGAAATAAAGTGTACGTTATTCGAGCAGTTCAATACAGAGATTTGTCATATCAATATTTTATATAATTAACTGATTACATACTGTAGCTAGATACTAAAGAGAGAAAGGTTGGCCTCAGCCACAGAAAATATCTTTGAGTATCTGTGCAGTATTCAAAACAAGTTGTTGAAATGTAACATGTAGATAGTAATGTTATGATACATGACATTACTTCAACATATAATTTACAATCTCTGGGGTATTGAATATACAAACCTCATTACAGGTCTTTTATATATAAGATTTGAAACAGTAATTAAAATATTTCACCATATGTTTTGGAATAAGTTTTTATTTAAGAATTAATAAAAGTTATATTTATGAGTTCATATAAATGTGATTGGTGCTCCATACAACTATCTCTTTCTTTCTATAAAAGATCAAGTTAGTCATATATTGGCAGAACATGAGTATTTTTGTAAAATGAATGTATAGTGTGCATGTGACAGCACGGACAGTTGAAATAGATATGTAAACCTCGGATGAGGACAATTTTGACAGCTTCCCTTTAAGAGATTCCACAGGGAGAGCTGAAATCGCAGTGACAGGTACTGATTTACATTGTCCAGCGAGGGTGTGTGAGGAAGATCATTTTTGTGTGGAGAGCGAGAGAATGCAGACACAGGATAATCACCCATTGTTAGAAGGAATGTATAATAAAATGACACTGAATCAGGAAATGGTTGAGAACTGTCGAAGTCAAATAATTGGTTATGATTGTTTGTAATTATTATCTGACGATCTAGTCATCTGTGGGCGGATAAAGAGTAGATCGGACGCTACTCTGCATCTGCGAAATCCGATTCACACAAATGCGTATATGTATATTTATATCTATGCAAGGTTTAGTCAGTGATAAGAAACAGGTTCTGTATACATGTCTGTGACTAGTAATTAAAATACACAAAGATACCGTGAAGTGTTTAGGAATATTTTAATTGCAAATTTAGAAACATATCAGAAGTTTGACTATCGTTAGCAATTGTATGCCTTGTGTTCAATGCTAATGTGGTTAAGAAGAATTGACAATTATATTCTAAATAAGCATAGGGAAGTCTTTGTTGAGTTAACAGACTTCTTGACTCCTGCAAAAGCTTGCTATGTCACCTGTGAGCAGAACAACCTTAAATGACTCCTTGGAATTAGATACAGACAGATATATCAGAAATGCCAGTTAATGGATAAAGCTATATATATATATATATATATATATATATATATATATATATATATATATATTGATCCATGACACATACAATGATGCACATTTGCACACACATGTATACATGCATACACATAGACGTTTATATGCATACTCAGATTCATATACATAGTTGCTATTTCAATATACAGACGCTCAACACATACTGATGAATTCCTGTAAATATCTCACATTCACTTATGCAAGCACATATATAAAAGGTTCCCTAGCATTGAGCATAATATTAGAGGAATCATTATGGTGTAAAATATACATATATGATATTTAAGGTATAAAACTTAGTAGACATGTCGTGTTTGGTATCATACTGACACCCTGTTTAATTCCAGATATCCGAATCTATCGGCGAAGGAGTCGCATCTTGCGTTCGGTGGTTATGGACTATGGGGAAGTATTGGTTAGAATGTGTACTCTGTATGTAGTGTCTTAACCAGTTTTAACTTGTTTGGAGGGATGGACCATATCCCTGTTGTCACCATATGAACTGTCCTATGACCTGCATCGTACCACAATGGCAAGAATCAAGAACCAATGAAATCACGTATATGCTTGTCTCTATTGTTAGTGTAACACTCTGGAGGGTATATAGGCTTGTGCTTTTGGGGCTAGATCTCAGTCATTCCCATTTGATGACCACAGATGTCAGTATTGATGACTGGGACCTGGATCCGGCGCGCATGCATATGTATTGGCTGTACCTTTTGTATTTAATTGTCTTTGTGCTACTTGTGATAGATCAAAGCGTGTAACTTACTTTTTGTTGCAATAAGAACTTTTTGTGCTTTGGAACCACAGTCAAAGTCTGGAAAGCAATTACTTCATGTTTAGCGATTTTTGGGTATTCATAGAACCCATTAGAA
The DNA here is from genome assembly GCA_031769625.1 of Taudactylus pleione. NCBI lineage: Eukaryota > Metazoa > Chordata > Amphibia > Anura > Myobatrachidae > Taudactylus > Taudactylus pleione. The sequence goes on from JAUIMM010000535.1 coordinate 3,652,395, forward strand.
GGGGTGGGGCCAAGTGATACTACCTTGCCTGATGAGACATGGGAGTTACCAAACGGCGTGGGAGACAGGCAGGATTGCAGTGAAAGTCCATGCCCCTGAGACAGGAGACTTCCTCCGTGAGGAAATCACATTTACTTGGCATGGATCCCAATCTGTACTTGTAGAACATAGCAAAAACAATAAAGAAAATTAACAGAGTGTTTGTAATTAAAAAGCATCTATTGCAGCTGATGTTTATAGGTTATCAGTTACTGATGAAACAGTGGTGGGGAAAAACACACTGACACTGATATCCAATGGGCCATCACACATGGCAATGCATAAGGGACACAACTTACTTTTCCCCAGCGGCTGCTCAGTTTTGCAGCTGGGTAGGGGGTCCTGCTTTGCTGACAGATCAGCAGTGATCGGCAGCACAGCAGACAAAGGGTGAGAGGGTGCTGGCAAACAGAGGGACAGGGAGGTCCTCTGAGAGCAGCAGCTGCTGGAAGATTTACTTCCTGCAGCCACCCTCATGTTTATCTGTCTGGATGAAAATGTTATGTCCAGTACAGATAAAGAACTGCCTGGTGTGGACAGAAAATTACATCCATGCCAGGCAAGTGGTTTATGTTTTTGAAACAGCTGAATGATGTACGATTTAAAACTAAGATGTTAATTGTTTCAAAAAGACCAGCAGAAAATGTTCTTTCAAATATAGAACATAGGCAGGAGAAGGGTTAATCAGTACAGGTTTCTTATGATTTAAAACTCTGCAGACATATAGATTAAGGGTTTGAGTTAGTGAAGCCCAAAGAGCTAAACATTTTTAAAAGTATTTACTGGCTTAAAATGTATTCCTCAGTTTGTTTATGTTATAAACACAGGCAACAGAAACAATAGAGACACCTCTTAGCTGCCAGATTCACCAAGTATACAGTAGCATTAATCTAATATCACTATCAAGGGATGTACAGTTTTGTATTATTCTATTCTATTGCCGCTTCGATCAAAAGAGGGGAAAAGTGCCAGAAGAGAAGGGAGTGATATAGAAAGTGGTGATGATGAGAAAGAAATATAAAAATACACCACTTTAATTTTTTCTTGAATTGATCAAAACTTTTTGTTGATGTCACGTTATTATGTGGAGGGTGAGTTGCACACAGATTATGCAGATTATGCAGATTGCATTAGATCCTTGTTTGCTGCTTTTCAATTGCCTAAAAATTTAGCTGCAATTCAGGTCAAGGCACAAACCAGAGAAAATACTCCAGAGGTAAAATGGAATGTCTTTAAGCCAGTGGTTCTGAAACTAGGTCCTCAGGACCCCACACAGTTCACGTTTTCCATGCCACCTAGGAGGTGCACAGGTGTAATCAGTACTCACTGACACATTTTAAAAGATCCACAGATGGAGCTAATTATTTCACATGTGATTCTGTAACGAGACCAGGAAAAAATGCACTGTTTGGGGTCCTGAGGACCGAGTTTGAGAACCTGTGCCTTTAGTAGACCAAGCCACCAAGCAGGCCGCAGTAAAACCCCTACCTGATAATCTGATACTGGTGGCCATAACACCACAGACATTGGACCTGGACCTCCTTAAAAAGTTACAGGCTCCACAGAAAGTAGAAAGCTGGAAAAGACTAGGTGCATGACCTCAAGGTGATGAATGGAAGGTTAAGCGCCACCTCTGTCTGCCACTGTTCCCAGCCTTAGCCGAGATACTTCATGGAAACACTCACCACTCAAGAGATACTATGGTGAGGGTACTAAACCAGCATTGGGTAGCACCAGGCTTTATACAGGCAGCACTGGCCTATGTTGCAGGGTGTGTAATCTGTGCTTTGCACAGCCCAGGAAAAGCGGTCAAGGTACCAGTAAAAAGTACCCCACATACATGTTATCTCTTCCAGAGTTACCTAAATGTTCTGGGTATGTATGTTTTAGTGTGCACAGACCTGTCTTCAAATTGGCTGTGGTCTTGCAAGGCAGCAAACAAAGACAGTTGCAAATTACCACAAGGAATTGTATGCCCATATGGAGTACCTGAGATAATAGAGCGTAACAGAGGTACACATTTTACTGGGGACATTTTAAAACACATCTTGGCACACCCTGGGAATATATAAGCCCCAAAGCAGTGGGAGAGAGGAACTATACACTCAAACTGAAATTGCAGAAACTAATAGTTGAAACCCAAAGAGGCTGGTCAGGATGTTTTATCCTTGGCACTGTATTCAGTTAGACATAGTCCCAGTGGGAAGCATAAACTACCCCGTTAAAAAGATTTTGTTTGGATCTTAGGATGTTTGTTTGGATCTTAGGATGTTATTTTCCCATAGTAATTGCAACATGAGCATGGTGATTTGTTATAAATTTGCACAATGAACTAACCAAAATGTTTGTCTCTATTCCAGACCCCAATTCCCTTGAAGGTACCCACGAGCTGGTCCTAGGAGACTGGGTAGTGATAAAGAAACACATAAAGAAAAGACTGGATCCAAGATTCGAGGGTCCATACCAAGTCCTACTGACCACAGTCACCTCTGTCAAGGTTGCAGGCCATGACACCTGGATTCATGCTTCCCATTGCAAGAAAGTTAATAAGGGGAGTACAAGTGTCCAAACTCATGAATATAATCTCTTAGGCCCCGAGCCAGTCAAGGGCCTGCAGGGTTGTATTGCATGTTGTTCATTATTATGTGTTCCAACCATACTACAGGTATGGTTACTATTTGTAGATCCACGGACACCTATTGGCTACGTCAGAACCAATCACATTTTATAGCAGTCTTCCAATTATATACCCCCTGAAGTTTGCTTTTGTGTTATGAATAAGACTGGTTGGCATATAATATACCCTCCGTGGAACAAGTACTTGGAATTAATCAGGATCTGGGGGATACTTGTTGCAGGGACACTATTGTTAACTTTACCCAATTTTCTCCTGAGTTTCTAACTACTCTGCCTACACCCAATGTCACTAGGAGATTCTGTATGGATTTCTGGAAATCCAGGGGATATGAAGTCTTATATTCCACTAATAGTAAGGGCAACACCAGGTGTGCCCTCGAATTACTGATGACATAATTAATTTGGCTGATAGAATCACTGAAGGACATATACAGTATACACACCACCAGCAGGGGTATACTCTTTATATGGTAGGGGGGCTTACAAATGGCTTTCATATGATGCGCAAGGCAATTGTACACTAGTAAGATTAAAGTCTGATACACACATAGTACCCCATGATGCTAGAAAACAACTGATTATGAGCAATGATCCTATCTATTATAAACACAAAAAAGAAGTACAAGGGGCCTCGCCGAAGGCACTCATGCCACAGTGAAGAGGTGATACAGTATATGGTACAAGTCCCATAAAGAGGCATTAACAACAATTACTGCCTCATACAGGACCTGGGCAATCTCATAGATAATCTTACAGATATATATGACAGCACATAGCACAGAGTTAAAAAATGACAAAGAGGAAACTGGTCCAGCACCGTATGATTCTTGATTATCTGACTGCCCAAGCTGGAGGGTATTGCACTATGCTATACACTCAGTTTGGAGCCCAGAGACTGTTATAAATTAATACTGTACATAGATGATATCAGAAAGCCACAAATTTACCTCAGTGTGAAATGTACCTCGCATGTTCCGTAAGTGCGGTCGCACAAGGGCGCCAGGAGTCGGCTGGAAAATATCCCAGCCCTCCACCCAGATACATCTCTGATAATATTATGGGGGAGGGCGCAGTGAGGGGAAGGGGCGGAGGCGGTGCACCGGATGGCGCTGGGTGCCGAGTCACCTAGCACCGGCCCAGCAATGAGGCAATCGGCTCAAAGGGTCTGTGCGCAGTTTGTAAGAAAAGGCAAAGCATGATCACCCAAGTACTGTGTGAAAAGTATATGGAAATGGCTGAAAGACTGTACAAGAATACAGAAGAAAAGGAGAAGGAGAAAGGCTACATGCATATGGATTAATAAGGAAAGCGGTCACACAGCCTATTGGTCCTGAATGGGTAAGGGGAACCCCATGCATTCAACACACAAGGTGGACGATGTGTCAAATAGGGGCTGCTGAATAGGCAGTGACCCAGTTAGGAAGAAAATTAGGGGAAGTTTTTTGTAAAGTGTAACTTGAATAAAAAGAGGGGCAATGTGAAAGTCAGCCATTGGTTTAGATAACCTCCATTTTGCTTTCAGCAGCTATTTGATAGAAGATGAGAAGCTTGCATAAACAAAAAATACAGACAAAACTGACATGAATATAAAGAATCACATACAACAATGATTACTGATGATAAGAGTCAATGTGCATCACAAAGTGATGGGAGCAGGCTCTCCACATCAAAAACAAGTAGTGAATGTCTAATGTCACTTGGGCAGCAGAGATAAATGGGTCAGCGGTCTATTTAAGCAATAAAAGAACAAGGTGAAAATTAGCAACTGATCAGGTTGCACTTTTGTAGGTAACCTCTTGTAACTGATGATTTGCTGGATGTTAAGTACATGCAAGTGTACTTGTAGACGAGCAGCTGTAATTATGATGGTATGTAAAAAGTATGATCCACAAAAATCGTGATGTGCTGCAGATGTTATTGTTTAAAGTTAGCGGCGTGCCGCGTTAAATACAGCTTAATAATGATTGACAAGCTTTCTACCTAATTGATGGACATTAACAATGATTGACAAGCTTTTCACTTAATTGATGGACATTGTCAATTGACAATTACCCACATTGATCAAGCAATAAAACAATTAAAAAGAGGTGGGAGTTCTTTGACTATTTATAACCCCAGGATTTAGACCCATCGCCATGCCGCATTGCTTTGAAGAAGACCCTAAGAGGGTCGAAACGCGTTGCAGTACCTGTTACATCAAGCGCTATCACCTTTGAGACACACCAGGACTTCAGCTCACACCCGCAGCAGAGGCATCACGGTTAGCCACATACGCACACGTGACCCGGAAGCCGTCCACCAGTGCAACAGAGGACTTCAATCAACTAAGCCGGCAGGGGTAGAGCGGGATCCCGGTTGAGCCCCAGGAGGTAAGTCTCACACCGGAGGGGGTCACGGTGCCTGGTTCCCCATCGAGCCGCCGCCGCCAGATCTCCTCCCCATGCTCACGCAGCCCACCCCGTCATTGCTGGCGGTACACGTCCGTTCATTCGGACCTGTGCCGCCGCAGAGTTCTGAGTTCCACACTCCCGTACTCCGACCCCAGGAAGAAATACCCCCCGGGCACGATCTATCATCCATTAGCGGGACGCCGTTAACTTTAAACAATAACATCTGCAGCACATCACGATTTTTGTGGATCATACTTTTTAAATACCATCATAATTACAGCTGCTCGTCTACAAGTACACTTGCATGTACTTAACATCCAGCAAATCATCAGTTACAAGAGGTTACCTACAAAAGTGCAACCTGATCAGTTGCTAATTTTCACCTTGTTCTTTTATTGCTTAAATAGACCGCTGACCCATTTATCTCTGCTGCCCAAGTGACATTAGACATTCACTACTTGTTTTTGATGTGGAGAGCCTGCTCCCATCACTTTGTGATGCACATTGACTCTTATCATCAGTAATCATCGTTGTATATGATTCTTTATATTCATGTTAGTTTTGTCTGTATTTTTTGTTTATGCAAGCTTCTCATAGTAGGTACTTGAAATTATTTTTGGTTGTACATACATATCGTGTTTGAGTTCTTTAGTAAACCTATGTTTCATATTATAACAGCCTCATCCATCTATAATTTCACACTACATTGTAGTACTATTCATTGCTTCGCATTACACTACATTAAGGGGTTTACAGAGTGTGTTTTTACATTTTTACTCTGTATCTATATAGGAAGTCAGATACTCCTTCCCAATAAACGCAGCTCCCCGTCAATAGGCTACAGCTCAGTGCGCAATTGTACTTCTACCTTCCCGCATTTGATAGAAGATGAGACAGTCCCGATGTCAAGATGCTGCCTGGGATCGGCCGCTACTCACCTTCGCGCCAGCGTCCTTGGGCTTGGGTGTTCATTCATTGGCAGTGGAGGTGAGTGGTGACTAAGTATTCTCCCCAGGGTCTGCTAGGGCTTCCGTGCATGCATCCTGGTTCCCGTGGGAGTGTGCATGGGTGCAGCCATGTTGTCCATATCACTTGACTAGTCTCTCCCAATGGTAGTCCAGCGGTCACTCAGCTGATCCCCTGATCCAATGACCAACTGCCTAGGGTTATTTAGGTCTGACTCCAGGAACAGGAAGTTGCCTGATCAAATTAATTTCCTCATTTACTGCAAGTCTTCAGTGTTCTAGTGACTGAGTACTTTTACTTCACTGCAGGCTCCCTGCAGTTTTCAACTTCCAGTGATTATCTCTCCAGTGTGCAGTTCAGCTTTTCTTGCTGAATCCCTGTGTTAATGTATTTTCTCTCATGCTGAATTTAGGTGTGCTGTCCAGCTCTCTCCCTGTGTTACATGTTTCAGCTGTAAGCTGATTACCAGTATTCTGAGTTCCCCTTCTCATGCTGATGTTCTTGTGTTACATGTCCAGCTCTTTTCTCTGTGTTCCTCAGTGCAAGTCAGCATCTGGATTTCAAGCAATTCCCAGTACATGCCCGTATCTTTGTGCAAGTCCGTGCCTGGATTTCTAGCAATTCCCAGTAAATGCCTGTATCCCCATTTCTCTGTGTTTCTCAGTGCAAGTCAGTGCCTGGATTTCTAGCAATTCCCAGTACATGCCTGTGTCCACATCTCTGTGTTTCATTACAGCAAGTCAGTCTCAGGATCTCCCATGCGTCCCAGAGCAAGCCTGCGTCTGGTTCATTTCCAGTACCACTCCATATCCAGTGTTTCCCAGTACCATCCCATTTCTACTAAATCCCAGTTTCTAGTATTATATTCCTGTCTTCTGCCACTCCCAGGTACTTGTGCAGAGGGCCACGACCTGCCCACTTGGTGTGGCAAAACCCAAATATCAATAGGAGGGGTCTCTGGTGAAAACCAGCAAGTGGGTTAGACTCCGCGCCTCTGGGCAGGTCTAGCCAAACCCGGGTTTTGCCTCAATAGGAAGACATTTTCACTGTCACCCCCATCAGTTACTGCTCTACCACCTTAACCCCCTGGTTCTTGGCCTGGAGGTGCCCCTAGTGCCCGGTTGTGACACGCGAACTGTATGTACTAGTTTATTCAAATTGCGTGTCAGTCCTTGAGAAAGATTTATCACTGTGCCTTAGTTAGAAACTGGCCTACGTATGCACATTTTCTCTGGAAACGATGAACATTGTCCCATGATTGGTTGAAGGGAGGTTGTCCAAGGCTACTCCTCCAGATGCTGGCTTGCACAATGATGTTGTTTAATCATATAAGTAGAGGAACTTTTTGATTAATAAAACTAGAGAATTCTGAAAACAGAAAGTGCTTGTCTGTGTGACTTCTCTCCAGCTGAACTTAACCCTAAACACACTGTGAATCGCTAACAAAGAATTCGATTGGGTCCGGTGCTGGTTTAGAATTCACAATATACAGTATACATACACATGAGGGCTGATTGTAAAGTAACGAGACTGATTTTTTTTATTCAGAATCAGATGACTCCACAGGATCTGAAAATTTTTGGTTTTTCAAAGTAGTGTCCTTCACATTCATATTTTGCAACGATTCAAAGACATGCAGTAGACTGTTTGTGACATCACTTTTAGTGTTGCAGCTGTGGCATTTTTCACTTCATAATTTCTTGAGAACTTCTTTCAGCGCAGTTGTTTTTTCAGGTTTGGGAATGCCCAGAAATCACATGGCGCTAAGTCCAGGCTATATGGAGGGTGTTCCAGTGCCATCCCGTAATTTCAGTCAGTGCTGTCAATGCAACCGCAGCAACATATGTTCGGGCATTGTCTTGGAGCATAAACCACTGTTCCTTCAGCAAATGTGGACTTTTGTTCCTCATGGCTCCACACAAATGGTTTTCAGGACGTTTGCACAGTAGTCACCATTAATTGTCCAAGAGGATCATACCGTGCGCATCAAAGAACAGCAAAAGCATGACTTTATTTGACGAAGGAATCACACCAAATTTTTCGGGCAGAGGCGAATTTACGTGTTTCCATACACTAGACTGTTGTTTGGATTCCGGATCATAATGATGAATAAACGATTCGTCATGTGTCACAATCGATGTCAGGAAATAGAGTATCCTCTCCGACATTCGAAAGGTGTACTTGCACAATTCAACTCGTCGTCACATCTGCTCTTCTGTGAGATTTCTGAGTAACCATCTGGCACACACGCGATACATTTTCAGTCACAATATGCTGAACCCATTCGAATGAGATGCCAAGTGAAGCCGAAAGTTTGCATAAAGTTAACCTTCTGTCATTTTGCAACATCTCCGCAGCTTTGGCAATGTTGACATCTTTAACCATGGTGGATGGTCTCCAAGAACGCACTTGGTCAGTCACTCGCATATTACCCTCTTTGAAATGCTTCCACCACCGAAATACTGCAGCACAGCTAATTGTTTCTCCACCCTATGGTTGCCGTAAGATTTCATGATTTTTTTTTTTGCCGCTTTTTCCAAGTTTAACGCAAAATTCAATCACACATCTGACGTAATCTCACAGACACGTCTTCCTCATCTGCCATGATGAAACGTACGAAGATCTGTGACCCAACAAAGAAGACTACGGCAGTCCAACCGCTGGTTCAGACACATCGATGTATGAGCTTCACAAAAACCAGCATAGCGTTGCCATGACTACCTATGGGACAGAAAAACAGTGGCAGTCTCATTACTTGCAATCACTTACCTCTCCTCTGTCTCTGGAGTCCTGCATCTGCCGGCCGCCCGGAACTGCAGAGCAGCAAAAATCACAAGTAAAATGGCATGGCGGCCATTTTCCCAGTGATTTGCTCATGTGCACTAGAGATGTCCCCAGGAATAAGGCATGGGTGCCATTTTCTCAGAGACCCACACATGTAGACTCTTGCTACTGACAAATAATTATCCCTAGTGTTTGTCTACATGTGCTAGGGAATATAGATTGTAAGCTCCACTGGGACAGGGACTGATGTGAATGGTCAAATATTCAGAATGTGTGTTCATACAAATAACTGATAATAAAACAATATATATTAATGAGCTGTAACACTTCTACAAAATCACTGCATGTCCAATATCTGAGCTCCGAATCAGCTGTGTTTGTAATACTGTATAATCAAATTGCTGTTTTCCTCTTTAGCCAAATTGCTGGGGATTAAAATATATGATGAGTTTTAAAGTGCTAGATGATAACAATATACAATAAATATAGCAGCACTGAAAATCATTTGACATGTTCTTTGTGCAACCTACAATTATATCAGAAGTCTAGGGAGCATGTTGTGGCAAATCTAAGTTTCGATTGCAGATACAGTATGTGTGATGTTCCCAAATTCTTTGGTTGGATGCTGGTGTGTGATCTCCACTGGCCTTATCTTCATAGAGAGAATGACCAAGATCCAGGTGCAGAGAGGTAAGAAGACCCCAACTAATACCACTAAGATCCACATAGGGTATTTTTTTATTTTATATGTCATGATTTATATTATGGGGAAAAAGAACATTGTTTGTACGCAGGAGAGGGGCACAAGGGATTGTTGTGTTGTATGAGGGTAAATAAACAGGGCATACTTAATAAAAGCTTATCATCATCTACTTATACACCTCTCTAATAGCCTTTTTGACTCTTATCCTGCACATTATTATCTTTTCAATGTTCACTCTAATATGTTTTCCTTGTTACTACTTGTCATGATGAGGGCATAAAAGTTAATAAAATAAAATCTGAAATAGAAATCTCAACTACCTCATGAGAGAAGTGCTTCTAAAGCATTAGAGCAGATACTCCAGGGGTTAATCTAGCTATGCTGACATCTCCAATAATCCTCTCCTATTATATGCAGTGCCTGTGTCCTGTTTCCCATCAGTGGGTGTGCAGTTCAGGAGACATTCTGGCTACTCTCATCTTCAGCTCTCCAAGATAAGGGTTTATTGTTCTGTTTTCAAAGCACATTGGCCCTCATTCAGAGCCACTCGCTAGCGGCAGTACGCTCGTTCCGAGCGATGTTCGCACATCTGCGCATGCGTACGGTTTTTAGTACGAATGCGCGAACCAGTCAGTGCGGCCGAAAATCGTTGGTACGCAATATAGCGAGGGCCTGCTATTTTGAGTTACAGAATGAGGCGTATGTGGGTGGTAACAGGGGAAGGTGCTTGAAAACGGGGAGTGGAGATCCGAACGCAGGCGTGCTTAAAGGTCAAAACGGGCGTTTTAAGGGAGTGCATAATTAATACAGCAGCGTCATTGACCACGTCACTTGTTTTTTTTTAACTCAGAACTGTTCGCAAAATAGCGGTTGAAAACACCAACCACAAGAATAGCGAGCAGTTCATACGCTGTACGATGTAGCGGACATGACGTATGGTGCGTGCGGCCAGGGGGCGTTTTTATCAAATAAACGAGCGTATGTTTTGCTCGTTCGTTCAGACTTAGAGGTGGGAACAGACTGCAATTTGCGAACGGATCATTTGAATAGCCACCCCTTGTTTTTGAACGAACGACCACAAATAGCGAACGGCTCTGAATCAGGCCCATTGTCGGAGTCAGATTATACTTTTAGTAAGGAGATGGATACATCAAAGTAATTTCTTTTATCCTTCATGTTTGCAAAAGTGTCTATACAAATTTATAAACTAAACTCCAAGGAAAATTATAATAATCTATTATCTCCTTAATATAGTTATATTATATAATGTGTATATATAGAGAAACATTTATTCCTGATCAAGAATAAATTTAGGCTTTTCTGACAATCACAATAAAACATTGGGAGAGTAAAAAGTGAGTTAAGTTCCCATGCTATAAACTTTGTCATCAGCCAAGATGACCAGTCACAGACATCCGAGGGGAAAGGTGATTAAGTCTCTTTAAAAGACCAGGCAACCTTAATTCTAATGCCAGTCAAATGTTAAGGGGCCTATCCATTACACGACTTTGTGAACAATCCGACCAAAACCAGGAGCTTTTGGTCGCATTGTTCACAAAGTCGTGTAATGAATAGCCGGCAAGGACCAGCGATGTGCGTGCATGCTAGGTCCTTGCCGTCCCCGACTGTCTACTGAATATGCCCGTCAACCTGACGACACTTGTCAGGTTCGGCATGTTCAGAGATAGGAGGTCGGACTCCTGCACTGAATGACGTTCAGTGAATGCTGTTCAGTGCGGGCACCGCACCTTGGCGACCTGAAGGTCTGAACGCTAGACATTCAGTCTTTCAGGTCACCGAGTGGATAGGCACCTTTAACCTCCCATAACAATCTCCAAGACTTAAGCTGGGTGTACAACCTAAGCAATATATTGGACGATATATTGTTCAGATGTGGATTGGAGCGATATATCGGCTACATCGCACGGTGTATACAGGTGATTGCACGCTCCCATGTGTCATTCATCACATCTTCTGATTTGCTGTGCATGCATGGCAGATCAGATGTTCCGGCGGACGACACCATGCTTCGGGATTCAGTGCCATAGCTGGCGCTCCCGATGCAGGCCACACCCTTTCTGCATGATATAACATGGAGGGGGCGTGGCCTGAACCAGGCGCCAGAAGCGTGTAATTACAGCAATGCCCAGAGCATGCTCAGGATGCTCCGAGAGGCTGTAAGGGCAACGTTGTGACCGCCTGGAGCATCCTAAGAATGCTCCAGGCGGCTCTGCTGCAGAGATTCTGGTAGCAGGGTGCCGTTACAGGCACCCTGCTAGCCAGATGCCGGAGCTGTGGGTGAGCGGCACTGTCGCCCACAGAGCACTGCACTCTGTGTGACTGCTCCACTCACACACCCCTAGTTACGGCCCTGTCTGGATGTGGCAGGGGAAAGATATATTGGGCAGTCGTACACCACATCGTGCAGTGTGTCTCTGGGTATACACATCGTCTAGTTAGTGTGTACCCAGTTTAAGATTGCAAGTAATTCTATACCTACTGTATTCCTTCCTTTTAGTTTTATTTTTGCTTTTGGTATATCATCTTTATTAATTGTCTTTATATTATGTATTGTATCTCTATTGCACCATTTTTCATATATTTAATTCCAATGTAATAAGTTAATGTTCGAATTACTTTAAACAAAACCATAGTTTGGCTGCGATAATCCTTTAAATGCAGGTGTGTTAAGTGTTGACCATTTTAGTTCTCCGAATGCAGTGTGTACACCTTTGCATAGTTAATTTGTAGGTTTCTATTAGGGGTGTGCACCGGCCACTTTTCGTGTTTTGTGTTTTGGTTTTGGATCTGGATCTTTCTTCGTGTTTTGGATCTGGATTGGTTTTGCCAAAACCACCCTTCCGTGTTTTGGGTTCTGGGTTTTGTGTTTTGGATCTGTATTTTTTTGAAAAAAAGCATAAAAACAGCTAAAATCACAGAATTTGTAGGTTTTTCTGCTCCTATGCTATTATTAACCTCAATAACCTTAATTACAACTCATTTCCAGTCTATTCTGAACACCTCACACCTCACAATAGTGTTTTTATGTCCAAAAGGTTGAACCGAGGTAGCTGGATGACTATGCTAAGCGACACGAGTGGGCGGCACAAACACGTGACCCATCTAGGCATGATACTGCAGTGGCAGACAGGATGGCAGTTTGAAAAACAGGCCCCAAACTGTACATAATACAAAGAAAAAAAAGAGGTGCAAGATGGAATTGTCCTTGGGCCCTCCCACCCACCCTTATGTTGTATAAACAGGACATGCACACTTTAACAAACCAATCATTTCAGCGCCAGGGTCTGCCACACAACTGTGGCTGAAATGATTGGTTCGTTTGGGCCCCCACAAAACAAGCTGGCAATTAATCTGTCCCTGCACAAACTGGCTCTACGGAGGCAAGATGTCGTCCTCATCCTCCTCATCCACCGATTCCTCACCCTCTTCAGTGTTGTGTACATCCTCATCCTCACAGAGTATTAATTCGTCCCCGCTGGAATCCACCACCACAGGTCCCTCTGTACGTTCTGGAGGCTGGTCTCCCTGGAAGAGTTGATAATTCATTTTATGAACATCATCTTCTCCACATTTTGTGGAAGCAACCTCCTACGCCTTTCGCTGACAAGGTTGCCGGCTGCACTAAACACTCTTTCGGAGTACACACTGGAGGGGGGGCAACTCAGATAAAATAGAGCCAGTTTGTACAGGGACCTCCAAATTGCTTCTTTTTCCTGCCAGTACAGGTATGGACTGTCTGACATGCCTACTTGGATGCTGTCACCGATGTAATCCTTTAACAGACAGACGCACGCTTGTCGCTGCTACTTTAAGGATGCACGTGCGGCTACATCGCACACAAGTCACAAACACATAAAAAAAAATAGTTTTTTTATTTTTTGGAGCACTTTGAGGGTTACACCACCCTTTAACAGACAGGCGCACGCTTGTCGCTGCTGCTTTAAGGATGCAGGTGCGGCTACAGCCCACACATTTCACAAAGACAGAAAAAAAAATAGGAATTGTTTTATTGTTTGTGGAGCGCACTTTGAGGGTTACACCACCCTTTAACAGACAGACGCACGCTTGTCGCTGCTGCTTTAAGGATGCAGGTGCGGCTACAGCCCACACATTTCACAAAGACAGAAAAAAAAATAGGAATTGTTTTATTGTTTGTGGAGCGCACTTTGAGGGTTACACCACCCATTAACAGACAGACGCACGCTTGTCGCTGCTGCTTTAAGGATGCAGGTGCGGCTACAGCCCACACATTTCACAAAGACAGAAAAAAAAATAGGAATTGTTTTATTGTTTGTGGAGCACACTTTGAGGGTTACACCACCCTTTAACAGACAGACGCACACTTGTCGCTGCTGCTTGGAGGATGCAGGTGGAATCTAGACGGGATTTGGAACCGGGGACACACTACCTCCATCAATTGTCTAAATCCCACTGCACTAATGGCGGATACCGGACGCACGTCTAACACCAACATAGCAGTCAAGGCCTCAGTTATACGTTTTGCTTCAGGATGACTGCTGTCGTACTTCATCCTCATCGCTAGGGACTGTTGGAGGGTCAATTGTTTAGTAAAAGTAGTGGTGTTCCTACTTCCTCTCTGGGATGATGAACAACTCCCAGCAGCAGCAACAGCACTAGGAGGAAGTGATTCTTGATCTTTCCCTATTTTATTTTTATCAGAGAAAGTTTGGTCCTCCATTTATGTTATATTGATATATACGTGCGGCTAAAGCGCACACAAACACAGAAAATATTTTTTTATTTTTGCTGGAGAGTAGTGCACTTTGTGGGTAACACCACCCTTTAAGAAATGAGCCAACCGGCTCTTTACTTATGGGACACAGGCGCACGCTTGGCGCTGCTCCTTTGTTGATGCACCTGCAGCCACAGTGCACACAATTCACAAACACAGAAAATATATTTTTATTTGGTTTGGAGTGTACTTTGGGGGTTACAGCACCCTTTAACGGTCAAGCCAGCCGGCCCTTTACTTATGACACAGGCACACGCTTGGCACTACTTTGTTGATGCACGTGCGGCTACTGCGCACACAATTCACAAACACAGAAAATATATATTTTTTTGGTTTGGACTGGAGTGTACTTTGGGGGTTACAGCACCCTTTAACGGTCAAGCCAGCCGGCCCTTTACTTATGACACAGGCACACGCTTGGCACTACTTTGTTGATGCACGTGCGGCTACTGCGCACACAATTCACAAACACAGAAAAAATATTATTTTTTTAGCACTTGGGGGAAGCACCCCTGATGGACAGAGCACCCCCTGGACAACACTACAGCACCCCTTTAGGACTGGGACACTGCACAGGACTTTGGAGTGGACACAGCCCCTATGGAGAACTGACTGCACAACACAGTCCAGCCAGCCCCTATGGACTTTGAAGTAGTGGACACAGCCCCTATTAACAACAGCAGCACAGCACAACACAGCCAGCCCCTATGGACTTTGAAGTAGTGGACACAGCCCCTATGGACAACAGCAGCACAGCGCAGCACAGCACAACACTACTCTGCACTACACTGCACTACACTACACAGCCCAACCAGCCCTAACTCCCACCCTCCCTCTTCACTGTCCACAGCCGAGTGAAAAAATGGCGCTGACGCGGGTACCTTATATAGGATCCAAAGCTCGCGAGACCCGGAAGGCGGGATGATGACGTTTTGCCTCGATTTCAGATCCGAGTCAGGCGGGAAAAGTCGAGCCTGACTCGGATCTGCCTCGGATCGGGGGAGCTCGGGGGGGTTCGGATTTCAGATGTCCGAACCCGCTCACCCCTGGTTTCTATTGGACTTACACAGTAGATGGTAGTAGATAGTATGTACTGTATGAAAGTCAGTGCCTGTGTCAGGATTGGCCCAGCTAGATCTTTAGAACATAGGACAAATAAGTGCAAGATCAAGTGCTGAAATCCTCTATGTCCCCTTATAGTAACTTTCAAGTCACAGTTTGTGACAGATTTCTAATGAATTTTTAATGAAAACGTTGACGTGTAAGATTGATTCAGTTTTGTATTTTCTGAAAATACAAAGTCTTCTGATATAAACAAGTTATAATTTGTGTAGGTACCACATAATAAAATCATTGATATTGATAGAATGTGATGAGTACAAATGTGAAAAAATGACTTCAGCACAAAAGTAAGAAAACCCTTAGCAGGTGTTCAGGTTAAGAGTGGTTATAGTTGGGAGGCTGCAAGGTTATGGGAAGGGGTGGGAAAGTGTAGGTAGAGCACTGTAATTGTGTGTTTGCCTAATTGCAAAGAATTAAGGGCTACATGAGCCTGGGGCTGAACATTTTCAAGGGTCTATACTGAGAATGGGAGGAGCTGTGACCAGTACTGTGTGAGAGTGGCCAGGTCCATATGGGTGTGTACACCCCCTACACTATCAGTCCCAATGTCTATTTAAATACATAAAAATAGAAAAATTGCATAATTTTCGGAGAAACTTATAAAAACAATTTTAATACTTATGACTTATGGCCGACTGTGTGGCCAGCTAGGCAGCTGGTCATAATCATAATGGGCCTATTTTTATGTGGAGGTCTGGAACTGTAGCTCCATTTGCTCCATTGTTAATCTGGCCCTGGACTCCATTACATGTGGATGTAGATATGTAATTGAGTCCAGAGGCGGCACTAGGGTCTGGGGGACGTACCCCCTGCGTGTGCACACCCGGTTTCATAACTCTGGGGGTGTACCCAGCACTCCCGGAAATGCCGGACTGTCTCCAGAGACTCTCCCTGCTCTGCTGGCTCCTTCTCAGTGCCCGGGTCCAAGCTCCCTGTCACTAAGAAGGAGCCAGCATTTTGACGTCACCCTCTCGGAGGTGGTCCGCACCCCCCTAATGATGCCACTGAGTCGTCTATTCAATGATCACTATTATCAGTAACTATCTAGATACTTCTGTTTGGCGGTTTGTAGATTATCTGTCTATTTGCATTACTTAACTGGAATTTTAATATAAACTGATGTTCCCATTTAATTTTTTAAGGGATAAACAAAGGATGTGGATTTTTTTAATCCTCTATTATCCACCTTGACCGACTCCCACTACTTATGATGGCTATAATTATGCTTTTTCTTTATATTTCTCTTTTCACGTTACATTCACATTGTATTTCTCTTTCCCCGACTTTCTTCCTCTAGTTCCTCTTCCCCTCACTAATCATTCTAGTTGATTATCAGAGATGGAAACGTGTCTCCATTTTATACTGACAATGCATTAACCCCTACACGTCTCATCATGCCCTGAATTTGCTGTGTGAAAATGTGATTCACATCATGGCGAAGTGGAGGCTGAAGCTGATGGTAGTAACTGCATTACAAAGGCCCTCTTACCCTGCTGCACAATGAAGTGATGGATTCTGGGCATTGCATAGTGGGGGGTAGGGAGAGGCCATGATGACGCAAAATGAATCATCACACTCCCCATACTTGCCTCTTGGACCTCTCTTCTTGGATCTCTTGGAGGGAAGGATACAAATGTACACAAATATGATTTAGAAGAATTCATCATACACATGCTGCAATATCAACAAAAATGATGCGACTTACCGGGTTGCTGGCAATTAAAGCTTGGTTGTTGGCCACAGCGGTTAGCAAAATAATAGTGACAATTGAATTGCACACAAATGATGAAAAAAGATTTTTGTGAAGTGTGATTCTCTGGCAGCTTAAATTTCTAAAGGAAGAGAAGGAAATGCAAGGAATAAAATCTCAAATATAAGCTTTCACTGTAAAAATAAGACAAATTATTTTTTCAAATATTAGGTTTGAACATATCAAAGCAGTGTAACTGGCATCTTTAGCAAGCTCTTTATGACCCCAGCTTCCTATTTAGATATGGCTGAAACCATTGTCTTGTTTTTGCAATTAACCAGATTTTGAACAACTTGCAATTTTAGGGCATTAAGACCAAATTAGCCTTAAATGAAAGAGTGACAAATGCCATTCAAATGCAACCAACCAAATGATAAGCATATGCCAGCCAGGGGGTTATGTTAATTTAGTTGCTACGTCCACTTCAAGGCCATGTAGAACTCCTCAGAGTCCTTTGGATTTTGCCCATGGTCCAAAAACACTGGCAGGTTAACAGGCATCTAACTAAACTGATGTATCAGAAATGAACGTGAAATGCTGCTAATTTCAGTATCTCTTATAAAATTAATCAGGATACATTTGGTGCAGCTGTCAAAATAAGTGAGGTGTGCACTCCTCTCAAAAGAAATTCAATAAAGATGTGATAAAGACTGTGCATTCTATACACCCAGAGCCAACAAATACAAATATGATTGTATATATATTATATATAATTAAAAGAAATCCCTAATAAAAACAATAGCATAAATGACACCATTGATAAACCCAAATTCGACATACAATATAAATACAATGAAATATATATACAATAAAATTGGCACACTGTTGTAACAATTCAGCATAAAAGAAATAAAATTAAGCAAATTGCCATTAAACAGAGGGAACGGTATCACCACCTGATCAGCTAATCCAAAACAGCAGTAGCATCTAACTAAACTGACCCTAGAATGTATGTGTCTGTGATAGCAAAAGTTGATTGTAAGCATTTCTGGTAAACTAACATGCTCTAATAGTAGAGCACTGCAAACAGGGCTTGATTAATACTTCCATCCTCCCTATGTTAATGCACAACCCACCATATTTACATTCATATTCAGTCACTTGTAACCTTCAGTTGCCCTTGTTGTAATCGGATTACAGCAATCAGTGTACAGTAGATCACCCCTCAAAGGCACACTGGAAGATTGCTATACAATACAGAGAATACCCTAGTGACCGCCATACAAGAGCATTCCACTGACCACATTACAATACAGAGATCACACTGACCACCATATAACAGAGAACATTCTAGTGATCACACAAAACAGCATTCTTGTGACTGCCAAGCAATAAGATGCCCTCATCATTAATTAAGCACTACTCAAAAATCACTAACTCTTCCAGCATCAACCTAAAAACTCAATTCAACATAATTAACTGCTTTATAATCATATCTGTCTCATTCTTATTATGAAACCATTAAATTATATAAATTCATGTTCATTAACTCTCTCATGTCTTTACTCAGTCTCACCATAGTAACCATATTATATTAATTAACCCCATTACCCTCATAATCCAATCCAAGAATATTAACTAAATCCCTTATTCTTAATATACACATTCCTCCATCCATCCCCACACACCTGTTGCTGATCATCTTCCTGTATATCCCATGGTATGAGAGTGGCACTAGCCCACTGTGTGTGTGAAGGAAATGTTCCAGAGAGGAGGAAGGGCCACCATAGAGGAGGCAGGAGGCAGAAGCTGAATAATGGGGTTGAGTACGGGATTCCAGGGCTCAGGATCCCGGCGGTCAGAATCCAGACACCAGCATCTGGACAGGGTTAGGATTCCTATACCTGTTGGTCAGTATCCTAACCCTCCCCCTCTCCCTACCCCTTCCTCCCTACTGCCTAAACCTAACCTTCTCCTGGCGGGATTCCGGCACCGGCATTTTAATTGTCGGCATCCCAACTGTCGGTATTATGACTGCCTCGCGAATAATGTATCAGTAGGCCATTGCAAGGAGACCCATTAAAATATCAGAGTATCTGTGTACTGTCTGCTCTTTTAACCTGCTACCTCCCGTGCTGAAAACCAAAATAAAACATTCACTACAGCTCATTAATTTCAATACACCACCCAAATTGTCGATGTTTCAGAAAGTAATGAAAATATAGACTTTGATTAATATATATTTATTTTGGCAAATAAATATGTTTTGTACTCATATACCTTGTTTACAAATACATTTTGAATTACTTGAATTTTTTCTCATCAAAGTATCAACCCTTAGCGGCGATCACAGCAGTGCAAACGCGGGGCATTCTGTCAGGACAACTTGTCTAAAGTTTCAGCTCTGATTGTAGCTCACTTGTCTTGTAGCAACTTCCAAACATGATTTTGCACATCACAAACACACCTGTCCAGGTGATCCCAAAGAAGTTCAATTGGACTCTGGGGTGGCCAAACCATATATTCTTCAGCACCTGTTTTCATTGTTTTGACTGAACCACAATTGAACCTCCTCCATGCTTGACTGTTGGCTGAATGTAAGCAGGAAGCATGTGCTCGCCTGTAGCACGTCAAAAACACTTGCACCTCTTGGACCTAAACACCTAAAACTTTGATTTGTCTATGAAAGGAATCTTCTTCCACTGACTAGTGGGTCCAGCTCCTGTGATTTTTTGCCAGCAATAGCCTCTTCTTTTTATTTATGGGCCTAAGCAATGGTTTTCGGCTGCAATACATCACTTCAAGCCACCGACTACAAGGCGGAGTTTGATGGTTGTCCATGTTTCCATGAGAGCAGCACGGATCTGACAATCTGTTTTGGAATCTGTTCCATTTGGATCATACTTTGATAAATGTATCCTCCTGTTTTGTGGTCACTCGAGGTTGTCCAGGTCGTGGGTGATCACATACACTGTTGTTTACAGTGTATCTCTTGAGGAAACGCTGCACGCCACCAAGAGAAACCTTCTAAGGCGAGCAATTTTACGCCAGCTATGCCCTGCATTTTTCAAAGCGACTATAGTAGATCACTTTTTGATTATTAACTCCTTCCTGGGAGCCATTTACGAAACCACTTTACACATTTTCACAATACAAGGTAATCTTCCACTGTGTATGTGTTGACGAATTGGTTTCAAAACAGCAATGGGCATCTGATATCACTACGAGCATCTCGTGACCATGTGGGCGTACATTTGTTTATTTTCAAGGATCAGACATTATCTGGCAGTTAGCATACCGCCCAACTTCTTTACCTCAGGAAGAGGGACCTTTTGCACACGGCGCAGCCACGCACCTGAAATTAGGGGGCTTGGCCTCATGGTTAGGGGGCATGACTTTGCAGGGAATGTTCAGTGTTCTCCCCAGGCTGTTTTTTGCGGGTGCACCACCTGGCAAGAATCAGCCACCACCAGGCACTTTGGAATCCTGCAAGTGGGGACAGTATCTGGGAGCTGTATAAAAAGGACCAGATCCTGCAGAGTAGGGGTGTGCACCAGCCACTTTTCGTGTTTTGGTTTTGGATCTTTCTTCGTGTTTTGGATCTGGATTGGTTTTGCCAAAACCACCCTTCCGTTTTTTGGGTTCTGGGTTTTGTGTTTTGGATCTGTATTTTTTTTAAAAAAAGCATAAAAACAGCTAAAATCACAGAATTTGTGGGCTTTTCTGCTCCTATGCTATTATTAACCTCAATAACCTTAATTTCCACTCATTTCCAGTCTATTCTGAGCAACTCACACCTCACAATAGTGTTTTTATGTCCAAAAGGTTGCACCGAGGTAGCTGGATGACTATGCTAAGCGACACGAGTGGGCGGCACAAACACGTGGCTCATCTAGGAGTGACACTGCAGTGGCAGACAGGATGGCAGTTTGAAAAACTAAGCCCCAAACAGTACATAATGCAAAGAAAAAAAAAAGGTGCAAGATGGAATTGTCCTTGGGCCCTCCCACCCACCCTTATGTTGTATAAACAGGACATGCACACTTTAACAAACCAATCATTTCAGCGCCAGGGTCTGCCACACGACTGTGGCTGAAATGATTGATTCGTTTGGGCCAACACAAAACAAGCTGGCAATTAATCTGTCCCTGCACAAACTGGCTCTACGGAGGCAAGATGTCGTCCTCATCCACCGATTCCTCACCCTCTTCAGTGTTATGTACATCCTCATCCTCACAGAGTATTAATTCGTCCCCGCTGGAATCCACCACCACAGGTCCCTCTGTACGTTCTGGAGGCTGGTCTCCCTGGAAGAGTTGATAATTAATTTTTATGAACATCATCTACTCCACATTTTGTGGAAGCAACCTCCTACGCCTTTCGCTGACAAGGTTCCCGGCTGCACTAAACACTCTTTCGGAGTAAACACTGGAGGGGGGGCAACTCAGGTAAAATAGAGCCAGTTTGTACAGGGGCCTCCAAATTGCCTCTTTTTCCTGCCAGTACAGGTACGGACTGTCTGACAAGCCTACTTGGATGCGGTCACCGATTAAATCCTCCACCATTCTGTCAATGGTGACAGTATCATATGCAGTCACAGTAGACATGTCAGAAATTGTTGCCATGTCCTTCAGTCCGGACCATATGTCCAAATTTTTGCCTGCCTGCCCTGCATCACCGCCAGCGGGTTGCTTAGGATACCTAAGTTGTTTCCTGGCAGCCCCAGTTGCGGGAGAAAATGAAGGAGCTGTTGAGGTGTCACGTTCCGCTTCAGCTGACAGTGTTTTCACCAGCATGTCTTTGCACCTCTGCAGGCTTGTGTCGGCCGGAAAGAGAGACACCACATAGGCTTTAAACCTAGGATCGAGCACGGTGGACAAAATGTAGTGGTCTGATTTCAACAGATTGACCACCCTGGAATCCTGGCAAAGCAAATGAAGGGCTTCATCCACAAGTCCCACATGCCGAGCGGAATCGCTCCATCTTAGCTCCTCCTTCACTTTCTCCAGCTGCTTCTGCAAAAGCCTGATGAGGGGAATGACCTGACTCAAGCTGGAAGTGTCTGAACTGACTTCACGTGTGGCAAGATCGAATGTGTCACGACCCTGTCTAGTTGTCACCTTTTGCCTTGAGACTTAACCCTGTCAGCTGTCCCATGTCTGTGTTTTTAGTTCTCCTGGGGATCTGCTCTGTCTTCTCTATGCATTCCTGTCACAGTAATTACTGCACCTGGTCTCTCCTGTCTGTGAGCACTGCTAGCCCTGATTGGAGTCGCAGGTGTGGTTCTGATTCTCAGAGCTGCAGAGATGAATACTCCCTCTGCATGTTGTGCCTTCCACCACTCAGAATGCTACTGCCAGACCACCTGTCCATATCCACCAATTGCTGCCAGACCCAGGGTATATGTTTCCTCCCCTGATAGCATTCTGGGCCTGAACATCTCGTCTTCCCGTGGTGTAAGGTTCATGCTGTTTCTGCATTTCAAGTGTATCCCTGAAACCTGTTAGCTATACCTGGCAATCCAGTTAACCTGCTGGCAGCAACCCCTGGTGCATCCCGTAAACCTGCTACAGTAATACCTGGCATCCAGTCGTCCGGTTACAGCAATACCTGGCCTGTGCTCTGCTGCTAGTCCTACTCCTGGTTGGTCCCTGGCACTCTGTAAACCTGCATCGTGTCACCCTGCCTTGCTTCCTGCTGTGGATCAACGCCTGCTCCTTTTACCTACCTACTCCCTCCCTGAACCTAAAATTCCCAATTATCCAATCCAGCCTACACCTGAGTTCCAACCTTGTCACAGCATTTCCGGATCACCCTGTTTAACTCTCGTCTCAGCATTACCTGATTTCTCTTCAGCCATTGTCACGTTATTCCAGGCCAGAGTCAAGTTCCAAGCTCATCAGTTCTATCCACGTAGCCACCCAGCTACCAGCGTCTACCCACGGCTATTCAGCCGCTCCACGTAGCTACCCAGCTAACAGCGTCTACCCACGGCTATCCAGCCTCTCCACGTAGCCACCCAGCTACCAGCGTCTACCCACGGCTAACCGGCCGATCCACGTAGCTACCCAGATACCAGTGTTTACCCATGGCTATCCAGCCGCTCCACGTAGCTTCCACGCTACCATCCGTCTGCAAGCCCATCTACTAGTAACCCGACCAGCTCAGTCAGCCTACCTGCCGGTCCCAGTCCGGTCCCTCCAAGTTCCTTCTGGTTACATTCCAACGTCTCAAGTTTCCAGTTCCAGTCACTCATCACCAAAGGCAGTTCTCACTGCTACCCACTTCTTATAATAAAAGAGCTATTCATCTACATCATCTGTGGTTCCAGTCATGCCGGCCTCCGTTGAAACCCAATCACCACCTGAGACAGGTAACTCGCAGACACCAATTGTGACAGAATGGCTGGAGAACCTTGCACAACACGGAAATCATTCTCCACTGCACTTGAGTCAGGTGCATACCCCCTCCTTTGCCTATGTCATAGGTGGATGTATAGGCTTGATTGGCCTTTTGCTGCTCCTCCATCCTCTGAAGCATATAGAGGGTTGAGTTCCACCGCGTCACAACCTCTTGCTTCAGGTGATGGTGGGGCAGGTTCAAGAGTGTTTGCTGGTGCTCCAGTCTTTGGCACGCAGTCGCTGAATGGCGAAAGTGGCCAGAAATTTTTTGGGCCACCCAAAGCGTCTCCTGCATGCCCCTGTCGCTTTTCAGAAAATTCTGCACCACCAAATTTATTGTGTGAGCAAAACATGGGACATGCTGGAATTTGCCCAGATGTAATGCCCGCACAATATTCTTGGCGTTGTCAGATATCACAAATCCCCAGGAGAGTCTAAGTGGGGTAAGCCACTGGGCGATGATTTCCCTCAGTTTCTCTAAGAGGTTGTTGGCGGTGTGCCTCTTACTGAAACCGGTGATACACAGAGTAGCCTGCCTTGGAACGAGCTGGCGTTTCTTAGATGCTGCTACTGGTGACGCTGCTGTTGTTGCTGCGTAAGGTGATACATCTACCCAGTGGGCTGTCACAATCATATAGTCCTTAGTCTGCCCTGTTCCACTTGTCCACATGTCCGTGGTTAAGTGGACATTGGGTACAACCGCATTTTTCAGGATGCTGAGGACACTTTTTCTGACGTTTCTGTACAGTCTCGGTATCGCCTGCCTAGTGAAGTGGAATCTAGACGGGATTTGGAACCGGGGACACACTACCTCCATCAATTGTCTAAATCCCACTGCACTAATGGCAGATACCGGACGCACGTCTAACACCAACATAGCAGTCAAGGCCTCAGTTATACGTTTTGCTTCAGTGTGACTGCTGTCGTACTTCATCCTCCTTGCTAAGGACTGTTGGAGGGTCAATTGTTTAGTAAAAGTAGTGGTGTTCCTACTTCCTCTCTGGGATGATGAACGACTCGCAGCAGCAACAGCAGCAGCGGCAGCAGTAGGCGTAGCAATGCAGGATCCTCCGGAGGAATCTCGGATAGGAGAGTCAGTCATGCCAGTGACATGGCCTGCAGGACTACTTCCGATCCTGACTAAGGAGGAAATTGACGAGGAGGGAGTTGATGGTGTGGTTTGCAGGCGCTTGGATACAACAGGACAAAGGGATTTAGGTGTCCCTGGACTGCTTACGGTCTTAGCCAAAGTTTCTGAACTTGACAGTAACTTTTTATGAACGCGCTGCAGGTGACGTATAAGGGAGGATGTTCCTAGGTGGTTAACGTCCCTACCCCTACTTATTTCATCTTTACATATGGTACATATGGCAAGACAGTTGTTGTCTGGATTTGGATAGAAACATTGCCAGACTAAAGAGGTTGTCGAAGTTGAATAATTGAGTGAGACAAGTTCAGTTTAAAATTTAATCGCAGCGATGCCATCTTGCGAATGGCCGCAAGACTCCATTTTGGAAATGAGATCGCAAGACACCATTTTGTGTGGTCAGCATTAATTCAAGTTATAACCCAGGAGCTAAGAACAGATGGCAATGTTTTTGTTAACCTACCAAGGGCAACGGGAAAAACCAGCTTTCTAAGTAGAAGTAAATAAGAAGAGACAATGGGTATTTTTACATACAAATTGGGAATCCCTGGATGCAGATAAAGTATAGTTGTGGCAATTGTAATATAATATCTACACAATTGGATTTGCCTGAATCCTAGACAAGATGACTCCAAATCCCACAGTTTGAGGTGATAATACATTTGCACTTCACACAAGAGTCTGTGAGAACAAAAGAGGTTTTGTTTTCCTTTGAACACAGTAGGTGGGGGCCTGCTGACAGAGGGCATGTAGAATTACAACCCTCAGCCATCCACACTGCTGGATGTTCACTTTGTGTATGAGAGATTATGCACTTAAATTTCACCCATTAATAACTAGCGTCCTTATATCAAACCCCGAATACCCACACACTACATATTCGCACATAAGGTTCCATAAGCATCAAAATGTATGATTCAAGTTGGTTAAGTTAGTTTAAATGCTAAGAAATAGAGGTTTTTGATATCTAAGGTATTATACATGATAAGCAAGGTATGTTTGGTCTCGTTCTGATGCGTACGCTTTTTACAGAATCCCGGTGTTATCGGTGGAGAGATCGCATCATGCAAACTCAAGTTACGGATCGCAGAACTTATAAGCAACAAAATGTTTTAGTAGATGGAATGTTACAGGAGGCGCTACCAGAAAGACCCCGGCTGTTAGAGGCAGGGAAAATCTATTTGAAACAACCTGTTAAATGTGTCGTTACATATGCTCCTCCTCTGGGAACCAATGAGATCAGCAGGAAGTTTCCCCTTTGTCCTGTTTCAGTCTGGGGGGGAATAAATACATGTGTCCAAACACTGGTTTGGCAGTTCATGCTGAATTTTGGGTGAACTGAGGATATCTAGTCAGAAGTCTATCTCTGGGTCCAGAGGCGCAGCGTATGTATAACCGTACTTGGTCTGTATTATTTCCTTTTACGCCTAAATTATGTATGTATAGATTGCGTGTAACTGACTGTACTTTTACCTGAATAATACTTGTGCGTTGGAAACACAGATTCCACTCCTGTCTTTATTTGCGGTTAAACTGTGTACGCAATTAGCGTTCTGTTTAGAGGTTTTAGGCAGGGTTTTGTCTTAGAGGTTCTAGGCAGGTGAATCTTAGAGGTTTATAGGCAGGAATGTATTAAAAGGTTTATTTACAAATTTAACAAGGTGGAATGTTTGGTCTACTGCCCAGGCATGACCGTGATGGGCTTTTTCATTCCACGGACAACAACTGTCTCCCCCGGAGCCTGATTAAACAAGCCACATCACCATCAGAATCCTCCTCGCCAACTTCCTCAGTGCCAGCTACACCAGTATCCTCACCCTGTTGTACTTCAACAGTGACATCTTCAATTTGCATATCAGCAAGTGGACTGTGGCTGCTCCTTTCAGCACTTGCAGAGGGCGTGCAAATGGTGGAAAGAGCCACCTCTTCCCGTCCAGTGCTGGGAAGGTCAGGCATCGCAACCGCCACCACACTTGGACTCTCCTTGGGGATTTGTGATATCTTCTTAGAACGCATAGAACGCACAGTTCTTCGCTTTGCTTTTGCCAGCTTAACTCAGTTGATTTTTGTAGTGGGAGGAGGGCTTCCAGCGTCATGTGAAGCTGAACCACTAGTCATGAACATAGGGATAGACATTAGCCGTTCCATGCCACTCCGTGTCGTAAATGGCATATTGGCAAGTTTACGTTTCTCCTCAGATGATTTAAATGTTTTTTTTAAGGTAATTTTCCTGAACTTTGTCATTTGGGATTTTATATGCCCTCTACTATGACATTGGGCATCGACCTTGGCAGACGACGTTGATGGCATTTTATCGTCTATGTCATGACTAGTGGCAGCAGCTTAAGCACTAGGAGGAAGTGGTTCTTGATCTTTCCCTATTTTATTTTTAGGAGACATAGTTTGGTCCTCCATTTATGTTATATTGATTGATATATATGTGCGGCTAAGGCGAACACAAACACAGAAAAGAAGAATTAAACATTTTTTTTTGGAGGTCACTTTGGGGGTTACACCACCCTTTAACAGACTTATGGGACACAGGCACACGCTTGGCGCTGCTCCTTTGTTGATGCACGTGCAACCACAGTGCACACAGGCCCTGATTCAGAGCCAGCCGCTCTGACAGAGAGCTCACTCTGAATCAGGGCCGTCCTTCTTAATTTTTAGAGCGGCCTCCTGGCCACTCGTATAGCTGTGGGTGACCACCCACAGCTATAGCGAGCGGCCAGGAAGATGGTCGCGATGGTCAAGACCATCACGACCATCGGGCATGCGACGAGACCCTTGTGGTAGGGTCTCGTTGCCGCAAGCCCTGGAGTGCTTTCGGCTCAAATAGAGCCGAAAGCACTCCCACTGACATCATTTGTGATGTCAGTGGGGCCGGGCCCAGACGGTAGGCGTACCCATGGGAACGCCTCCGTCTATGCAGCCACGCCCCCGGCACGCCCACCAAAGGGGGCGTGCTGTCACTCAACATCGACAGCACGCTCACTTTGGAACGAGACCCGGAGCGGCGGTTTGCCCGTCGCTATCCGGGTCTCGCGCATGCGCACGACGGAGCCGGCTCTGTCGTGCGCATGCGCACTGGGCCACCATCGACCCACTTGCGAGCGCTCAGCGCTCGTGAGCGGGTCTGAATCAGGCCCACAATTCACAATGCACGTGCAGACACAGTGCACACAATTCACACACAGAAAATTATTTTTTATTTTGTTTGGAGTGCACTTTGGGGGTTACAGCACCCTTTAACGGTCAAGCCAGCCGGCCCTTTACTTGTGACACAGGCGCACGCACGGCGTTACTTTTTTGATGCACGTGCGGCTACTGCGCACGCAATTCACTAACACACAAAAAAAATGTTTTTCATTTTTTTTGGAGTGCACTTTGGGGGTTACAGCACCCTTTAACGGACAAGCCAGCCAGCCCTTGATTTGACACAGGCGCACGCTTGGCGCTACTTTGTTGATGCACGTGCAGCTACTGCGCACACAATTCACATAACACAGTAAAAAAAAAATTTACATTTTCTTTTGGTGTGCACTTTGGGGGAGCACCCCTGATGGACAGATCACCCCCTGGACAACACTACAGCACCTTTCTAGGACTACAGCCTTTATGGGACAGTGCACAACATAGTCCAGCCAGCCCCTATAGACTTTGGAGTGGACACAGCCCCTATGGACAACTGACTGCACAACACAGCCCAGCCAGCCCCTATGACAGCAGCACAACACAGCCCAGCCAGCCCCTATGGACAACAGCAGCACAACACAGCCCAGTCAGCCCTAGCTCCCACCCTCCCTCTTCACTGTCCACAGCCCGAGTGAGACATGGCGCCGACGCGGGGACCTTTTATAGAATCCAAAACCCGCGAGATCTGGAAGGCGGGATAATGACGTTTTGCCTCGATTTCAGATCCGAGTCAGGCGGGAAAAGTTGAGGCTGACTTGGATATGACTCAGATCGGGGGGTTCGGATCTCAGAAATCTGAACCCGCTCATCCCTACTGCAGAGTTTGCAGTTTTTTCATAATCAGATGACTGGGCCTCTAATAAGTAGAGAATATATAAAATGTTATTTCAAATTATTATAAGGTCAAGATTTAAAACAGTTTATTATTGCGAAGGCCCCCACCCGGCTACTTCTTGATGCCACCCAGCTGGAAAAATTTTCTGGGGAGAACACTGATGTTGTACCCATGAGTCATAGCAGATGGCCTCATTTCTGTGCAAAACACACATCACGTTCATCCTTTACATAGAAATCAACTAATCTGAGGGTTTTATGGAAACTAGAGCTGCAGTGTAACAGGTTGCCATGCTATTATGATACACCCAGGGGACCCTTTACGAGACTCTATGGGCCACTTAGGCTATAAAACTATGTTGAGTGTCCTCGATATAAGGCTTTAGTGTAGCAAAGTAGTGGAGTCTAACCCGCTGGCGGTGTTCGCAAGGTGGTATGGACTTTGTTGCGTACAGAGACAGGGAATGAATATGTCCAGCTGTAGTTATGCAGTACACTAGCTGAATGATGGCAGAATCAGCAATACAGGAAAGGAAACAAGTTGTAGCAGGTCAGCTACTCAGGATTCTAGCTGGAAGATGGCAGGACCAGCAAAGCAGGAACGAATCTGGAGCGTAGCAGGCCAGCTACTCAGGATTCTAGCTGGAAGATGGCAGGACCAGCAATGCAGGAACGAATCTAGATCGTAGCAGGTCAGCTACTCAGGATTTTAGTTGGTAGATGGCAGGAACAGCATTGCAGGAATGAAACAGGATCGTAGCATGGAAAGCTACTTAGGATTCTAGCTGGAAGATCGAAGGACCAGCAATGCAGGAACGAATCTGGATCGTAGCAGGTACTGGAACCAACAGGATCACTGGCAAACAGAGGAATACAGGCACCAGCAATACGGACCAGAGGCTCACGCTGCAAGACATAAGCTATAAGCGGCAGTGTGTTGCAGGGCAGAAAGGAATATAAGGGACAGAGGAACCAATCAGTGGCCAGCTCCAGATAAGCCCTCTAATAAGCAGATTCTCGTGCAGCTGGAACGCTGCAGATCTCATCATCCAGCTCCAGACTCCACAACCCCCGCGGCCGCCATGCATCCTGTTGCCTAGCGACTGAGTGGGAGCCACTGGCCAGAAGTGTCCCGACGTCCCAGTCTCCTAGCAACAACCAGGACGCTCGGTAAGGACGAGCAGCAGCGGCGGCAGCTCGTAACACATGCTGGGAAAAATCCTGGTAACTCTTGGTGCTCTAGGCTAAAGCCTATTCAGACTATTAGTTTATTAGGTGCTGACTGCATCATATTTGGTGTCAGGTTAATACAGGATGAATATATTAATAGCTTGGCTAAAGTACCTAATTAACAAATACTGCCAATTTGTTCACCCATATCTGTCAAAAAATCAAAACATGTGACCCAATGTGTGGGCATATTAGAGAAAGCTGAATATGAGAAGTCAGACAAGGCCTGAATTTGTGGAAAGGTTAAATAGGCCCAGTTGGAGGGTGGTCAGTGTGCAGGGGCAGCGTCAAAAGCATTATTTTTCCTTCCCACGCTGTATACTTCTAGCCCCTAACTCAGCCACTTTTTGCACAGGCTGCTGAGCGTTTTGACTAATAGAGTGAGAAGAAGAGGGACATGAGAGGAAGATTACTTTCTCTGCCTCCTGTATCTACTCCTCTCTCAATCACCACACACTCCTGCAATTACTTCAGAGTTGCTGCTGTTCAGAGTGGTAAGAGAGGTGGCATGATGGAGGACAAAGTTCACGCCTTACCTCATGGGTGGTACAGACCTGGGAGACACTCTGCTCACTTAGCAAACGATTGTTTTCAGCTTTCTTATTCTGCTTTTTAATGAATCATTATTTACAAATCATATACTTTTAAATGCGGGCTAAAATTAGCCAGTATAAGCGCCATTTGCATATTTTAAACAACAGGACAAATTGTAGCTGGGATGATATAATAAACAATTAAGGCAATGAGCAAGTGTTAGTCTTAGGGGGGAATTATTTATATTTTTTAGAATACAGATGTGTCCTCTCCCATCTTTGCAGCCTTGACGGCAAACGTGCGCACGCATCACTCCGTGCGACTTGCCGCACACACATGCACCATGGAACGCCAGGCCGTGGCAGTATTCGCACCATGCAATACTATGGGTCGCTGGTGCGAACGCAGCATGCGTACCAGGTCGCGTCACTCGCGGGATTCGTAGCAAAGATACAAGAGGACACATTTGTGAATTTCAAAGTTCATAAATAGATTAATTGAAAAATCACTTTAAAATGTCCCTATTTGTGTGCTACACAGTACCAAGAAAGTGAATAACATTGAATAAACACATGCTTGCCTACTTTTAAAAAAGCCTTTCAGGGATATTGTGAAAGCAGCACCTATGAGCGCGGTGTAAAGTGGTCGTGTACTGCTACATCTGAGAGGTGTGTCATAATACTGACTTACTTCCACATGTAAGCGAGCCCCAAAGCAGTTAGTAAGATCTACTTGTTGATGAAAACACACTTAGGGGTCTATTTACTAAGCAGTGTTAGGAGACAGAGTGAAAAGTGATAAGGTGCTAGCCAATCAGCTCCTAACTGCCATCTCACAGGCTGTATTTGAAAAATGACAGTTGGGAGCTGATTGGCTGGCACCTTATCACTTTTCACTCTGGGCCTAATTCAGACCCGCTCGCAAGCGGATCAATGGTGCCCTAATGCGCATGCACACGACGGAGGGAGCTCCGTCTTGCGCACGCGCGAGACCCGCATGGCGACAGCCAAGCTGTCGCTATGGGTCTCGCACCAAAGGGGGCGTGCTGTCGATGGTGAGTGACAGCACGCCCCCTTCGGTGGGTGTGCCGGGGGCGTTGCTGCCCAGACGGAGACGTTCCCATGGGAATGCCTACCGTCTGGGTCCGGCCCCACTGACATCACTAGTGATGTCAGTGGGAGTGCTTTTGGCTCTGATAGAGCCAAAAGCACTCCTGGGCTTGCGGCAGCGAGACCCTACCGCAGGGTCTCGTCGCAAGCCCGATGGTCGAGATGGTCATGACCATCGCGACCATCTTTTTGGCCGCTCGCATAAGCTGTGGGTGGTCACCCACAGCTATGCGAGCGGCCAGGAGGCCGCTCCATTTTTAGGTAGGAGGGCCCTGATTCAGAGCGAGCGCTCTGGTCAGAGCGTCCGGCTCTGAATCAGGCCCTCTGTCTCCATAACACTGCTTAGTAAATAGACCCCTGATACTTTTCAGGGCTTGCTCATCTATTGTGTCTTATATGAGTTCCATATACGTGTCCAAGAGCAACCTATGAAAATGCATGTAGCCATATGGATCATTGTGCCTTATAACCAATGCAGGGAAATGGCACAGATGATCCCATTTGAAAGTATATATATCTCCGATTTCTTGCCCCCCCACCAAAAAAAAAGCTACGTAATTGGGGTAAGGTGTTATCAGGGTGATTGCTAGATTCTTCAGGGAGTCAGGGAGATTGCTTTTATTTCAGGGGGTCTAACTGACAATAAGGCAGCATTGGCAAGTATTATACTTGATTTGATTTGTTTTTAAACTAAGGTTCAGGGTTTTTTGATGGGTAAAAAATTATTAAAAATAAAAGCACTTACTTGAAGTAGAAAAAGATTCCCAAGGATATTAGAAGTGATGCAATTGACAATCCTTGCCCGATAATAGCCAAATAATACAAATTAAGGGCTGTCTAGAAAAGATACAAGAGTATGAAAATTACAAACTGATTCAAGAGAATATATTAAACATAATAAATATATATGTATTTTATGTAAAATATGTGATATATATGTCTACATACACAAACACACTAAAAGAACATTTCTATAACGCTCCATTCACAACTATCCACTGTTACTTGCGTTTTATCTGCCTTCATAATAGAATGAATAGTTTCTTGGAGGTTCATTGTGCTGCATGAATGACCTACCGCTCAAATTTAATGTGTACTATCAGTATGATAGTTTGTAATAGTAAAAGTGCAACATAAACAAATGCATAGTAAATACATTAAAAACATAATAGTGAAATAAGTTAGTTTTGGTGGGTTTTACACATTTTCCCATTGCATGTCTGTGAACTATTATATGTTTTCATTCAATGCACTCCCTTACTAAGGAGCTTAGGGCCTAATTCATATTTATACGTAAACCCGGTGGTTTTCCTAAAAATACGATGTTTGGGGGTCTGCGCAGACACAAGACCCGTTCTGTGCATGTGCAGAACGGGCCATGTGATCTCGCTCGCAGCCCCGCCGCGTTTCAGAGGAGGAGCGGGGGCAGCACCATTCTTGAAAACGGGGACGTGTTGCCTCCGGTTTGAAGGCGTGACGGGTCCAGAGTCTGCATTGTCGGACGCAGACTTCCTGACCCGGTTGTTGGAATCCTACGTCCAGCCTGTGTAAGCTTCAGCTTACACAGGCTGGCAAATGCCTGAAACCATCATGAATCGCGACTGATGGTCATGATGGTGATCCGAGGCTCCGTCTTTACACGCAGCACTCTGAACTCGCAAATGATAACACAAGATGTCTATCTCCTACAAATGCCCCGTTAAATTTAAATTTTAATGCCACAAATTTGCACAGCCCCTTCCTTGTGGCTCATTGTGCTACATGAATGACCTACCCCTCTTTAGTATACCCCGTCCAAGATGATAGCCCGAGGCTATTCCCCGCACCCCTGGTGCCTTTGGGTGCAGAGTTATTTGTGTAAAAATAGAATATTGTCTGTTACAGTTGGACTACTGGTCCCAGCATGTCAGCACTTGGAGATCCACAAGTGCCAACATTCCGGGACCTAATGGCCTGCTGGCACCTCTAGTTCCAATGTAAAGGAAATATTGAACAAATGACTTGACATTAGAGATGTGCGCCTACCCTACTGTTATGGTTTGGGTTTTAGATCTGTATCTCCGTGTTTTGGATCTGGTTTTGCAAAAACCGCCCTTGCGCGTTTTGGTCTTTTTTCTAAAAAATCATAAAAAACAGCTGAAATCACATAATTTAGGCCTATTTAATTCATCTTCAGTCAGTTTTGACCACCTCACAGCTCACAATATTGATTTAATCCAGTTTAGGCCAAAAGGTTGCACCGAGTTAGCTGGCTGACTAAGCTAAGCAACAGCAGTGGGCGTCACAAACATGTGGCAGTTCAGCTTCCAACATGGCAAAGCTAGGAAACAGAGTGGCACTGTAGTGGCAGATAGTATGGCAGTATAATAAACTACTGAAACACACTAAGGGTAAAGCCTGCGGCGTCACAGTACTTGTGTTATGGATACACACTGGGGTAGAGTCTGAGGCGTCACACTACTTGTGTTATGGATACATACTAAGGGTACGGCCTGTGGTGTCACAGTACTTGTGTTATGGATACATGAGTATGGCCTGTGGCATCACAGTAAGCACGTGTGTTATGGATACACACTAAGGGTACGGCCTGAGGCATCAAGATGCTTGTATTATGGATACACACTAAGGGTACGGCTTGTGGCATCACAGTACTTGTGTTATGGATACACTGAGGTACGACCTGCAGTGTCACAGTACTTGTGTGTAAGGGATACACACTAGGATACGACCTGCAACGTCACAGTACTTGTATGGATACACTGGGGTACGGTCTCCAGAGTCACAATACTTGTATGGATACACCGGGGTATGGCCTGCAGCGTCACAGTACTTGTATGGATATACTGGGGTACGGCCTACAGCGTCACAGTACTTGTCTTAGGGATACACTGGGGTATAGTACAAAAAAACTGATTTTTTTAAACTTTTTTCTCAAAACTTTTTTTGACTTTTTAAGTGTTTTATTTTAGCTATTTTTAAAACTTTTTTTTTTTTTTTTTTTTAATACTGGAGCGGATGGGCACTGGACAGGTGCGTCAGCAACACTGGAGCGGATGGACACCGGACAGGTGCGTCGGCAGCGCAACCCCTGGAGGAATTCAGCGCAGCCCCTGGAGGGACTCAGCGCAGCCCCTGGAGGGACTCAGCGCAGCCCGTGGATAACACAGCCCCTGGAGGGACTCAGCACAGTCCACAGCTCAGCCACACAGCAGAGTACAGCAAGGTTGGAGTGAAGCAAATGGCGCCGATGACCACGGGAATCCGACGCCGGGATTGATGACGTTTTGCCTCTTTTTGGGAGCAGAGACTGACGGGAAACCCCGAGCCGGACTCTGATCCCTCTTGGATCAGGTATGTTCTCAGAGAACCGGAACCACTCATTTCTACATGACACACACATTGAATATGGTATTAGTTTAATACACATTCACTCACACTCACAATACATACTCACCTACTCCATGGTGGCGGTTGGTCCCCTTCTCCATTTAGACTTCCCAGGACTTGGCAACATATAAAAACAAATTACACATGCCCACAACAATAGTACTATACTCTAAGTACAGTTCCTGAATGAAGGTGAAGTTGTGGTATTTCCCATAGAAACTTGCAGATCTCCATGACGGGACCATTCTAATTTTACACATAAACCCTGCACCCAAAGGCACCGAGGGGGTGCGGAAAATAGACCAGACTATTAGCCTGGGCCCAGGGTATACTCGGGACATTAGACCCCTTCATTGGGCCTGGGCTGACTAGTTTTGAGTTAATGGTTTGGCTGGGGGACTCTGTGAAGTATGTTCCCCTGCTGTGGTATTCCTCTGCTAACAGAAAAAAAAGAGAGATTTGCCCTCCAGCACACTGCAGCAAAAACAATACTTAAATCCTACATAATAAGAGAGATTTAGAGGTATTGGTTACACATATTTGCAAATATATGAATAAGCGCCAGGCCAATCGTCAAGGCTCCTCTATACTGGCGTCCCTAATATTAGGGGCTCACGTCCGAGAAGCAAGGCACCCCAAAAAAATTCCAACCAAGGGCCATCCCCAGGGCATCACATGAAAAAGGGAAAAAGGTGATAGTGAAGTATGTAGGAAAGATGTGTAAAGATAAATCAATAAGTGTTAATGAAATGATAAAGAATTAAAATGACATATATAATGTACAAACAAATAGAGAAGTGATAAAAGTATTCTATGTGAATTAAGAATATAGAATACTTTTATCACTTCTCTATTTGTTTGTACATTATATATGTCATTTTAATTCTTTATCATTTCATTAACACTTATTGATTTATCTTTACACATCTTTCCTACATACTTCACTATCACCTTTTTCCCTTTTTCATGTGATGCCCTGGGGATGGCCCTTGGTTGGAATTTTTTTGGGGTGCCTTGCTTCTCGGACGTGAGCCCCTAATATTAAGGACGCCAGTATAGAGGAGCCTTGACGATTGGCCTGGCGCTTATTCATATATTTGCAAATATGTGTAACCAATACCTCTAAATCTCTCTTATTATGTAGGATTTAAGTATTGTTTTTGCTGCAGTGTGCTGGAGGGCAAATCTCTCTTTTTTTTCTGTGTTCAGAGTAAACCCCGCCCTTTACAAGCACCTGTGTTATGCAATTAAGCTGATCTGAGCAACTACCATTTTTCTTTGTATTCCTCTGCTAGTAAGAGCCTGGCGCTGGTTGATGGAAATACGGGGGAAAGAGTTTATATAAAGTAAAAGCACTGGTAGACAGTATTATATTAAAAAAGGATAATAAACCATCAGTATCACAAAGGAGCATGCATTCTAAAGATTATTTAAACATTATACATTTTTCTTCTCTGCTAAAGGCCCCCATGCATCATAGATGGATTGCAGCAATCGTGCAATTTGCAATTGATTGTGTATAAAAATCTGCAATGTATGGGCTTCACATATCGCAGATTGCAACCAAAAAGTGATTGGAATTGATTAATCAGATTGTCCAACATGTTGGATTTCACAGATCGATTGGGGCTGTAGATTGCTAGTGTATGGCCATGATCAGCAGATTTGCAGACCGTTTCTAGCAAAATGATGGGCCTTTCAAGATTGGCAGATCTGTGTTTGCTGCAATCGATCTGCAAATCACTGAAAAAGATCTGTAGTGTATGGGCGCAGATTGCTCGATTGGGAAATCCTAAGATCGGGCAATAAATCTTCAAATTGTTTAATTGTGGTTTTCAGATTGCTGATGTATGGGGGCCTTAAGAAATAGTACAAGCATCCACAGCAAATGTTAATCAGAGCGGAACCTAAAGGCCCCCCACACATCAGCAATCTGAAAACCACAATTGAACAATTTGAAGATTTATTACCCGATCTTAGGATTTCCCAATTTAGCAATCTGCGCCCATACATTACAGATCTTTTTCAGTGATTTGCAGATCATTTTCAGCAAACACAGATCTGTCAATCTTGAAAGGCCCATCATTTTACTAGTAACTGTCTACAAATCTGCTGATCATGTCCATACACTAGCAATCTATAGCCCCAATCGATCTTGGAAATTCAACATGTTGGACAATCTGATTTAACAATTCCAATCACTTTTTGGGTGCAATCTGCGATCTGTGAAGCCCATACATTGCAGATTGTTATACACAATCGATTGCAAATTGCAGAATTGCCACAATCGATTGCTGATGTATGGGGGCCTTAAGACGACCTACTCTCAAGCAATGTTGTTAATTGGAATCATACAAAGGCAGTCTAAAGGTGCCTACACACTACGCGATGTGCTCACGATGCAATATCGTGAGCAATTTCCCTTGAACTCTCATCGGCAGCTCCCTGGCACTCCAGGACACGATGTGCAGCAAAAGCTGATGTGTCACACGATCTATCGTGCACGATCCAGAGCCGGATTTAGACCTCATGGGGCCCAAGGCAAATTACCAGTTTGGGGCCCCCCTATCTCAAACAATTCATAGCACTTTATTTGCATTCCTGATTCATGCAAAGCATCCCTACCCTAATCCTGACCCTAACTCAACCCTAAACTCAAACCTGACCCTAACCATAACCTCTAACCCTAATACCCTAACCGCTAAACCCTACCCCAACCCATCCCTAATACCCCAACTCAAACATCTAACCTGACCCTAATACCCTAACCCAAACTGATACACCAGCCGTAATACCTTATCCCTAATGTCAAAGCCCAAATTAAACCTAATACCCTAAGATTTTACTCCTCATTATCCATTGAATACATCACATAAGCCTGAGGAGTGCTAAGGATTAGAAGGTAGCTGCGAGGTGGCATCTGCAGTGGGGGTTGTGGTGTGGCCATGCCCAGAATTGTTTGTGACTGTGCTCAGCTGAGTACAATGATGGGGATGAGTCGTCACCATTACACCCCCCCCCCCCCTTTTTTTTTTTTTAAGTACACTATAGGATTTATTTTTGTAATGGTAGGTGGGGAGTGGATAGGACTGCATTATAGTACAGTATATTACAAGTACCTAACATCAAAATACCATCATTCTGGATTGATGTACTAATAATACTAATAATGTCATTATCATCATAATGTATATTACTATATGCTTATAATATAAGGCAGTCGTTTCCACTTCCCAGACCCCATCTACCATAAAAAATAAATCCTACATAATTCAAGCTATATTAGAGTAGTTGAGAATAGCACAGTACTTGACCCTACCTGCCTGGCTGCTGTGATTCCCTGAGATCTGGATCCTCGGTCACTGTCTCACTCAGCCAGACTCTGCCTTGGCCTGTCCCTCTGCTCCTTGCTGGGTGCCACCGATGCTGGTGGCAAGCTGCAAGCCTGGCAGTCAGTGGCAGAGGCTGCCTTGCTGGGGGTGGGCTGGAGCTGGATGGGGCTTGTCGGAGGACTCGGTGACCCTCGTCCTCCCTCTTATGCACAGCCACTCTGTGACAATGCAGACAGTGGCGCTGCAGCGGGACTCTATAAGCGGGTCCTCGTGACATCATCACGTCACGCGGTACTCATACAGTGCTCCTCTGGAAGCATTTTGACGGGCCAGATTTCTTGGGGAAAAGGGTCCCGTTTAGGGCCCCGCGAGTCAAAAGGGGCCCATCCACGGGCCCCTTGGGACTTGTGAGGGCCTAGGCGAGCACCTAGGTTGCCTTGTGAAAAACCCAGGCCTGGCACTATCTAAAGATTTGCGGATCTTTAGATTGTGCAGGATAGCAGACAGATGCTTGCACGGATCAGGGATATCCATGATGCATGCATCTGTCTGTAAAAAAATAAACACAGATGCACAGACGGGATCAGTGAGACCAGTCTGTGCTGTTGTGTTTAAAAAATTAAAACCTGTGTAAAAGAAAAACGGCGTGGCCCCCTCCCCCAAACGAGCAACCAGCCCTGGGTTTTAGTAACCCAGTGCTGGTTGTGAAAAATACGGGGGACAAACGACGTAGGGGGTCCCCCGTACCTGAGCACAACCAGCAGCGGGCTAGTTAGAACCAGTCCTGGTTGCCAAAATACGGGGGACAAACGATGTACTTTGAGCAACCAGCACTGAGCTCTGATCCGGTCCTGGTTCTATATGTCGTTCGGTGCATGCATGTATGTTTAATAAACTTAAACTTTGTACGGTGTGTGTCTCCTGTGTTTATTTTAATATTGCTTTTGCTGTGGAACTACGTAATGCCCCGCATGCTGATACTTGTGGTTCTCCAAGTACCAGCATGCAGGGGAGGCTTGCTCGGACCTGCAGTTCCACAGCAAAAGACAATAATTTTACTTTTATCAAAAGCACTACACTACACTATCAACTTGGCACCCACCACCCCAGGGGTTCCGGTAATAGCCCCTGGCTATCAGCCTAGGCCTGGGGTGCCTTGGGGAGGGGTACCCCCTTTATTGGGGGGAGGGAGTCCCCAGCTCCTCAAGGGATCCCTGGCCTGGCCTGACTAGCAGTCAGGGTTAATGCTTCGGCTGGGGGGCCCGTATTTTGCACAACCAGCACTGGGTGACTAAAGCTGCTCTTTTGGGGGAGAGGCCACGCCGGTTTTTTTTTTTTTTTTTTACACAGGACTTAATTTTTATTAGACATAGATGCACGGATGGAGATCCGTCCATGCATCTGTGTCTTCATGCTTGCAGTACAGATCTCCCTGATCTATGCCTGCAAGCATTGTATGCGGATCCGAACGACATAAAGTACAGGCAAAAACACTGCACGATATGCCGCAGGATCATGTACGAGATTGACAGATCGTGGCCTCCTGTAGGCAAGATCTGAAGATGCGATGTATGAACCGCGGGGACGCGCATCGGCATCGTGAGTTGACACTCCCGATTTGGACATATTTTACACGATGTCGTTCTGATGCGTCGGAATCGGACGAATCGTGTAAAATATTGCCTAGTGTGTAGGCACCTTAAAACTCTTTAAACAAAGTTGTATCTCTTTTTTTCTTTTATTCCCTTCAAAAAAATAGTTATCTGCAACTTTGTTTCCAATGAGTCTTTATAGAGAAATTTTGTAACTTTGTTTCAGCGATCAACTTGTTTTACTAGTACAAAAGTTCCATAACTGACTCCAGCAGAAATGCTTTCTCACAGTAAAAAATGTAAACAGAGTTCTTAGGGGATGTAGTTAGCAGATCGGCGGACGGGATGCCGCCGGTCAAAATCCTGACATCGCAAGCCTGACACGGGACTTAAGCTAGGCACCATTGGGGGAATGGGGGGGGGGGGTGTTTAGGGTTAGACACTAAGGGGGGAGGGTTAGGTTAAGTCACGAAGGGGGGAAACTTAGGTTTAGGCACTAATGGGGAGGGTTAGGGTGCAGGTGGGTAGGGTCAGGCTACAAGAAAGGGTTAGGGGGAGAAGGGGGGACAGTTAATATACTTGACCCTTAATAAAGTGGAACACAAGCCAGCATTTGGAACGCAGACTGACATGGTGAACATAGACACCTGGTCTACACAAATAAAACTACTGAAACTTAGCTAATTAAAAGGCTTAGGGCCTGATTCAGAGCCACTCGTAAGCGGCAGTACGCTCGTTCGGAGCGATGTTCGCACTTCTGCACATGCGTACGGTTTCTAATACGCATGCGCGAACCAGTCAGTGCGGCCGAAAATCGTTTGTTCGCTATAAAGAGAATGCCTGCTACTTTGAGTGACAGGATGAGGCGTATGTGGGTGGTAACAGGGGAAGGTGCTTGAAAACGGGGAGTGGAGATCAGAACGCAGGCGTGCTTAAAGGTCAAAACGGGCGTTTTATGAGTGTGCATAATTAAAACAGCAGCGTCACTGACCACGTCACTTGGTTGTTTTATAGCCAGAACTGCTCGCAAGATTGTGGTAGCAAAAACCAACCACAAGAATAGCGAGCAGTTCATACGCTGGTGGATGTACTCGATTAATCTAATAAATAGCGGACATGACGTAGGATGCGAGCGGCCAGGGGGCGTAGTTTTCCAAAAAACGACCGCAAGTTTTGTTCGCTCGTTCAGACCTAGAGGTGTGAACAGACCGCAAAGAGCGAACGGTTCATTTGAATAGCCACCCCTATTTTCTGGACGAGCGAGCGCTAATTGCATCCGGCTCTGAATCAGGCCCTTAATCAGCAAGGTGTTTGCAGACTGAAAAGTAGCAGCTATAAAGCAGGCTTTGAGACAGATCAAAGACATGCTTACTGAGTAAGCCGCTGATATTTGGCACAGGCCGTGAAACTCATTTAAAGCTGCTATTGGAAATCAAGCTGGATACATATATACATATTCCTAGTCTATCTGCAGTATTTGGGGATTTCTCCTACCCACTCATGATATCGCCATTCAAGCACAACTGATATATACAGCCGGGAGCAGAGAGAGAAAAAATATGGGGAGATCCTTCCTATCATCAGATAAAGGAAGTCGTGACTTGTTAAGTATTTGTTTTTTTTTCATGGCCATGATAAATTAATAATTTTATATAATAAGAATGCATGCACTAAGAACTTTAAGTTTTTTTACTGTGAGAAAGCATTTCTGCTGGAGTCAGTCATGGAACTTTTGTACTAGTAAAATAAGTGTTCGCTGAGATAAAGTTACAAAATCTCTCTATAAAGACTCATTGGAAACAAAGTTGCAGATAACTATTTTGTTGATGGGAATAAAAGAAAAAAGAGAAACAACTTAGTTTAAAGAGTTTTATGGTGCCTACACACGTTATGATTAAAATGGACGATAAGAACGATAACTATATCGATCATATCGTTATTGGTCATTTTTCAGTGCCCAACGACCTGAGATGCGCGGGCACGTATGGACGATAACGATATCGTCCATGCATGCAGGCCAACCTGGTCGATATCAACCAGGTTACTATAGGGATCGTTGGCCATCGTTGGTGGCTTTTTGGTGTGCTGGATGTTCGATATCGATCATCCAGCACACCCGGGAGATCGTACAACGATATAGTTATCGTTGACGATCGTCCCATGTAGACTGCCTTTGGATGATTCCAATTAACGACAATTGTTGAGAGGAGATTGTCTTAAGTGCCGCTCAGAGTTGCTGCAAGCGTAGATGCTTGTACTAATTCTTAGCACTGAAGAAAAATGTATACTGTTTGTATGTATAAATTTTAATAATCTTAAGAATGCATGCTCCTTTGTGATATTGATGGTTTATTATGGTGTAGTATTGGAGTATTATTGTATATTTTTTATCAGCTGGCAGTATCTATTATATATGGTAAATAATAAATCCTTTTTTAATATAATACTGTCTGCCAGCGCTTTCTACTTTATCTAAAAAATTTTGTGAGTACTTGTGAGGGTTGAGTAATTCACTTTTTCTCTAGAGAGCAGCAGGCAGATTAGTCCTACACTAAACTGCGTAATTTGCACCAGGCACTTCTTTTGACTACTCTAAATACGGGGGAACCCTACGCATTCCTCTACCCTCCCGTATTTCCTCAACCAGGACGACTCTGAAATCTGGTGCTGGTTCATGGAAATACCCTGGACCTCCATGCCATTTTTCTCCTGTATTTCCTGAACCAGGACCAGTTCAAAAAGCCTGATGCTGTTTATTCATTGGGAGGGGGTGAGGGCAAGTTTGAACGATAGTGTATTTAATTCTATTTTTTTACCCTTCTGTTTTGCATTTCGAATCTTGTTTTTTCTACCATGTTTGCCTTTAGTAAATACAGCATCTTGGCCAGACACGAGTCTTAGTAAACTTACCCCTTAGTGCAGAATCTCCACCAGAGTATAGCTATGAATATCCGCGTTTAAGCGGCTGAGTCAGCAACCACTCCTAGTGACATGCCTGCAACACT
This sequence comes from Taudactylus pleione, assembly GCA_031769625.1. Classification (NCBI taxonomy): domain Eukaryota; kingdom Metazoa; phylum Chordata; class Amphibia; order Anura; family Myobatrachidae; genus Taudactylus; species Taudactylus pleione. Next base: position 3,695,266 of record JAUIMM010000535.1, read on the forward strand.
CCCACTCATAAGAGAGCGCCTATCCATACGTCTGAATAGTCACCTCCCAGTCTCCGCCCAGGAATGCCCAATGCATTTCAGACACTGTGCGTCTCAATCGGTACTGTGACTCACTGCATACACAACGTGGAATGCCGCATTACAAAAACCCCACCAATTTATGAGAATGTCGCCACTGTGTTTGACTCAGAATCAGGCCCACAGTATTTTCATCAAGATTCGATTCCAACATTATTTTTACATAAATATTGATACAAATCCCAATTTCCCAAAAGTAATTATCAACATTACTATAAGTGTCCAGTGCCCATAGGCACATATTTACTAATGTGCAGGTTTTTAGAAGTGGAGTTGTTTCCCACAGCAACCAATCAGATTCTATCTACTATCTTCTAGATGGTGCTAGATAAGTAGAATCTGATTTGTTGCTAAGGGCAACAACTCCAGTTCTAAAAACCCGCACTTTAGTAAATATACCTCATAGTATCCAATATATAAAGAAGGCAACCAGTGAGAATAAAAATGATAAAGTGTCCTGTGACTAAATTCATAAAAAAATGTTACTTGCAACTTACTGGGATGTAATGAACAACCTGGAAAGGTAGAGATAGAAATTGTTCATAAAATTCATGGGGCTAGATTTACTTTGACCTATGGATTTAAAGCTTCAACAGAAAAAAATCTAAACTAAGCTGGTGCAGCATTTATTTATATTTGCCCTTTTAAATCCATCGATCAAAGCCTCCAGTCATTGACGAATTTGACAAAACCGCCTATAAGTAAATCCTACCACAGTCTTCATTGAATATCTTATAAGGTAGTCAATACTTAAATAATTGTGAACAGCATTCTGATGAATATCCAGTAGATGGAATAAATGATGCATGCTATAAATATATTAGAAAGACCAGGGGCGTATTAACAGAGGAGGGGGCCCATGTTCAGTACCTGACCGAGGCCCCCATCAGCGAAGTGACAGCAGCAGTAGACTCTGGGCACTGGTGTGTGCCCGAAGTCGACTACGCATGTGCAGTTCACCGGGAAACTGGTGTAGCAGCCACTTTCTCAGTGATTTCCTACTGCGCATGCGCAAAAGACTTGGAAAATGGCCGCGGTGTCCATTTTCCAGGCGTTTTTAGCAGCGCTGCTACATGGGACATCGGGGGGGAAAGTATAAAAAAACAAAAGTATGGGTGCAGGGTGTGCATTGCGGCACACCCCTGGACCAGGGGCCCGTGTGTATTAATAAATATGCTCCTGAGAAAGACGCCATCTTTGGGGTGAAGTTTCTATTATCTCCTTAATCTCCTGCCACTATCTTCTCCCTGGCAAACTCCCCTTCCATCTTGCCAACTCCCCAATCACCTTCAGTCAGATCCTCTTTTATGTAACACACACAGCTATCTGCCCCACAATTTCTGATGGCAGCCCTGAACACAGCCACCGATTCCCGACCCAGGTGTTACCAGCACACCTCAAGTACCCTTGCTGGTGAGTTCAGCTGCTGACTCAGGTTACAGATCTCCCCGCCGCTGATATTTGCTGCATATACAGTAACTACAAGTAGCACTCTTTCTATACCTTCAGTTGATGATCTACACTGAGAGCTCTAGACTTGTGCATGGTTGCTCTGATGGACAAACCCTGCTGCAGATTCACCTTCACCAGTGCTCTCCTACATCTAAAGCTGGTGAGTTATACTGCATAGTTATTGTGAATCATCACTGCATCCATTGGATTCACACTGTATATGGCAGTGACAACTGGATAACAGTGGTACAACGGGATCGGTATCCCTTTATCATCGCAAGGGACAAACCAGATTTGGAAGGCAAGTATCGGGAAAAATAGTCAATTTTTGGGAATTCATCCTTGGACCCCTCTAATGATGTCCTGACATGGGGAATCACTGTGGGTACCCCCGTTTTCCCTGCAGAAGGTAATTAGGTTTTTTTTTTTTTAAATACATTTTATTTGCCGGATCATATGGAGTAACAGAAATCATAGAAATCAAAAACCCATTTGAACAAATATTTGTCACAAAGACATTCCAAATCTCACAAAAAATTAAATTTGAAAATTATGATCCATTTACATATTTTCAAAGAAATAGAAACATTCAAAAAAAAGGAGAAAAAAACACATAAGTAAAAATAGTCTGAGTAAAGAAGCGCACAAATTGTAAACACATATCTGCATACATATATGCATACACATTTACATACACCCATACATAGAGACGGTTTTTACAAAGCAAAAGGGGAAGGAGCAGATTGGGAGGCTGGTAATTAGGGTTTTTAAATAGCCGCGGCAGGTGTTTTTTCCCGACTTTGAAGAAGTGATGAATAATAGCATTTAGGTTTTTTTAGGGCAAAAAATAACTATGCCAATCAAATTTGGGGTATATGAAAATGGGTGCATGCATATTTTTAAGTCCCTAAAGTGCATTTTGAAATTTCTGAAAAAAAGCACCTGCCGCTACAACCCTCATTCTTTTAAACACCTGCCGCATACTTGGGGACCCCCCTGAATTAATTTCGTTATTTAAAAACTTGTTCCCCATTTTTTTTTTTTTCTAACCCCAAAATTAAAATTATTTTTTTGGGGTGACCCTATATATTTTTTTAACTTTTTTGGGGGGGCTATTCCCAGGGGTGCAGGCTATTTTTTTTAAGCTTGCACCCCTAAACCCCAATTCTACACTTTTTTTCGCCATTTAAAACATGGTGAAAACTTATCCCGTTTTTTTTCAAAGACTTTTCGCACCGGCGAAAAGTCTTGAAATTGAATACAAAGACGTCATCGGCGATAAATTATCACCGATTCCGACTTTTCACAGCCTAATTGAATATGGCCCTATGTATCTTTAGACTTGGTATATTATTGTTTGTAATTGCTTTTTCCTATATACATGCACCACTGTTCACTAATATGTTTGTATCTGTGAAACTTGATGCTTCAACAAAACTTGATCTTTTTTTTTTTTTTTTTTTTTTAAAAGTTATGTTAATTATTTTAGGTTAGTGAATGCAAAATGACATTGATGCCCAAGAGTAATTGAGCGAGATCTGAATATTATTGGGAATTTTTGGAAATGTGGTCAGAATATGACTGCTGTGATCTGCTTCTCATTTTACTAATAGTCCCCACGCTATCATAATCTTGGCATATCACCAGGGTGCTGGACACCAACATATCATCTAATCTAGCCAGCCACAAGGAGTGAGCCAGCTCCGAGAAATTGTAGCAGAGCTAATGAATTTTAATTGTAACTATGCTTCAGAGTCGAGTTGGCGCCAAGCTAAAATCATGTAATGTTGTTTAATGAAAATTAAATCCCTTAAGGCAGAAGCATCATTTAAACAGAGTTGAAGAATACTTAGTCAGTGCAAATGTAATCAGCAAGCAGAGTAGAGTTACAGATACAGCATGTTACCAGAGGAACACTGGCCAAAATAATTCAGGATCAACCAGGAACCGAGATGCAGTAAGCACAGGTTTGTATCAGCAGAATGAGGAAATGAATACTCTCAGCAGTTGGAGCACTGGCAGCAGGTGAGAATTCTGAGTTTGATCAAATAGCATGGTAGTAATCAGCATGGAGCAGATTAACATAAAGGGCTTGATTCTGAGTTGGAGGTAAAACAGAAAAGATCAAGGGGGTCATTCAGACCCGGTCGTTAGCGCCGATTAGCTCGGACCGGGTCGATGGCCCCCCACAGAGCATGTGCACAACGGCGCCGTCGTGCGCATGCGTGAGACTCGCTACGACCGACAGCGCCGGTCGTAGCGGGTCTCGATCCAAAGGGGGCGAGCTGTCGATGTTGATTGACAGCTCGCCCCGTTTGGAAGGCGGGCCGGGGGGGTGGCAGCCCAAACGGAGGCGTTCCCATGGGAACGCCTACCGTTTGGGGGAGGCCCCACTGACATCACTTGTGATGTCAGTGGAGAGCTTCCGGCTCAGACAGAGAAAGGAAGCTCTCCGGGGCTTACGACAAGGGAGACCCTACCCTAGGGTCTCGTCGTAAGCCCCGATGGTCGCAATGGTCAATGACCATCGCGACCATCACCGGAGCGGTTGTTAGAGCTGTGGGTGTTAACCCACAGCCTAACAACCACAACAGAGGCGGGCGGTCAGGATGCAAGCGGCCGCCCAGTTTCTGAGCGACCGCTTGCATCCTCCGACCGCCTCTGAATGAGGCCCCAAGTCCCTTAGCACCTGGATAAACCATGTTGCACTGCAAGGGGTGCAAATATTTTTTTTATTTTTGATGCAGGGTAAATACATTTTGCATGTAGCCCACAAATGTCGGACAGCTTTATTTTTACATGACAATTTAGATGTCAGTGTGGACATACCCCTCCCAATCTACATCTCTCTGCACATTTTAAATCTGCCCCAACTGCAGTGAAACATGGTTTGTCCAGGTGCACAGTTACTTGCTCTTTTTTGCTGTACTCCCACCTCCGAATCAGACCGTAAGAGCTCTAAGTAGCGAAAAGCCCTCTCGCAGACAAAAAGAGTCGTTTTCTCTAGCTATGAAGGGCTACCACAGTGCTAAAGCTTCTTTGACAATAACAATAATAATAATTTGCAACAGGTTAAAAAAATACTTTATTTAATTATAGCATTCTTATAACTAGAATAAATGGTACATTTTCCCCTAGCTCTACTGCGGACGTGTGCGCCGGTAAAGTCGGACCACACAGGCGCAGATGTATCTAAATTAAGGACTTAAGCTATTAAGACCAGGCTTGGACTGGGCCGCCAGGGATTCAGTGAAATCACCGGTAGGGCCCACTGATTTGTAGCCACGCCCTCTATCATGGGAGGGCGTGGCCTACAGCGCCGTTCCTATGGCAGGCTGCAGTGCAGCTGCTTGCCAGGCAGTCATCAAGGCTGTGACTGAGTCGGCCGGAAGCTACACGCAGGGGACTGGAGCATACTAGTCAGACTCAGCACTGCTCTGAATGGAGGACCCCATCACATGCTCCTCTGACCTGGAGTTTAGCAGCAGCGCAGCCTCATGGGTGCGACTCATTGTGAGGCTGTGACTGCTGCTCTGCCGGCTGCCTGAGGATGATGCTGGTGAGTACACTGTGTGGGCACTACAGATGGCATAATGGCCTTCATTCAGAGGCGGCCGTACGGTCTACGACCGCACGGCCGCCTCGATGTTTGTCTAGTGCGCATGCGCACGAGGGAGCCGGCTCCTTCGTGCGCATGTGTGAGACCCGCTACGACCGACAGCGCTGGTCGTAGCGGGTCTCTTTCCAAAGGGGGCGAGCTGTCGATGTTGATTGACGGCTCGCCCCGTTTGGAAGGCGGGCTGGGGGGGTGGCAGCCCAAACGGAGGCGTTCCCATGGGAATGCCTGCCGTTTGGGGGAGGCCCCACTGACATCACTAGTGATGTCAGTGGAGAGCTTCCGGCTCTGACAGAGCCAGCAGCTCTCCGGGGCTTACGACAAGTGAGATCCTACCCTAGGGTCTCGTCGTAAGCCCCGATGGTCGCGATGGTCAATGACCATCGCGACCATCACCCTAGCGGTCGTTAGAGCTGTGGGTGTTAACCCACAGCCTAACGACCGAAACAGAGGCGGGCGGTCAGGATGCAAGCGGCCGCCCAGTTTCTGAGCGACCGCTTGCATCATCCGACCGCCTCTGAATGAGGCCCAATATGTGGGGACTACAGTGTGTCATGATGTGCAGGTGCTACAGTGTAGCAGAATGTGTGGGCACAACATGTGGCATATGTGTGGGCACTACAGGTAGCATAATGTGTGGGCACTAAGGTGTATAATAATATTGGGGTCACTATACTGCAGCATAATGTGTGGGCACTACAGGTGGCATAATGTGTGGGCACTACAGTGGTATAATGGGTGTGTACTACAGTGTGGCATACATTTTGGGCACTATAGGTGGCATAATCTGTGGTTACTACAGGCTGCGTAATCTGTGGATACTACAGTGTGGCATAATGTTTGGGCACTACAATTACACATAAAATGTGGGCACTACTGGTGACGCGCTGAGCAAAAAAAAATTTGGGTCCCAGGGACCGCTCACTTTAAAAAATTGGGGTCCTACTCCACAGTTTCTGGGTCCCATCACAATTTATGCTTCACTGCCTAAAGCATGTAGAAATGCACTATAGGACATATTTTGCAAAGAGAATAATGTATGGAGAAGGGAACAGGGGCACAGGAGTGGGAGGGCAGAGTGCACAGGAGAGGCAGAAGGGGTACAGACATGTGGAGAGGGGAACATGGGACACAGGGATGGGGGAGAGTGCACAGGAGAGGCAGAAGGGGTACAGACATGTGGAGAGGGGAACATGGGACACAGGGATGGGGGAGAGTGCACAGGACAGCAAAAGGTGTACAAACATGAAGAGAGGGGAACAGGGGGCACAGGTGGGAGGGCAGAGTACACAGGAAAGCAGAAGGGGTACACAGACATAGGGAGAGGGGAACGGAGCACAAGGTGACAGTGCAATATATTTAATATCTTTTTTACAGCAGTTGCTATAATATAAACATGTGTTATCTGTGTAATCACAACAATACACCACAAACTGCCCCATCAGTATTAAAGCTACAGGATACCAGGGTCTGCTTCTTTATAGTATAATAACAGGACCCTAGAGCCTGCCCCACATTTACAATAGTTTGCTCCATTATTATTATAACAGGACACAAGTCAGTCTCCCCATATAATCATACCAGTGCACTAGTGAGTGCTGCAGCTGTATTACAAGGCAAGGCATTACAGAATGCTCCCTTGTATAACACAATACCAGGACACCAGGCTCTGCTCCTAATGTGCTATAATAAATATAAATACTATTTACCTGGGTAAGGGAGGCTTGGGGGAAGTTGTAAGGAAGCAGGGGAAATTGGGATGAGATGCCAGCACAGCTGGCGGCAATTGGATGGTATGCTCGTGGTGGTGATTGGTAAGTGATTGGATTTGATGCCGACAGCGGTGATTGGTAGGTGAGATGCTGCCTGCAGTGATTGGATGAGAATGCAACCGGCGGTGATTGGCTGCTGTGTGTGCGCGCCACAGGAGCCAGTCACCGCCGGCAGCATCTCCTCAACCAATCACCGCCAATGGTGATTGGCTGCTCTGCAGCGCGTACACAGTGCATCCTGTGGGACCCTGTCCTTTTTAAGTATCTCTCCTCCTGGATCATGTAAAAACACGATATAGCATGTATTTTGCGATCACTGAATCTGTGGGTACTACAGGTGGCATAATCTGTGCATAGTACAGTGTAGCATAACCTGGGGGGGCACTACAGTGTGGTATAATGTGGGGTGCACTACAGTGTGGCCTAATGTATGGGCACTATAGTGTGATATAATGTGTGGGCACTAAAATGGCAGAATATGTGGGCACTACAGTGTGGCATAATGTGGATGCACTACAGTTTGGAATAATGTGTAGACACTACAGTGTGACATAATGTGGGGAGCACTGCAGTGTAGTATAATGTGGATGCACTACAGTGTGGTATAATGTGGATGAACTACAGTGTGGTATAGGGTGTGGGCACTACAGTGTGGTATAATGTGTTGGGCAATACAGTGTGACATAATGTGGGGGGCACTACAGTGTGACAATGTGGGGGTACTGCAGTGTGGCATAATGTGGAAGGCACTATAGTGTGGTATAATGTAGATGTACTAAACTGTGGCATAATTTGGGGGGCACTACAGTGTGGCATAATGTTAGTACATGTGTAGTGGTCTCATTTACTCACAGCTGACCAGCATGGCAAGGGTTACTGGGCGACCCTTCCTTACAAACACTAATTTTCTGCACTACCGCCATGACCCCTCCATACTCACCACTCCCTATCTGCACTAGCCTGTCTCTGAGTTTTCATTCTAAGATGCCATACCTTTGCACTGTACATTCTTTTTTTGAAGGCACCGGCAGTAGATAAACATTGTAATTGGGAGTTCAAAGCCATTGTGGTGGTGAATAGAGGCCAAAATATGAAAATTCTGCCAATGCCCCAATATTTATGGACCTGACTGTGTGTGTGTGTGTGTGTGTGTGTGTGTGTGTGTGTGTGTGTGTGTGTGTGTGTGTGTGTGTGTGTGTGTGTGTGTATATACACACACATATACAGTCAGGTGCATAAATATTGGGACATTGACAGAATTTTCATATTTTGGCCTCTATTCACCACCACAGTGGCTTTGAAATGAAACAAACAAGATGTGCTTTAACTGCAGACTTTCAGATTTAATTTGAGGAAAATTACATCCAAATCAGGTGAACGGTGTAGGAATTACAATGGTTTCTATATGTGGAAGGCACATTGTTTCAATTCAAAGCCATTGTGGTGGTGAATAGTGGCCAAAATATGAAAATTCTGTCAATGTCCCAATATTTATGCACCGACTGTATAATATATATTTTAGATAGATAGATAGACCCCCTCCAGTTACTGGCCACACCAATTTGGGGGCCTCTTTTATTGCCTTCCCCTGTGGGCCCTTCATGCTCCAGTCCGCCACTGATTAAAGCTGGGTACACACTGACAGATATATTGGCTAGTCAATTGATCGGCCAGAATATCTGGTGCCCGTCGGCCAGTGTGTACCAGCGATATGTTTGTGAACGATGTCGTTCACAGACATATTGCATTGGCTGTGCTGCACGACCGATGGACAGATATATCTGCAGACATATCTGTCCATCAGCAAGTGCGTTCGGGCAGTCTGCAGACCACTCATACACATGCAGCAGCAGCCGTGGGGAGGGGGGGTGCCCCCAACCCGCCCCCCAGCCAGCGGGACCCACGGCTGCCTGAAAGATGATGGTTATTCAGTGTATATGAAAGACCATCATCTACAGATATATCTGATCACCCGATCTGGAGATACATCTGCTAGGTGTGTACCCACCTTAAGACTATTGCTACTGCTGCTAGCCATGTTTGCAAGCTGCTCTGGCTATACTGTATTCATAAATTGCAGAGGTAACTGCGATATACGGGAATTAAAAAAAAACATATATTTATAACTTGCCACAAAATGTACGTAGTGCCGTACACAATATATGCCAAACAGTTCACAATTCAAGGCTCATTAATTAATAGAGGACTAAGTGCTTGGCCTTTAAATAGGCAAATGGTGAAATGAAAACCATGGTACAGTAGCTGCCTAGAAAGTAAAGAATAATTCTGAAATGTGAATTGGGACAATATACAGGCATGTAGATCAGTAGCAGTCACAAACAACCCGGTTGGGTTACAGGGGCAATAGGTCTGTATCAGATAACAAGCATCTATCAGGAGCATAGTAACAGCAGTACACACAAAGGAAACACAGGATGAGAGTCCCAGGCTGTGATGATTGATAAAGTGTAACTAATAAGGGTGGAGCCACAAAATGAACATTTTTCTCACAAACAATGCACTAGAACTGTAGTTCAGCTCTTGTAGCTGCTTCTCTCGCTGCTACCTTACCTTTTTTTAATGAAATGTATATCGCAGCTAAAGTTTCACATCCTCAAGAACACTGTCATTTAGACATGCTGCACTGAATGAATCCTTGCGTGAAATTACTTTTTGTACTGCATTTAAATTTGTGTATTTAGCTGGCAAGATCTTCAGTACAGGAGGCAATAATTTCCATTGTTATTCTTAAACAAATTCCTTATGTTGCAATTTTCCCCCTGCTTTTAACAAATCTTGTAAGGTGCTGTGTACACAGTTGGTACTATACTGTAGATACATAACAATTTAGACAAAGATTTGTATCCGGTTAACAGTGTGTAGACAATTGCATCAAGTTTACTACATTTACTTAAAATGAACACAAAACAAATAAAAAAGTAGGTTCAGATGCGGAGCTTGTGAAAATTAGTTGGAAATTAAGCAGTATTGTGGAGATGCTAGTCCAGAACCAGATGGCAAATTATTTATTAATTACAGAAGGTTTTTAAAAAGATGTAATGGAGTAATTTATTTGTAATTTATGGGCATTATGGTACTTATGCTGTGTTGGACGCTAGTTGCATTTATTTGCAAATGTAAGATAAAAAAAATGCATTTTTGCTACCTAGTTGCAACCATTACCACATGCCTAGTAAGATGCCTTCACACTGACAGTAAAAAATGGTTAAGAATAGGATATGTGGGCATTACAGTACATGGTCGGAGAGTGTAATTCATATATTATAAAGTCGGAGAGAGAATGTAAAGAAAAATGGCAATAGACCTAATTTTAAAAATTGCTTAAGTGTTTCCCTATAAATATGATAGCACTATACTGTACAGCTTTTAAGTATGGCCCCATATTTCTTGTCATTATTTTGGACTTTCTAGGTGCTTTCTTTGAAATCTGAAAGTTATCTAGCTTGATAGAATCATATATAATGCCTAGGAACACTATCAGTGAGGACAAAAAGCTATATTATGCCCTTTAAAGGTTTAACCCTATTACTGCATTTGACTCTCTAATTTATTGAATATTATGCTTTGTACATTTTATTTCCATATGTATGTGCAGAGCTGACCACTCTGTTTAGCAGTACGTTTCTGTATCTGAGAAAGCGTGCAGTGACCAGCGAAATGGGTCATAACTTTAGAAACCTAAATATATATTCATTTATGGACTATTTTCTGCTCAAACTTTTTAGATCAATGAAACAAACATTTGTTTGAAGAAACTATCCCATGCTGGAACAGCCTTTCATATTTTGGATGTACAATTCCTACTAAAAAGAGTACTACACAACTAAGTAAGCTCTCACGAGCAGGGACCTCTTCTCTCATGTGCTTCTCTTTACATTTTCTTCTACGCCTTACTCCCCATAAGGGCACCTAACACGTGACTGCCAACTCCCTGCTGCTTATTGTGAGTGCTTTAATCGCTATTGCAGCAATATATATAAATCGTCTCCTTGTCCTGCACTGTAATGTACTGTTATGGTGCATACACACGATCAGATTTTTTCTTCAGATATGGACGATAACGATTTAAAAATCGTTCAGTCGTTCATATCTGATGAAAAATCGTTCATATCTGACATGCCTGAACGATGGACGATCAACGATGCGCGTTCCGATGTAAGGCGCTGCGGAACACTTGTGGCGCTATATAAAGGATAATAATAATAACAACAACTAAGGACTCTCCTAACCAATATTAATTGAGACTATAAATATTTGGATATCTCAGGGCCTGATTCACTACCGATCGCAACTGCGAATGCAATAGCAATTACACACGCAGTTCAACTGCAATAATATGATAATCCATTGCGATCGCCATGCTGCTGCATCACAAAATAAGGACGCCCACTTTAACTTACACACATCCGTAACGTTCAGCAAGGCTGCAAAACCATCGATACAATTGAGTACCATCGCATACTCACGCACACTTGCACAAGCTCTGACCTCACTCAGAAATTGCTAACTTCATCGCACGCTTAATCTTTAAGCTGCGTAAGGCATCTTAGTGGATCATTTATGCACGCCCCTGTAACGTCATTTAAATGCACTGGCACACCTGCATTTCTCAGACCCCCCCCCCCCCTCCCCCATCACCACCCACAAACGGAACTTCCTGTCAATCACTCTGCGACGGGTCTGCGTAGTCACTGCGATCACAGCCCCGATCACAGTGGCCGGCTCGCACACTGCGATGCATAAGCATGCACAGAATGGAACAATTTGCCGATTTAATGCGTAATTGCATTAGTAGTGAATCAGGCCCTCAGTTTGCTAATGAACTTATTAAATGCTAGTGTTGAATTAGTGACTTATATTTTGTATGCCCTCCCTAATAGGGCTAGTCCCTTGATCAAGGAGTTCCCAGTAATGAAATTGTGGCTTTTCCTTTTCAACCCCAATTTGAAAGCATCACTCTTATATTGGAAACCGTAGTAGTGAAATCTAATCGTTTATGGGCACTGAAAACAGAGTCTGTCATTTATAATACTCACTGAAGGCCACAATTTCAGCAGGTTTATCTAAATCACTTTATATCAAAGCCTGATATAAAGAAATAGTCACTAAGCTGCTATGCACACTGTCTTCCATATATGTCATTCGGTGCAACTAGGACTTATGTTGGATGAGATCATACAGTACACGAGATTTTAGTTCAAATGAGCAATTGATTCCAGTGCAAATATACATATATATATATATGCGTGGCACCATATGCAAGGCCAGTCCGGCGTGGGGGTTAGAGGTGCTTTGGGCCCGCGGTCACTTGAATAGGATAGGATTACATAGCATTCTGTGCACAGAGCACACAGTGACATTGGTGAGAGGGGTGGGTGTTGGTGCTGCCGCCAATACAACTATACCACCTCAAATAAAAAAAAACACCCTACATTATATATATATATTTGTAAGAGTCACAACTCATTTCAGAATAGCCGCTGGGCTGCACAGCTACAGAACCCAAGAGGGGTTCCACATATTATTCCCAAGTGGCTAGTAAATAGCACAGAGAGCACCAAATCCATATGATGTTATTTAGTGAGGTCATAGGTCTAAATTTTGAGCCTCAGAAGAGCCTTTGGGCCCGATTCAGAGAGAGACACAATGGCGATTTTCAAGCAGATCGAGCAATTGTTTGCCATGGTGCATGCGTATAAGCTGCTCTGCACACATGCAGCGATTGTCATGCTATTCCGCACACACAGAGAATCCATTTGCAAACTGAGCGACTGGTAGTCAGCATTTTGGGAAGGTAATGGGGGGTGGTTAGAAAAATGCAGGCGTGTCTTACAGTTTAAACGCTGTTACATGTGTGTATAAATTAGCCATTGCGAGCTCCAACTCAGCATGAGAGCTCTCTGCGTGTCAGGCAAGTTGCATGGCACAATGCGTGCGCATGTTTGCAGTCAAAGCGGCGAAATGGAAGAGGACACATCTGTATATAATCAAATGTATGACAAGCAAACTAAACACAATTTTTAAAATACATACTTTTAATATTGTTTGATGTCAGAAAGTTTTCTTTCCTACCTGTACTTTTTCATGTGTGACGGCGTTGCATAGCGTATAATTTGTCCATGTTCTGTTACTGTCAGGATGCTTGAACCACTCTCCATTATCTCCACATTCTTTTGTTACTTTCTCTTTAAAAATAAAGATAATTTTGTATCGTTTGAGTCCTTCTAGAGAGAAACGCTATATAAATATAATTATTATTATTGTTATTAATCAAATTGTCAGAGTAGACCTAATAAATGCAACTTCTGCAACAGTGCTGGGAAGAACTTCCTGAAGAATATTTGATTTCCATTGTAGAGAGAATGCTACAAGTGTAGTTGGGGTTATATCTGTATAATGTGGATTCCTTGGTGACTCAGTAGATTAACTTTTGTTAAAAAAAATCATTCTATAATTTCTCATATTTTTAAACTTCAATTGTTTTATTTATTCTATGCTTTAATTTCAGAGTTATTATCATAATGATCACTATTTTGCAGTAGCCCTGCCCTCCAGACCTACTGCTGTACTTTTAATTTTGATTCTGACTTCAGTACCAGAATCCACAAGAGTTGCTGTCCTATCTCAAATAAATCCTTGCAGCTTAGCTAGGCAGCAGTCAAGACACTAGCTGTTCTATTCATGAATCAGGTGAAAACTGAATTTCTACTTTCCACTATATATCGCATCAGATCAATGCGATATACAGTATAGCTTTGTTAAATAGAAATTCGTGTACACTTACCTTTCTGGCGATTGGATGCAAAAAAGACACCTTCGGCGATCCTGTCTTAGGCTCCCGGGACGCATCACGGTACTGGATCGCCTGTGTGCGTATTCGCCGGCAGCAGCACCCTCAAGCAGATCAGGGACAGTAATTACATCCGTGTAGCAGGGCGGAGGGCTGAGCGAGCCGGGGGCAGCCGAGGGTGAGCAGTCTAAAGTGACCCGACATATGCCGGGACACTTCATCAGACCGGATGGTGGCAGCAGGATCGGGGAGGGTGCCAGAGCGGCGGAGACAGTGTGGCTGGCTGCGAACATATGCCTGGTCACAGCATGTTCATCATCTCTTACCTGCCGGCAGCGCCGGGCAGGTAAGAGATGACCCGGCATATGCCGGGGGGTGTTTAGGGCAGAGTGAGAAGGCACACTGGGGCAGTGGGCAGCATGGAGTAGGTGACACGGCATATGCATATGTTGGGTCACCTTACTATAGTGGCGGTGGGGTTAGGGCAGAACGAGGGGGCACTGGGCCAAGCAGGACAGCACAGAGGAGGCGCCCTGGCATATGCCGAGGGCTCCTCTGATAGGTTGCTGTAACTGAAGGGGGCAGGGAGAGCAGGGAGACCTCTGTCTTCCCAGCTCTTCACCTCTCAGAAGATGGAGAAAAAAAAATGTGGTAGCGAAACGCTGACCTTTCCGTGCTTCTATGAATAGCTCTCCCCATACTAGTGTATGGGGAAGCAAGATTTCTCCATGGTAACCCCTTCTGTGAATAGGATGAAGCAGTGAAAAGCCCTGTTGTCACTGATAAAGGGTTTTTCATTGCTTCATGAATAGACCCCTAGGCCTGTTGCAGTGTAGAAAGCAAGTTAATCATAACTGCTCTGTATTGCTTGCACAAAACTAAGGGCCTCATTTACAAATGAGTTTTATCACCATAACGAGTGATAAATTTCACTGTGTATGATAAATGGTGCTCCAGCCAATCAGCTCCCAACTGTCAACTGTTAGAAAAATGACAGTTGGGAGCTGATTGGCTGCAGCACCATTTATCATACACAGTGAAATGTATCACTTGTTTTGGTGATAAAACTCATTAGTAAATGGGGGCCTAAGGGTTTTACAAAGATGTACAATTACTTGCTCTTTCTTACTCTATTCCCAACTGTGAATCAGGCCCTAAATGCATATATTCACCCATATGCATCTCTGTGGCTAGACCACCCCTATTAGTACACTTAGGGCCTCATTTACTAACAAGTTTTATCACCAAAATGAGTGATAAATGTCACTGTGTATGATAAATGGTGCTCCAGCCAATCAGCTCCCAACTGTCAATTGTTAGAAAAATGACAGTTGGGAGCTGATTTTCTGGAGCACCATTTATCATACACAGTGACATTTATCACTCGTTTTAGTGATAAAACTCGTTAGTAAATGGGGGCCTATATTTGATACTCATCATGATCAGTGTGCACTTGCATCAGACTTCTATATTGTGCAAAAGATCAGTCTGCAGGCGTATGTACAGAGGCGTCAGCAGATTTGGCGACTCACGGTGAGCATCCTGACTATCCGGCACGCCTGTTCCCGAGAAGGGGGCGTAGCTTAAAATAAATTGGCGTGGCCTCTAGGGGGATCTCGATGACTTCACTCCAGGGGTAGCCCAGCATTGCTGAAGATGCTGGGCTGCCCCCATAGACTGGACTGTCAGCTCCTCTTCTATGATAGGAGTTGGGTGCTGCAGGAGAATGTCACACTGCAGCACCGGGCTCCTGTCACTGCAGAGGAGCCGGCATTTTGGTGTCACTCCCTCTGAGGATGACACCCAAGTATGGCCCGCACCCCCGGCACCCCCCTCATGACACCACTGCATATGTATGTGTATGCACAACACTGCATAACCCACAATTTCACTGACTAAGGGAGGTATCCAATTAGCAGCACTAAGGCCCTCATTCAGAGGCGGTCGGAGGATGCAAGCGGTCGCTCAGAAACTGGGCGGCCACTTGCATCCTGACCGCCCGCCTCTGTTTCGGTCGTTAGGCTGTGGGTTAACACCCACAGCTCTAACGACCGCTAGGGTGATGGTCGCGATGGTCATTGACCATCGCGACCATCGCGGCTTACGACGAGACCCTAGGGTAGGGTCTCACTTGTCGTAAGCCCCGGAGAGCTTCTGGCTCTGTCAGAGCCGGAAGCTCTCCACTGACATCACTAGTGATGTCAGTGGGGCCTCCCCCAAACGGCAGGCGTTCCCATGGGAACGCCTCCGTTTGGGCTGCCACCCCCCGGCCCGCCTTCCAAACGGGGCGAGCTGTCAATCAACATCGCCCCCTTTGGAAAGAGACCCACTACGACCGGCGCTGTCGGTCGTAGCGGGTCTCACGCATGCGCACGAAGGAGCCGTCTCCCTCGTGCGCATGCGCACTAGACAAACATCGAGGCGGCCGTGCAGTCGTAGACCGTACGGCCGCCTCTGAATAAAGCCCTAAGTGCTGCTAATGGATCTTGTCGGGGATATCCAATTAGCCTGATGTTGGCACTTATCGTGGGTTTTTTTGGGACCCGATGTGTCCTGAAAAATAATCCACGTAAAGTGCTCTTTTTTCACCCCCGCAATGGCGAGAACACATAGGATCCGTGATAAGCTCACAGACCTATATGTTTACGCCCCGAATATTCTATTTTTCGTCTGTTATAATAGGATATGGGGGAAAAAAAACATTGGCAAAAAAGCAGGGATTACCGGCGAAATATCCCTGTTTTTCGCCCCCAAAACAATATCGGGGCTAATTGGATACTGCACTAAGTGAGAACGCCCATTTACAACTGTTCAGACACAAGTGGATATTCATATGAGATATGTACGCTTGATTCTGGCGTATGTACAGATCAAAAAAGACACAAAATAAGCTCCGCAAAGGCACTTGCACTCAACTCTGTGTCCATTCCCTTCCATCTAATGAGCTACACCTTAATATGCCTCAAATACCTCAAGTCTACCTTGCCATCAGCTTGTTTCTGGTTTTCTGCTGTGTGTTCTAGCTCAGCTACCTGCATACCTTCAGCTCTGAACTACAGCCGCCTTGCCTGTCTCTCTATTTCCAGCCTACTGGTCCAAGTAGTGCACTTTCTGTGAGTTCAAACCT
This sequence comes from Taudactylus pleione, assembly GCA_031769625.1. Classification (NCBI taxonomy): domain Eukaryota; kingdom Metazoa; phylum Chordata; class Amphibia; order Anura; family Myobatrachidae; genus Taudactylus; species Taudactylus pleione. The sequence continues at coordinate 3,712,122 of JAUIMM010000535.1, forward strand.
GGCTGTCTGTACTTTTATTCTTCTTTGCAATTGCATTCTTCTGAGTTACAGTCCACAGCTTTATTAAACCCATTCTCAGAACTCTGAGTTTGTTTACTGGCACAGGAACCACTGGGCTAAAACAGATGAGACTGGTATAAGTGATCACAGTGTATGTGATGCTTATAGACTGTATTAGAGGGGTACTTTATCAGACAACCGGCCTGGAAACAGCATAGAAGATAACTGGATTGAAATGGTAGGTAACTGGAATCTAGAACTCAGAAAGATGAGTTAAACATATGGCACTGGTGGATGCAGATTATACACTATGGGCCAAATGTAATAGGTAGTCTGTTTTGGTAAATTGCGAGTTTGGTGCTAAACTCGCAATTTTTCTCAACTCTCCAATGTAATAGGGTGTCTGTTCACTAAAACTCGCATTTTTCAGAGTTACTAAAACTCTCCATTCTCAAACTCGCATCCAGATGTTTTCACATTGAAAACAATCAACTCGTCCAATGTAATAGAGTGTCTGTTTCAGACTCGCAAAAAAAAGATTACCAAAAGTCCCCAAATAATAGACCTGCTTCAGGCTAGCGAGTACATCCTGAGCAGGTCAGATTAACACAGAAACATGCACATATCCATGAGATATGTACATGTTTCTGTGTGTACTTATGTTAAATGTTATAAAATAAAAAAAAATGACGTGCACCCCCTCCCCAAAAGCATAACCAGCCCCGGGCTTTATAAAGCCTGTTCTGGTTCTAAAAATACAGGGGCCAAAATGCGTAGGGGGCCCCTGTATATTAAGAACCAGCACAGGGCTTTGTTGAGCTGGTCCTGGTTCTGGAAAATCAGGGGACAAAACGAGTAGGGGTCCCCTGAAAATTCCTGAACCAGCACCAAACTCTTTCTAGCAGGGGGATAATGCCACAGCCAGGGAAAACCTTTCACCGGTTTCCCCGGCCAAAGCATTATCCCTGACTGCTAGTCAGTCCAGGCCGGGGATCCCTGGGGAGTTGGGTACCCCCCCAATAAAGGGGTACCCCTCTCCAGGGCACCCCAGGCCTAGACTGATAGCCCGGGGCTATCCCCGGCACCCTAGGGCGGTGGGTGCCGGGTTGATAGTGTAAAGTGAAAGTGTAAAATTAAATTTACCATATTGTCTTTATTTGTAGAACCACAAGTACCAGCAAGCCTCCCCTGCATGCTGGTATTTGGAGAACCACAAATACCAGCATGCGGGGCATTACGGGCCCGCTGGCACTTGTAGTTCCACAACTAAAGAAATACGTAAATAAACAAACTTACACCGTGAAAGTATAATTTTAATAAAACATACATGCACACTCACACTCACACTCACACATACTCACCTATTATCCGAAGTAATCCATAGGGGTGTACCTGAAAAAAAAAATCCATACTCACCTCTCCTATGCGTAGATCACGTCCTCTTCTCCAAGTAGGCAATCCAGGGGTTAAAATAAAAAAACTAAAAAAAAACGATCCATGCAGACTGAGCAAAGGTATGTGTGTACACATACCTTTGCTCCGCGTAAATGACCGACTTTAAAACTCACTTCTAAAAACTGTGGGGGTCATTCAGAGTCGGTAGCAAGCGCTGAGCGCTCGCAACCGACTCGATGTTACCCCACTGGGCATGCGCACGACGGAGCCGGCTCCGTCGTGCGCGAAACCCGGCTAGCGACGGACGCTCCGTCGCTAAGGGTCTCGCAGCAGACGGGGCGAGCTGTCGATGGTGAGTGACAGCTCGCCCCGTTTGGGAGGTGGGCAGGGGGTGTGCCTGCCCAAATGGAGGCGTTCCCGCCGGAACGCTTGCCGTTTGGGGGCGGCCCCACTGACATCATTGCTGATGTCAGTGGGGAGCTTCCTGCTCGATCAGAGCAGGAAGCTCCCTGGGGCTTACGAGTGCCCAGACCTAACCTTAGGGTCTGGTCGTAAGCCCCGATGGTCGCGATGGTCTTGACCATCGCGACCATCACCCATGTCGGTCGCTAGAGCTGTGGGTGTAACCCACAGCTTAGCGATCGACAAGGAGTCGGTCGTTCAGGATGCAAGCGGCCTTCCCGTTTCAGTGCGATCGCTTGCAACTAACGACCGCCTCTGAATGAGGTCCTGTGTGCTATGTAGGGAACACTGCTGAAGCCAGGCGTAATTGCGTAGAAGCACACTCTCTTGGAACTTGCACTCTTAGCAGGCGATGGTAGTTTGCAGGATTATGAAAGGTAACTGCGTACAGGAACCAAAGTCTGCAGGTGGATTGGTGCAGAGTGTTCCAGACTGATGAATGGAATGCACACAAACAAAGTAACCGGCTTTCTCCAAGTAGTATGAAGGTGAGACACAATAGAGGGGTCCGGCGCCGCCCCCCCTACCTCTTACCTCACAGCAGCCCAGCACATACTGCTGTGTGCTGGGCTGCAGTGGAAGACTGCTCGCAGTTGCTAAGGAGGGGGGAGCGATCACACTGGTTGCGCCACCACTGGCTTTGTGCTGGGCTGATGGGCTCACAGCTCCCCCCTCACTAATGCTGCAAAATACATTTTTGTTCATTTTTTTAATCCTAAGGAGACGTACCCACGCCTCCCATGCTTAGGCCACGCTCCCTTCCCCCGGACCTGGAGAGGCTCTTCACGCCCCTGGGGAGCAGTAGTGCTGCAGAACAGGTCAGAGCTAGAAGCAGGATTAACCAGGCTGGGAGTCTTCTGCAGATTTAGAAGGCAGCAGACTGAGGGCCTGATTCATCAAGGAACGCACGGATGCAGACGTACGCACGGAATGTGGTACGAACGCACTGGCACGCCTGCGTTCGCCCAACCACTCTCCGTATCCACCCACAAACGGTACTTCCTGGCAATCACTTTTCTCTGGGTCTGCGGATTCACTGCAGTCGCTTTTGCGGAGGCAGTGAGCGGTTCGCACACTGTGACCCAGACACATGCACAGACCACGAACATCCTTCGATTGCGTGCATCTGCATGACTGCGTTCCTTGCTGAATCAGGCCCTGAGTGATTAGCTACTGTAACTCCTCAGGTGGACAACACAATTAGTAGACTTCACTGAAGCTCCATAATGCAGACACCAGAGCAGATCTGTGGAATGTAATCTTAGCTAGTAGGAACAAGGGGTGAGCGGGTTCGGTTCTACTCGGTTCCGTTCGGATTTAAAAACCGAATCTTATTGGCTATCCAAAACTTGTGACAGCTGATAGCCAATAAGATTCGGTTTTTAAATCCGAACGGAACCGAGTAGAACCGAACCCGCTCACCCCTAGTAGGAACACATGCGTAACTAGGAATAATTGCAGATGAAGGTAACAGCAGAGCTGACATCTATGTACTAAGGGCCTGATTCAGCAAGGAACACAAAAGGAGAGGATGCACGCACTTGGCCGATGTTTTCACACTGCCCATGCATCGCACTGCGTGTGCATGAACTAGCCAGTGCGATCGGGTTGGGGTACGCAAACTACACGTAGTGTGTAAACAGACCCTTCCGATTTTGATTGACAGGAAGTACAGTTTGTGGGTGGTGACAAGGGATGGTCAGGCAAACGCAGGCGTGCCTGTGCGTTGGGATGAAGTTATAGGGGTGTGCATAATTAAGGCAGTGTGGCGGCATACGCAGCCATACCGTAAGCTGTACAGAGGAAGCGGCCCAAATCCTGCGGCAGGTCATGTCAACCACTATTGTGGATATGGGCCTGATGGTTCTCAATGTTACCGATGTTTACGCTATCTTGCGTGCTGATCAGGCTGTGAGTAAAGGTAGATGGGCGGCTTAATGTGGGGCTCGGCGTCTGCATCTTGTGCTGCAGTCTCCGTGTGTATGCATTGATTAGCATATTCTCGCAGCGGCCGGCTGCGTGCATCTGCTAGCGTGCGTTCCTTGCTGAATCAGGCCCTAAATCACAAGTATCACAAGAAGTCAGGAATATGACTGGTTGATCTGGCAATGTGCTGCTAAACTGGAAAGGTTTAACTAGTCTGCCCTGGGAGAGGATATAGTGCAGTGATCATATGGAGAATTGCAAGAACTAGATAGGTGTATGAATGGTCACATGACTAGAGTCAAGATGGCTGTGCCCATACTGAGCTGGGCCTAGTCACACAACCTAACTGGGACCAGAGACAATGCAGGGGGTGACATGCACAGGGTGATCGCAGAGACATAGCATGCACAGAAGACCAAATGAGCAAGGTAAGCTGATCCAGAGGAGCGGGACGTGACAACCATTATCACGCTGTCACAACTACATACCTCCCAACATGACCCTCTCCAGGAGGGACACAATGCTCTGGTCCTGGACTTCCCTGGTAATTTATGATTGGTGGCGACTCCAGAGGTGGGGCTGTAGTACAGTCCAAAATTCAAAGAGGGGAGTCACACCAACTGCCAGTGAGTCCCAGCCAGTGATGTTTGGCAACGTTTGAAATGACAGTTGGTGTGGCTCCCCTATTTGGATTTTGAACTGCGCTGCAGCCACACCTCTTACCAGGGAAGTCCAGGACCAGAGCATTGTGTCCCTCCTGGAGAGGGTCATGTTGGGAGGTATGTAACTATACTGTGCTTATCCAACACCTTTGTTACTTGCTTAGCAACAGTCAAAGCCATTATAATATAGGAGGGAGATTGTGGTCAAGATGTCAACCACAGCATTGACAGGGTTAATCTCTTGTGCTGCAGTGCAATTTCTTATATGCGCTAAGTGCCATGTACTGGAAATGTATATTTCTTAATTAATAATGTATTAAAACAGGTTATATTTAATAAACTGTGTGCAGTTTCATTTACATGTTTACATTTCTAGTGGGCAGATGTATTAAGCGCCGAAGCGGCATCAGCGCATATAATGCCAACTGATACCGCTTCTCCCCCATGTATGATTGCTATGCACCCCTGTCATTATCTGCACCGCTATCTACAAGACAGCTGCGCCGATATGCTGGGCTATGTATGAATGGTCAGTTCGCCTAACCGATCCGCAGCTATCAATTAACAGCTGGAGCTGGTGTTACCCTATCCCCACAGCAGGGACAGCGCTGACCTGCTGCTGGCTCCGGGGACTGTCCACCAGGTTTATGGAAAAGCAATTTGTTTTCAAGATTTTCCTGTACATTTGTGGAAATCATATGCTAATTTCATTTCTGTTTAAACCACATCAATACATTGATTCTGTGTGGTATATATATTAAAGGATGTGTGCAATGTACTAGTTCCTGTGTATTTAAATTAGTCTTATGGTGCATACACACGGTCAGATATAACAGGGTGATAAGAACGATAACTATATCGATCATTTCGTTATCGTTCACATCGTCCTGTTTTTGGACCTTTCCAACCCCCAAACGATGGTCGATGCGTGGGCACGAATGGTTGATATCGATATCGTCCATCGCCTGTGCATGCAGGCCAACCTGGTCGATATCGACCAGGTTAGCCTGGTTACTATAGGCTCACACAGCCAATCCATGGACTTTTTTTTGGATATCAGCAATATCCGGGTATACGGTATCTTGGCTGTGGGTTCTGCTAGGGTCTTTACTTCTGTGCAGAGGCCTGCAAGGATGGTCACCTTTCCCTCGGACTCGGGATACACTCCATCCCTATTTTGAGTACAAGTTCAGAAAATTGCCCAGTGAAGACATCGCTCCTCAAGTGGACTCTTATGTTCTTCCTGAGAGTTTCCAGATGAGGCGCCTCAGCGCGCCTTAACTTCATCAGCTCAACTCCCCTCGGTACTACTAGCAGAGTCTGCCTGAAGTCTCCAGCTGGCAGCACGGTGACACCCCTCCATTATCACTCCATCGTTACCCTGATGTCTTTGAGGGTTCTACGCAGTGCCTTAAAACACCTCTTGTGCGCCATGGTACTCTCATCCCAGACAATGAGCTTACAGTCTTTACAGTGTAAAGTCCTTAGCAGTGGGGGCTCCAGGGGTGGGGCTGCAGCGCAGTCCAATAATCAAATAGAGGAGCCACAGCAACTGCCACAACAAATGCTGCCAAACATCACTGTAAGTTGTTGTGACTCCCCTGTTTGAATACTGGACTTCGCTGCAGCCCTACCTCTGGAGCCGCCACTCCCAGACAATGAGCTTACAGTCCTGAAGCACTTGGGCCATGATTGCTTTGTCACCCAATTCGCCTCAGACAAGAGAAAATATGAGATATGGTAAGAACTTACCCTTGTTATCTCTATTTCTACGAAGTCCATAGGGTTCCACAGGATACCTTGGGGTATAGGTGTGACGTCAGTCGCAGGGCACCAAAGAGTTAAGCTTTCAGCCTCCCAGGATGCACTAGGTCCCCATCCTATACCCCGCCCCCGGGCCAAGGCACCTCAGTTAGTTACCAAGCCATAGGCCGGAGGAGGAGAAGGAAGAGAGAGAACAAAGATCTGGACACATACAAGAATCACATTCTCACCAGAGGGAGACGGAAAACCGGTGACCAGAGCAAAGCCCATCTGCAGCACAGGTGCGACAGGGCGGGAGTCCTGTGGAACCCTATGGACTTCGTAGAAATAGAGATAACAAGGGTAAGTTCTTACCATATCTCATATTTTCTACTTCAGGGTCCATAGGGTATCCACAGGATACCTTGGGGATGTCCCAAAGCAGTATCCTTTAAGGGTGGGGACGCTCCTGTGCAGAAAGGAGAATCCGCCGCCCGAAGGAAGCATCCTGAGAGGCGAAGGTGTCAAACCTGTAATACCTCACGAAGGTATGGACAGAAGACCACGTAGCAGCCTTGCAGATCTGAACTGCCGAGGCACCACGTCGAGCTGCCCACGAAGGACCCACAGACCTAGTGGAATGAGCCTTCAGAGAAGGAGGGACCGGTAGGCCTTCATGAAGATAAGCTTCAGAAATAGCCATACGGATCCAGGCTGCCAAAGTTTGCTTTGAAGCAGGCCAACCCTTTTTACGGAAGCCAAAGAGGACAAACAAAGCGTCCGACTTCCTAAACGAAGAAGTGCGGTCAACATAAGTCCTTAAGGCCCGCACAACATCCAAAGAGGCCTCACCCACGGAAAGACCCGGTGAGTTAAAGGCCGGAACAACTATTTCCTCGTTAATATGAAACTGGGAAATAACTTTGGGAAGAAACTCGGGCCGAGTGCGGAGCACTGCCCTGTTCCCATAAAAAACCAAGAAAGGGGGTCTACAAGAAAGAGCCCCTAACTCAGAAACACGTCTGGCCGAAGCAATGGCCAGAAGGAAAACAGTCTTAGCTGTTAGCCATTTAAGATCCACTGAGCCCAGTGGTTCAAACGGCGGTCCTTGGAGAGCCCTCAGGACCACAGCCAAATCCCAAGGCGCCACAGGTGGAACAAAGGGCGGCTGAATGCGGAGAACACCCTGCATAAAGGTGCGCACATCCGGGATTGTAGCAATCCTACGGTGAAACCAGACAGATAGGGCCGAAACCTGTACCTTCAAAGAAGCAAGGCGAAGCCCATGATCTAGTCCCGCTTGCAGGAAGGCGAGAATCCGAGACAGACGAAACTCCCGCGGTGCATAACCTCTCGGTCGACACCACTGGAAGAACGTATGCCACACGCGATGGTATATCCTCGCGGAAGACGGTTTCCGAGCTCGTAACATGGTACGCACCACAGAGCTGGAAAACCCCCGGGACCTCAGCATGGCCGTCTCAACAGCCACGCCGTCAAAGACAGCCGAGTCAGGTCCGGGTGAAGGCAAGGACCCTGAGACAGAAGGTCCGGTCGTAGCGGCAACCGCAGAGGAATGTCCACGGACAGACCCTGAAGGTCTGAGAACCAGTGCCGTCTGGGCCACGCGGGAGCTATCAACAGGAGCGTCCCTCCTTCCTGTTTGAATTTCCGGATTACCCGTGGAAGAAGGGAGACCGGAGGGAACAGGTATGCGAACCGGAACGTCCACCGGACGGACAGAGCATCCACCAGAGACGCCCCTTCGTCTCTTGTGCGAGACCCGTACACCGGCAACTTGTTGTTGTGCCGGGACGCCATGAGGTCGATTTCTGGAAGACCCCACCTGTCCACCAGTAGTTGAAAAACGTCCGGGTGCAGGGACCATTCCCCCGGATGAACGTCCTGGCGACTTAGAAAGTCCGCCTCCCAATTGAGCACTCCCGGGATGAAGACCGCTGATATGGCCGGAAGATTGCGCTCCGCCCAAACCAGGATCCGAGAGACCTCTACGAGAGCCGCCCGACTGCGAGTTCCTCCTTGCCTGTTTATGTAGGCCACGGTGGTAGCGTTGTCCGACTGGACCTGCACCGGGCGACCCTGGAGAAACCGCTGTGCCTGCTGGAGAGCATTGAAGACCGCACGGAGTTCCAAGATATTTATTGGAAGCTCCGCTTCTGTCGGCGTCCACCTGCCCTGGAACAAGTGTGGACCCGAAACTGCTCCCCAGCCCCGAAGACTGGCGTCCGTTGTCAACAGGACCCAATTTGGAACCCAGAACGGACGTCCCTTGTTGAGGTGGGTCGTCTGTAACCACCACGTAAGGGACAGGCGAACCTCCTGGGTGAGCACAATCGTCTGGGACTTCAGAGACTGAGTCAGCCCGTTCCACTTGGACAGGATCAGGTGCTGCAGAGGTCTGGAGTGAAACTGGGCGTATTCCACCATGTCGAACACCGACACCATGGAGCCCAGTAACCTCATCGCCGAGTGTAAGGACACCCGGCGGCTGTGCAGACAACTGCGCACCCTTGACTGTAAAGCAGAGATCTTGTCCTCCGTCACGAAGATCCTTTGCTGTCCCGAGTCCAATAAGGCTCCAAGATGCAGAATCCTCCGAGACGGGATTAGAGTGGACTTCTGCCAGTTGATTAGCCAGCCGTGCCGTTGCAGCAGTGCAATGGTCAGGTCCAAGTGGCGTAACAGGAGCTCTGGAGATCCTGCCACCAATAACAGGTCGTCCAAATACGGCAACATGCGGACTCCCTGCAGCCGCAGAGAAGCCGCCATGACCGCCATCACCTTGGTGAAAACACGTGGTGCTGTTGCCAGGCCAAAAGGTAACGCCCGAAACTGGAAGTGGTCGCTGCTGATTGCAAACCTGAGGAACTGTTGATGGCGCCAAAGAATAGGGACATGCAGGTAAGCGTCCTGTATGTCCAATGACACCAAGTAGTCCCCAGGTTCCAGCGCCAGAATGATGGACCGTAGGGTCTCCATCCGAAACTTCGGGACCCGCAAAGACTTGTTGAGTGCTTTGAGGTTGAGAATCCGACGATATGACCCATTGGGTTTCTGTACCAAAAATAGATTTGAATAGAAACCCTGGCCCCTCTGGGAGAATGGAACCGCCACTATAACTCCAGCCTGGAGCATAGTGTGCAATACCTTCCGCAGCTCCGTAGCCTTGTTCCGGTCTGATGGGAGACCCGTGGTGAAGAAGCGAGCCGGGGGTCTGTGCCGGAAGGAGAGGGCGTATCCGTGGGAAACCACCTCCAGAACCCAAGTGTGTCGTAGTGGTCGACCAACACTGGGCGAACTGTAGCAGGCGGCCTCCCACCCTGGGATCCCCCAAAGGGAGGCCCGGACCGTCAGGCCGCAGGCTTGCCATCTGGCTTGGGGGCCGGACGTCTGGTACTCCATGCCTGCTTCCGGGGCTTGACCGATTTCTTAGGGCCAGCCTGTCGAGGAAACGACTGTGGTTTGGGCCTGCCCTGGGCCCTAGATGACCGAAAGGACGATGGTCCCGAACCAGAAGGAGCAGCGGCCGACGGGAGACAGGCAGATTTGGCTGCCGCCAGCGTGGCCACAATCTTATCCAGATCCGGACCGAAGAGAACTTCTCCGGTAAACGGCAACGCTTCCAGACCTTTCTTGGAATCTGCGTCCGCCTTCCAGGATCGCAGCCACAAGGTGCGACGAGCAGCTACCGCTGCTGAAGAAATTCTAGACACCAGAGTACTAATGTCTAGAGCCGCCTCGTTGATGTAGGTGGCCGAATCACGGAGATTGCCAATCAACTCCGCCTGATCGGCCGGACAGTCGGATTCAAAAGAAGCCTCTAATGAATCCGCCCAGCGCTCCATCGCTCTGGCAACCCAGCAAATGGCCATAGCCGGCCGTGCTGCCCCCCCAGCAAGGGAATAAGCGGACTTCAGGCAGATTTCTACCTTGCGGTCCGTAGCATCCTTAAGGGAGGACATGGATGGCATCGGCAATGTGGCACTACGGACAAGACGGGTCACGTGAGAATCCACCTGTGGAGGGGATTCCCACTTCGCAAAATAATTATCCGCGAACGGATAAGCCACCGCCAGGCGTCTCTGCGGCTGGTATCTTTTGCCAGGTTGTTTCCACGCCTCCTCTAAATGGTCCACCAACTGACCCGAAAGAGGAAAGACTGTGGCATCGCCCTTCACATCTTTGAAAAAAGCATACTTAGATTTAGCCGCTGGGGGAACTTCGTCCTCAATCACCAAGGCTGTGCGGACCGCCCGAATAAGTCCAGGAATATATACTTTGGACTTAGCATCAGCGTCCTTAGTATGGAGAGGTTCCTGATCGTAAGGATCTAGAATCTCCCCATCATCAGACGTCCCTTCGTCATCCTCATAAGGAGCGGACAGAGACGCCACCGGCCTTTTATGAGACCGCATCACAGACTCCCCTTGCAACACATCCGACAAGTGCTGTACAGAACTCGTCAGGGAGTTAACCCACGCTGGCTCCTGAGAACCCGGGAGCGGGGAAATAGGGAGACTGTGGGGTACCACCAATTGTCGTGGGAACCCCTGCATGGGTGACGACACCACAGACTGCTGGGACAAACCCATCGGAGTAAACGCGGGCTGCGGAGCTAACTGGCCCACTAAAGCTGTTAACGCCTGAGCGAAACAAGCCCAGGGCGGCTCCTGTACCGGTGCTGTAACCGTAATAGGCCGCGCCATGGACAAACACTGCCGGCAAAGGCCCTCCGCGCTACCCTCCCCCTCCGCTAACAGTACTTTGCACGTGGTACACTGTAGCCGGAGGGGAAAATCACTTTCAGACATGATGGCACCACGTATGTGACCTCTCTCACCAATTAAGTATTAAATAGGCGAGAGACCACCCTGCAGCACCGCACCGCAAGGGCTTTAGCAGAAAGAACAGGGACAGTAATAAAGCTGACAGTTTAGAGAAGAAAAGATTACAGGCAGCAGCGCTAGCACAGTCACATACAATGCAGAAAAATAACAATTCCTGCACTAACAGCGCTGATCACTCAACTACACAGACACAGGGCCTGGTAGGACACAGCGCTGCATACACAGACCTGACCACAGCGGAGGAGAGGTATGCGGGGGGACCCAGACCACGATGCTTCCGTCCAGCGCTTCCAGCAGCGTTCACCATGCGTTCTGGAGAAGATGGCCGCCGAGGAGCAGAGAGGAGGCTGGCCTGGGGGAGGAGCGCTGCCACAGGACCAGTCGGCAGCATGCAGAGAGGGCTGTGTGCAGCGGGGGAGGCGCCGGCTGTGAGACAGGGAAGGCGCGCTCCCCTGGCATGCATTTAACCCCTGGGACGCCGCAGCGCTACCGCTCTGCTGCGGTCCGCTGTCCCAGGGGGTAGTGGAAGCGCAGGTTGGTCGCCTGGCTCCACGCTGCAGCCAGTCCCCAGGGAGCCCCCTGCCTGGGGACTTAGGACCATGTGATCAGCGGGGACCCACCGCGGGACCCCGCTGCTTACCTCTGTCCCCCTTGAATCCGGCCATGGTCCGGAGCATCTGGGGTCACCGCTAGCTGTGACCCCAGACGCCCACCAGCATCCCCGGATCAGTACCGGCGTTCTGGTACCGGCGGGGTGTAGGGAAGACAGCATGGACGTCAGGACTGACTGTCCATGCTGTTCATCCAGATGTGCAGCCACAGCTGCATGAAGAATAAGCTTCAGGGGCTCTTCTAGCCCCCACTCCAACAGGTGCACCCGACTCCGGCCGGGCACCAAACTAAACTGAGGTGCCTTGGCCCGGGGGCGGGGTATAGGAGGGGGACCTAGTGCATCCTGGGAGGCTGAAAGCTTAACTCTTTGGTGCCCTGCGACTGACGTCACACCTATACCCCAAGGTATCCTGTGGATACCCTATGGACCCTGAAGTAGAAAACACGTTACCCCTTTTCACCCCTTAGGAGTTGAATTTTGAAAAATCCGCGCTAGTGGGTGCTTGGGTCAGGAAAGGAATATACTCCCAAATTTTAATTTTCTACAGTACTGTAGGTCCAGGGGATTAGGTTGGACGTCAATGAGTCAGTCAGTCAGGACATTGCATATGGGGAGGAAATACCCCTTTTTACACCCTTAGGAGTTGAATTTCGAAAAAACCCTGCTTAGTTGGTGCTTAGGTCATGGAAGGAATATACTCCCCGAATTTCATGTTTTTAGGTCCAGGGGTTTGGGCTGGGTGTTGATAAGTCACTGAGTCATGACATTTGTTTTTATATATGAAGATTGGTAGTCCCCAGGAAACATCTCCCGGCATTGAACATCAGTGGGTGATAGATCCGGAGCTACAATATAACAACTTCTTCCACTACAAGTATTGGGTGTATGATGGACATTTATCTTGAACTTCTATGGCTCTAATACATACGCGGTAAGCGGATGTCTACAGTCTCCGATCCATCTGTTTTCATCCTACCATTGGAGGTCTACCGCAGTCAATAATTACTGACAGTACCATCTTCGTAATATCAAATCCTACTGCAGTGTATCATGGACTGGATAGATACAGATTAGCTATGGAACTGTGCCTCCTTTTACATTTATCCTAATTTACAGTATATGCTCTGAATTATCTCATGAAACAACTAGACTTAGCTTCAGCGCTATTAGGTACTATTTATCTCTATGGACCTTATATTAATAGGACTCAATTTTATATCAATAACTGCAGAATCTCTTATGAGCTTGTGAAAACTGCATCAATACTAAAGCAATATAAAACAACAACAATTGACTGCGCTTATTTACTATATGATTATTATGAGATGGCAGAAAAAAAATCAGTCAGAACTCGATCTTAAAAATATACACATTTAATTGTAATATATATTCAACATTATTTCTCCTAATAACTTTCCACTTAAAAATTGCAACATATAGGTAGGTAGTTACAAGTATTTACATTGTATAATCTATTGTCTACTAGGTAGAATCAGAATATAATTAAAATCAACAATCACTTGTCCCTTTATAGGTAATATAGAAGTAATTATATATGCACATATCCTGCCAGCCTATTATACAAAAGAAATACTGATTCACAGAAAAAAAAAGTCACTGGTTATGTTAAAGAACTGGAATCTATTGGAATTGAAAAATCAGTCCACATAATTAAGTCCAGTGCAGGTAAACGGAGTCCCTCTCCCAAGGTAGATAATGCCGCAGCTCAACTCTGAGCTGTCACATATGATCGTAGCACTTTTGACAAATGAGTTTTATATCCCTATCCCGAGGAGTAATGATACAGTTCTAATCAGGAATGTTTTATAGTGCCGCTGTATTTCCTACCTGGATTAGTCGCATACAGCCGGGGTCAAGCCGTCATCAAGGGCATATGCCACATGCAGTCAGTACTGAGCGGTCACCTGTACTTGCCGTATGCAGTGGGTATCTAACGGTTACCAAGGGCGCATATAGAGCAGCTCACAACCAGAGTCCCAGTCCAGATGTATGTTGTCTCTGATCAGTTCAGACTCTTTGAAAAAGCCCCCACGGTGGTTGGAGGGGCGACTTGGATCTTTCAGCATCAATTCCAATAGATTCTAGTTCTTTAACATAACCTGTGACTTTTTTTCTGTGAATCAGTATTTCATTTGTATTATAGGCTGGCAGGATATGTGCATACATTTTATGATTATATATATATATATATATATATATACATATATATATATATATATATATACACACACATATACACACACGCAGTATACAGGTTGAGTCTCCCATATCCAAAATGCTTGGGACCATTTTGGAATATTTGCATATTATAATGAAATATATTGGGAATGGGACCCAAATATACACACAGAATGCATTTATGTGTTATATATACACCTTATACACACAGACTGCAGGTCATTTTATACAATATTTTCAATAATTTTGTGGTTCAAGCAAAGTTTGTGTACTTTATGTTTCATATACACCTTGTACACACAGCCTGAAGGTAATTTTATACTATATTTTTAATAATTTGTGCCTTAGACAAAGTTTGTGTACATTGAACCATCAAAAATCAAAGGTTTCACTATCTCAGTCATGCCAAAATAATTCCGTATTTCGGAATATTTGGATATGGGAGACTCAACCTGTATATTGAATATATACAATTAAATATGTATATTTTTAAGATCGAGTTGAGTGATTTTTTTCTGCCATCTCATAATAATCATATAGTAAATAGGCGCAGAGTCAATTTTGTTTTATACTGAATTATCTTATAGTTAATTAAGGATATTTGGAGGAGCTGAAGATTAAGCAGTGCTTGGTGCACATTGTTTTAGGAATTATTTAATATAAACATTATTTTGTCTTTTTTAGGAATATACATTTTCTTAAATATTAACATTTTTGAAGTGTTTTACTATTATCTCAGTAATCCATTTAAGATCTGAGCATCACATCTTTTTTTTTTATTTCTCTTATTAGAAGCATCAGTGGTAATCAAAAGCGTAAGCTAAAAGCACTGATGCAGGATGATAAACCTACCATGTATCAAAGATTAAAAGGCTTATAAGCAGTTGACGTGGTATACAGTGTATCCGGAAAGTATTCACAGCGCTTAATTTTTTCCACATTTTGTTATGTTACAGCCTTATTCCAAAATGGAATAAATTCATTTTTGTCCTCAAAATTCTACACACAATACAACGTGTAAAAAGTTTTTTTAAACTTTTTGCTAATTTAATAAAAAAAAAAAAAAAGAAATCATATGTACAGAAGTATTCACAGCCTTTGCCATGAAGCACAAAATTGAGCTCAGGTGCATCCTGTTTCCACTGATCATCCTTGAGATGTTCCTACAGCTTAATTGGTGTCTACCTGTGGTAAATTCAGTTGTTTGGACATTTTTTTAAAAGGCATACACCTGTCTATATAAGGTCCCACACTTGACAGTGCATGTCAGAGCACAAACCAAGCATGAAGTCCAAGGAATTGTCTGTAGACCTCCGAGACAGGATTGTCTTGAGGCACAAATCTGGGGAAGGGTACAGAAAAATATCTCCTGCTTTGAAGGTCCCAATGAGCTCAGTGGCCTCCATCATCCGTAAATGGAAGAAGTTCGGAACCACCAGGACTCTTCCTAGAGTTGGCCGGCCGTCTAAACTGAGCGATTGGGGGAGAAGGGCCCTAATCAGGGAGGTGACCAAGAACCCGATGGTCACTCTGTCAGAGCTACAGCATTTCTCTGTGGAGAGAGGAGAACCTTCCAGAAGGACAACCCTCTCTGCAGCAATCCACCAATCAGGCCAGACGAAAGCCACTCCTTAGTAAAAAGCACATGGCAGCAAGCCTGGAGTTTGCCAAAATGCACCTGAAGGACTCTAAGACCATGAGAAACAAATTCTCTGGTCTGATGAGATAAAGATTGAACTCTTTGGCATCAATGCTAGGCATTATGTTTGGAGGAAACCAGGCACCGCTCATCACCAGGCTAATACCATCCCTACAGTGAAGCATGGTGGTGGCAGCATCATGCTGTGGGGATGTTTTTCAGCGGCAGGAACTGGGAGACTAGTCAGGATAGAGGGAAAGATGAATGCAGCAATGTACAGAGACATCCTGGATGAAAACCTGCTCCAGAGCGTTCTTGACCTCAGACTGGGGCAACGGTTCATCTTTCAGCAGGACAACGACCCTAAGCACACAGCCAAGATATCAAAGGAGTGGCTTCAGGACAACTCTGTGAATGTCCTTGAGTGGCCCAGCCAGAGCCCAGACTTGAATCCGATTGAACATCTCTGGAGAGATCTGAAAATAGCTGTGCACTGACACTTCCCATCCAACCTGTTGGAGCTTGAGAGGTGCTGCAAAGAGGAATGGGCGAAACTGCCCAAAGATAGGTGTGTCAAGCTTGTGGCAGCATATTCAAAAACACTTGAGGCTGTAGTTGCTGCCAAAGATGCATCAACAAACTATTGAGCAAAGGTTGTGAATACTTATGTACATGTGATTTCTTAGTTTTTGTTTTTTTCATTACATTAGCAAAATTCCCAAAAAAACTTTTTACACGTTGTCATTATGGGGTATTGTGTGTAGAATTTTGAGGACAAAAATTTATTTATTCCAGGCTGTAACATAACAACCTGTGGAAAAAGTGAAGCGCTGTGAATACTTTCCGGATGCACTGTGTACACAGTTGTGACACTTGTGCAGAGTCAGCACATTGTAATGAATAAACATTAGAAGGCTTTCCCACACTTATAAATATCGCCACTTGTTCTGTCCATTGCATTTCAGCAATATACATAGCCATAGGAAAACAATGATACCCTTTATCACATACATCTGTGGACAATGCTTTGTGGATAATACTTCCAACTTCTCAGCATTGTCTGCATCTCTAAATAGAAATGACTAAAGGGTTTGGCACATGTGTACTACCTGTAATCTAAAAATTACATGTATTTGTAGAACAATGAATCTTTTGTTAATGTTATACAGTATCTCTACTATTTGCTAATACTGCAGGTAAACATGAAAAGATATTCTGCACCAGAAAGTGTTTTGCATTCTATGATCTATTAAGACATAGATTGTGTACTATATTTGAGAAACCAAGAAGTTTGAGTCATTTGTTATAGTTGTTGAAATGTGTTTTGCACCTTTTTTGGTATTTATTGTTTGGTTTGTTATGAAAAACGGGCTGATGATGACTTGAATTGGCCAAAATGTGTAGACTTAATGGCTAAATTACAAGAATCTCATTGAATGGCCCATAAAGACCGTGACCTGATATATATTCATTGAAATACTATTTAGTAGCATGCAGCTTACTCAGCCAAACATGTATTATTACATAATGTCCACACAGAAGTGATGATGCAAAACAGAACCTCTTTGCATTATAGTGGAGATAAAATTCAAAATGCACTTGAGATACAAATTGATACATTGCAACCTTCTCTGTAAAACTGTACCAACATTTTTTTTGCACAAAATAAATAATAAATGCAAAATTTGATTTTTTTTTTATCTTTCTTATGTTCACTATATTAATACCCTTTTCTGTCAGCTGTTCTTATGAAAAAGTGGAGGACATGTACATATCATATGCATATAAATTTGTAGAGTAAAGTTAGAAGATTGCAAATATACTAAATATAGGAATTTACAGCATACCATATAACGCTAAACTGTCCGGCATATAATGCAACATATTATACAGACTCCAACCTTCCAAAATATAAAACACTACTTGTAACTAACAATTTACAACCTTAATCCCCAACCTTATTCATTCAGTTTGCTGATTTTATCTTCATTTGAACTAATGCTCCTAATGCTGGACACATGCGGTTGTGTTAGCAGCTACAGACAGTGTCACAATGATTCAATATGTCTGTGTGTGCTCTATGCCAAATACTCATGAAGGTGCACTATAATAGTTTGTTGTAAATGTTCTTGGTAAATGCAGTTAGAAGATTACCGTAATTGGCGTGTGTAGGGTCTGACTACACAGAAGTAGTTAGGCCAGAAAGGGTGGATCTCACCCAATTTGGCCAGCTAAGGCAGCTTAATATACAACCAGGAACTAAGAAGAGAAACTTTTGGTTAGAAACTATTAAATTCAAAGTTGGAGTGTTGTATTGTGGTACAGGTTGAGTCTCCCATATCCAAATATTCCGAAATATGGAATATTCTGAAATACGGAATATTTTTAGCATGACTGAGATAGTGAAACTTTTGATTTTTGATGGTTCAATGTACACAAACTTTATTAAGGCACACAATTATTAAAAATAAAGTATAAAATTACCTTCAGGCTGTGTGTATAAGGTGTATATGAAACATAAATGAATTTCATGTATGTACACAAACTTTGTTTGAGCCACAAAATTATTGAAAATATTGTATAAAATTACCTTCAGGCTGTGTGTAGAAGTGTATATGATTCATAAATGAATTTGGGGTTTAGATTTGGGCCCTATTCCTAAAACATTCAATATGGTATACAAATATTCCAAAATACGGAATATTCTGATATCCAAAATACCCTTGGTCCCAAGCATTTTGGATATGGGAGACTCAATAAATCCTGTTGTAACAGTAGCATTAAAAACATATTTTATATAGACTACAAAATGTCAGACTATTAGTACACAATGACAAATCCCTTATAAGTCTGGTTATTTATTATTTATTTATTAACAGTTTCTTATATAGCGCAGCATATTCCATTGCGCTTTACAATTGGAAACATTTATAGAACAATACAGGGTAATAACAGACAGACATAGAGGTAAGAGGGCCCTGCTTGCAAGCTTACAATCAAATATTTGACACAAAGGAACAAAGTAACTTTTCCAATTATAAACTTTAGTAGTTAAGGGAACTTTCTAAAATACACCTTCACTGTATTTGAAAGTTTTTGCTGAGAAAAATTCTTAAATTGTGTATTGGTTGGCACTTACCTGATGGATCAAAGTCCTGAAAATAATCTGGGCAGTGCTGTGCAGAAATGTCTCCTGCTGCTGCATCGCTCCAACATAACCAGCCATCCCACGTCCTGTTACAAAAGTGACCTATGCAAAAATAAGACAATAAAAATATAGATATGCAATAAATAACAACTGTAGAATAAGTTATATCTTTAACATGCTAAGCAGCAATAATTTTAGTCAAGCAATCATAGCATAGTTTTATGTAGATTACTAGGGTTAAATTTACTAAGAATCGTGTTAGGGTGAGTTTGCAAGCTCACGCTAGTTTAGCCTGTTTTTAAGACCAAACAGGTGTGAGTTTGGAAGTGGGTTTTCTCTTTACACTGCTGAAACTCATGTGAGTTTGCAAACTCGACTAAACTCACCATTGGCCAAACTAGGATGTACTTTCAATGGAAAAGATGCAACTCGCAAATTTACTAAGAATCGAGTTTACAATCTCCGAGTTTGTAGCAAACTCACTTTTAAATTGAAGTTTCAAATAGACCACCTCCTGAGCTGCGAGTTTGACAGAAACATACACAGATCAGTGTGGTATGTCTGCCTGATTTTTTATTTTTATTTTTTTTTATATACAAAAAATTACATAGGGTCCCCCCCAAATGCATAACCAGCCCTGGACTTGTCAGCCAGTCCTGGTTCCTAAAATTACGGGGAACAAAACGAGTAGGGTTCCACCGTAATTTAGGAACCAGCAACTGGCTGCAGGGCCAGTTCTGGTTTTAATTATAGGGGGAAAAGAATTGCGTAGGGGCCCTATTAATTTTTTTTTATAACAGTTAACAATTTTTTCAATACACAAGCAGCAGCCTTCACATATTTCACTGATATGTGCAGGCTGCTTGCTCAGGTGAGTTTTGCAGAGAGAAAAGTTTTGCAATCTCGAGTAAGTAATCTCATCTAAACTCGCAATTTTGGGGAAAAATCTCAATCTGCTTCACCATCGGAAAACTCAGCTACACTCACTTCTTAGTAAATTTGCAAGTTTTAAAAGGGAAGACTCACCCGAGTTTTGGTGAAGCAAAGTGAGTTGAAAAAAAAAAATTCGACCAAACTCGATTCGTAAATTTACCCCTAGTCTTACGAAGATATTATACATCATAAATATACTAAAATAGGAATTCAGCCTCATTTTAGTTACTTATTGAGCATTGAGTTTGGACAATACAACACAATGAAGAGGATATCTAAAGACACAACTGTATCTACTTTTAAGATACTTGATTCTTGAATTATTAATAATTTGTCCATGACTTTCCAGAGAGTCTTTAGCAACACCCTTGGCAAGTTAACTCCTTTGGAGCATGCTTCAACCTGTATGTCTTCAGCAATTAATCTTGTTCTCTAATCTCCTTTCAGATATGAGCCAGAGCTCTGACATGGCTCAGACCCAGGTTTTTGAACATGGCTTCAAATCGTGTATCAGCTTGGAAGCCCCTTTCACACTACAACTTGGATCCGAGAAACTCCCGAGTCGACCCCGTTCACACTGAACCTGTGTCTGCCCCTGGCATTCATTGTGAGTCATTGAAAAGGGGATGTAGTTAGTTTACCTATGATAAGGATGCCAGCGCGCAAAATTCCTGCGCCGGAATCGCAACCTGCGGCCACAACAGGGGCGCCGGAATCCCAACATCAGATGAGATGCCGATGCTGGCATCCTGACAGCCGGTATCCCGATTGTAAGTATAGCGACCCACATTAGCTGCAGGGGAAGGGGGTTAGGTTTAGGCACCACAGGGGGTCACGATTAGGCTGCGGGGGTGGGAGGTTAGGGTTAGGCACCCCCAGGGGTGAGTTAGGGTTAGGCACCACCAGGAGGGGTTAGGGACCACCAGGGGGGGTTAGGGTTAGTCACTAAGGGGGGAGGCTTAGCTTTAGGCACTAACCGGGAGGGTAAGGATGCAGGACGGGAGGGTTAAGATACTTACCTAGCCCCTGTCAGGATTCTGAGCATGGGGATGTCGCTGTTGGTGTTTTGACAGCTGGCATCCCGACTGCCGGTCTCCAATACCCAACCCATTGAAAAGGGGGTCTTTTTTGGCTCACAATAATGTGCTCATGAAAGCTGGGTGGTGACATGGCTGCTGGGTGCCCAAACAGCCAATTAAGTATGTTTCAGCACATCCCGAGTCAGTCCTGGGAATAACGAGTTGAACACCTGGGACTTCCGACCTGGGTCGGATGTGTTCACACAAAGCAGAAACCCAGGTCAAGCTGCAAGCCCCAGCAATATCCCGAGTCGAAAGGCTATGTATGAAAGCGGTATTATACTGTTTTCAGACCAAAATCCCGGGTTAAGCCATGATACAGCTGCTCAGACCCCTTTCACACTGCACAATGGACCCAGGTTGTTCCCGTGTCATCCCCATTCACACTGAACCCGTGTCTGCCCTGCTAAACAGTGTGGGTTATAAGACTTTTCCTTTAGCACACAAAGATGAGGTAATGAAAAGTGGGTGGTGACTGCTCACTGCATTGTATTAATCATGGCCTAAACTGCCTGTGATCGGTTTCCTTGTCTCCTCCTCCTGCATGTGCAGTAGACTCCGGCCACCGACATTAGACATGCTGTAAGGATAAGATAGGCTGCCAAGCAAGAGAGCATGCACAAACTAGGCTCTCCAGTACAGATGTGTCCTCACACACTGTTGCTCAAGCCATGACAAACAGCCCCCTATCGGTACGCCAGGTCCCGAGCAACTCGAAAATGTATAAAACTACATTGCTAGATTACACTGATCAATTTGATGTGCAATATTTGTCTGTCTGGGGATGTAGCTAAATTGCCGGTGGACGGGATGCCGGCCTCCGAAATACCAACGCCGCTGGAGATTAGGGTTAGGCACCCCCAGGGGGAGGTTAGGGTTAGGCACCCCCGTGGTAGGGTTAGGGTGCGGTAAGGGGTGGTTAGAGTTAGGTACCACCGGGGAAGGTTAGGATTAGGCACCAAAGAGGGAGGATCAGGGTTGGGGAGTGGGTTAGGGATAGTATATATACAACCCCTGTCGGGATCTTCAGCATCTGCTTCCGGCGTCGGGATTTGAGTCGCCGGTATTTCATACCGATTCCGTCCGTCTGTGTGCTACTGAGTCTGAATCTGTGTAAGATGTGCTCAAATGCAGCGTCCACGGCTTTTTCTCACACCAACGTCTGTTAAGCTTCATCTGCGACTTTGTACGTTTTTAAAACTAATTCCTGTGCGATTACAGTCGCAGCCCAGCTTCTCTAGTAAACTGTGGGCCTGATTCAGAGGTGGATGCTAATGCTAATGAAGCAGCTGATGGGCTGTCTACCGAGAGCTGTAATCCGCTGAGATGTACAAATAGCTGCACCATTGGACATTAGAGCAACCCTATGATGGCTTAGCTGTCCAATGGTACATAGCTGCTGGTTCCCGTGTAGCTGCATCTTCTGACACAATTCCAGACACCAGCACGCCTGCCAACCAAAGTCACCCTCCAGTCACCACCCAGGAATGCCTATCAGAATTGCATGGATCTCAAAGCAATTCTGATCTGTGTCCCCCGGTAGTAACTACCGAGACACATGCGTAGTGCATCTCAGATTTATGCGTATACCTCTGAATCAGGCCCTGTAATTGGCGCTTCACTGTTTCTGCGATGCAAATAAGACAAAAAATGTAAGGAAAAATACGGTACACTACTACGCTCGTGGTGTGTCTCACACCATATGGAGTATAGATGCTAGGTGTATCTTGGATCAGATGGTAATCAACAATGGCAGATTTAAAAAGAGTGTTTTAGTAGCCAAGTTAGAATCTGTTAAAGATCAAATGGAAGATCAAACAAACTGCTTGAGAAAAAATAATATCAGCATAAAAATATCCTAGAAACTGTAATCATGAATGATTTACCTGCATATTTGAGATCTTTTCAAAACTCTCTGTCACTAATACATTGTAATAGCTGGATTCTGTTCTAATGACTAAGGGCCAGATTCATCAAGGAACGCAATAGCAGCTTACTCAGACTGGCCGGCTTGCGAGCCAAGGACACTGCATTGATCAACGCAGATCCTGGGCTGGTCAATTCTGGAAAACGGAGCGGACACGACCCCATTTCCAGGAACGCCGGCTGCCCACGCCCACTTCCTGTAAATGCCTCTGTCAATCAGGCAGAGCCATTTAAGGGTCTGCGTGCGACTAGGCAAGACCCATTCTCAGAATGGGTCATGCGCACGTGCAAATTCCCGATAATCGGGAATCTGCGATAAGCAGTGCACACAAGTGCACTGCTTAATCAGGCCCTAAGACAGCACTACCTGGCAGAGAGGAATCTGATGGACCAGTGGCCTTTGGCTAGAAGTCTGGGACAATAGCAATAAGGTTTGAGATTTATCGTTTCCTTCTCAATACACATTTTCCATCTAACCCCTCCCATTCTTCCTTAAGAGATTTTGTTGTGATTCCCTTATGCCCTCTTCATCCATCTCTGCTGGTTACAGGTCACCCTATTACTTAGCCTTAGTACCTAAGTTGTACATGGTTTATTGGAGGTTTACACTTTATCCAAAATCCTTGTGGATAATTGAAAGACCAATAGCGGGATAGTCACAAAGATTCCACTTGTAGTCTTAATAAGATGAATTCCCAAAAATTAAAACAGAGAAATATATAGTGCAGTATGTTTAAAAAAGACTTTATTATACATAAAATTAACAAATGTATAATCTCCAGATTTTTAAAGTGCACTTGCATCCAAAAATATGCTTTTCCATACACAAGTATATATTCAATAATGCGTTTCCTTATCGGCAGTGATAATGGTTGGAACCGTACCTTGGTAGCGCCAGTAGTGGAGGCGTAATAATGTAAGCATTAATGGGGAATTCAGGAATCTTCCCCACAGTCTCCAAGATGGAAGTTAGGAGTTTGCATACATCAATTTCTCCTTGAATACCGGACCGGCTAGCATAGCTTCACAAAGAAAGGTTCCAGTTAGTTGATTAGGTGATACAGGTGTAGCACGATGCCAACAACGCGTTTCGAGCTGGAATAAGCTCAAGGTATGTGCACCTGTATCACCATATCCTCTATTTAAAGGATGTAGTCCAAGTGCTCTGAGAGACCATGTGTGATAAGACCCTTTTTAATATTATGTGTATGTTCAGCCATACAGGTTTTCAGAGCCCTCGAGGTCCTCAGGCCACATTCACATTCAAATTAGATAAATTACGTTACAGGTATGACACGTTATAAATTGATTAATTTTGTATTCTTTATCATAAACCTACAAGCTGTTTCGATGTTTCGCTTAGGATACAATTGCACATAATACTGTACATGTGCCGCAGCGATGGAATCCCTTAGTCCTAATGGGATTAGATGATTCACCTGGGAGGGAACTTTTAACAAGATGGTTTCTCAAGTTGGCTGCTTTTTTGTATATAAATTTTGCAGCATCAAAATTTTTTTATTTAAACATGGATCTCTTTTTAATACATGCTCATGTTATTTGACGATGGTTACTAATTTCTTGTAATTAGAACCATATGTAGTAATGAATGAGCAGATATTGTTAAAATTATTCTCAATCTTTTTTTTTCTTTTAATAGATCATCCCTTAGTTTGCTTAAGGCTTCCCTCTTCGCTTTCTCTATTTCCTCCTTAGGGTAGCCATGATCAGTAAATCTTCCGTTCATTTCTTTCTTTGCTGCTTACAGATTAGATCAGCTACAATTTCTTTTTAAGCGGATAAACTGGCTTTTAGGGAAACCCTTTAGCCAACTAGGATGGTGTTCACTCCGTCTATTAATATGATTGGAATCTGTAGGTTTTCTGAACCCCTTAGTTTAAATATTTCCTCCTTCATGATAAATGGTGAGGTCCAAGAAATTAATTGAATCAGTACTGATATCAAATGATAATTTGATGTTCACATTATTTTCATTTAATTGCTTGCAGAATTGGTCTAATCTCTCTTTAGGACCATCCCAAATAAAAATTACATCATCGATGTATCTGTGCCACAGGACCAAATTCGACAACCCAGCTACTTCTCCCCATATTGCTTGGTCTTCCCAATATGCCAGGAACAGTTTGGCGTAGCTGGGTGCGAATTTGGTCCCCATGGCAGTACCCACTTTTTGGAGGTAATAATCCCCTGCAAAATAAAAATAACTGTTATTGAAGATGAATTTATTCCCCTCTATAATTAAGTCCTTTTTATCCTTAGACATTGTGGATTTTATTAGAAAGCTTTCAATTGCTTCTAATCCATTTTCTTGATCGATGATAGTATAAAGCGAAGAAACGTCTGCCGAGACTAGAAACATTCCTTCTTTCCAATCAATACCTCTTAATATGTTGATGATATCAGTTGTATCTTTAAATAAGATCTATTGTTTATTACCATCGGTTGCAGATAGAAATCTATAATTTCTGCCAGATTTGTAGTGAGACTACCAATACCCGCAATGATGGGTCTACCAGGTGGGGATGTTGTGCTTTTGTGGATCTTGGGAAGTGTGTAAATGGTGGGAATTTTTGGCTATTCTATATTTAAAAAATGATATCCCTTTTTTGTAATAGTTCCTTTCTCCACGTACTTGTTCAAATATTTAGAAAAATTTATTTTGATTTTATTGGTGGGATCTGTTTTAAGTTTGGTATACATATTACCTTCCTGTAATAGTCTGTATACTTATTTGACATAGGTTTCTTTATTAAAGACTACTACACCTCCCCCTTGTCACAAGGTTTAATGACGATATATGTATCTTTGCAAAGATTTTTCATTGCTTCCTTCTCCTTACTAAAATTACTGTTCTTATTTTTGGTGTTTTTCAATCCCTCAAGGTCATCTACCACTAATGTTATTGAAGCAATCAATGAAGTTTCCTTTAATGTGGGCTGGATAAAAGGTGGATTTTTTGTGGAATTTATCTTTGCTACTGGTGTGTAGTTCTACATCAGCCATAATATTCTCATGTTCCTTTAATGCAAAATGTTTTATTGTGACCTTCCTTATATTTGGACATCTATGAAGGTGTTTAGGGGATCCAAATTTTTTGAGGGGGCAACGTTAAGTAGAAAATTTTACTTCCTTCTGTGGTATGGTCTCCTATATTTGTTGTTTTCTTTTTAGCCCTCCGTTTTACCTTTTTTCTACCTCCCCCTTTTCCCCTATATTTCTTAAAGCAGGAATCTTTTTTGTCTCCTGTATTTTTTTTAAACATATTGCACTGTATATTTCTCTGTTTTAATTTTGGGTAATTAATCTTATTGAGACTACAAGTGGAATCTTTGTGACTATCCCGCCATTGGTCTTTCAATTATCCACAAAGATTTTGGATAAAGTGTAAACCCCCGACTTCATCTAGATTGGACTACTGTATGTGAATAAGAAAGACTACCATCCTAATTGGAAGGAAAGTACTGTAAATTACTTTTATTATGGTACCTTAAGCACCTTTGGATGTTTTCGTTGTCTTTATCTGTTTAACATTTTGCAGTAGGGGTACTGCTTTTGATCACGTCAGAGGCTGCTAATTAGGAAGGGCACCATCACGATATACCCATATATATTGTACATGGTTTATTGTAAACTGACAAATCCTCAATTCTGGAGACTTTTCTACCTTCTAATCCTTCCTGAAACCGAGTACACAATACCTGACCCGCCAATGCGATGCTCTGTGGTACAATGGAACAATATTTCGGGCGGGCAGTACACACTGCACGATCCGGTGTACAACCAGATACATTGTTTACCTGCACCATTCACCCTCCTGGCTTTGGCAGCTGGGCACTCCATCTGCCGTGCATGCATGGCAGATGGAACGACCTGATGTTGCTGTGCGGGAGTGCAATAATGCATACAAACTAGAAGATCCAGACAATATATTGGTCCAATTCGCTGTCTAAAGCCGCCGACGCTGCTTTTCACCTTCACAATGCTTCTTCCAGCTGCAGGATCTTACAGCCTCCCCGGGCCCCAGGCAACCTTGGATGCCGAACTGGGACAGCGCCCGTGGTTGCTGGGAGACCAAGACACCGGACGGTCACTGGTGCTGCTGGGTCTGCCAGATTGATAGCTGATGCACTTGGGTTGATGCACTTGCTTTCCATTGGTGGAAGATCTTATGTCTGTATGTGTGGACCGACTCCAGGTTGCCTGTAAAAGTTTACACTCCTGCCAGGTCGTGCAACTCTGCCTTGCCTGTTTACCCTGCTACTCCGGGATTGGACTGAGGCCTGCTGCCTTGCCGTTCCAGCGACATTCTCATCGGAGCAGCGATCTCCTTCTCAGCCCTGGTGCTAACTGCGTTTGCCACTCATGCCTCCATCTACGGCGTGTTTGTGGCTTCCTGTACCACCAAGGACGCACCTCTGCCCTCAGGGCCACACCCCGGCCCCGTAGGCCGCAACATGCTGCACACGCCGCACCTCGGCCCTCAAGGCAGCACCTTGCCACACAAGTCGCATCTCGACCCTCAAGGTCACTACTCCTCATTTTGGTCACATTCTAGTGACTATTCTAGCACAGTGGCTACCATTGTGAACTTTGTCAGCCTGTACCACCATCAGCCACTACACATCCAGTGATCACCAGGATTGCGTGTAAGCCCCTGCTGTCCAGAGTTTAAGACCAGACGGCCACCTAAGGACCGGTGAGCATATCCAGCTCTAAGAGAACAGTGGGTGGCTGTTATTGGCAGATGACCTCGCCGGCGTGATGCAGATCACATACATGGTCATTCTGAGTGACCATAGGGTTACACAGCACTTTGATAATCAACTAATCTGCTACCGATGCTGTGTCTTTGCATGCAGCTTCATGGATTTGCAAACCCGTCGGCGGGTGTCTCAATACAAATCTAGGTGGCTGTGACATTTGCATATTTTTGCTCAGCCGCTGCATACATATTCACAGCTGTGGTGGCATTAGTGCACATCTCTGAATCAGGCCCAAAGACGTGTGCAAGTTCTCCTTTCACTTCACCCGCTGGATGGGACAGAATGGATCCCAGCGATAAACTAATTTCTCTGCACTATGATCATCCTGGGGAGGGTACAGGTTGACCACTTATTCTGAGCATGACACTACTATGCTTTATACCCAAATGCACCAACTCACCATACCATCCTGGAACATGGGGTATTTGAACACTCCAGTTATGTGCAATACACTTAACAAATCTAATTCAATCATAATATTATAAGAGACATAGTATAATAAGAGACACACTGGAGACATGGAGATGAATCCACTTTGAAGAACAGGTGGATAGGGGACTGTATAGCTGCATCATATTAAACAAAGTCATGGGGTGTGATGATCATCCTAGATAAGCACTTATTGTTAGAGACGGTGTTTGTTGTGGACCCAGAGTGATAACAGGAGTAGACACCAGAACAGGTTTAAATTGCAAGGTGGGTTGCTTAATGAATGTTGGTAGACATGAACAATAAGATAAACTAAAGTCCAGTAATAACAACTAATATATGTGGCAGGAGGGAACTGTAGTGAGTGGGAATAAACGTATGTCCAGATCAGTGACAGAGATGAATGAGGTGAATCAGATAGACTGTAAGAGTAAAGTGGATATCCTGGTATGCTGACTAGTGGCTGAGAGGGATATCCAGAAATGCTGTGATGATGGCTGAAAGAAGAATCTGGTAATGCTGTGATGATGGCTGCAAGGAGAATCCTATAATGCTGTGATGATGGCTACGCAGGAATGGGTTAACTGAGAAGACAGGTTCAGGCAGGAGTGGGTCTGGTGGAAGGTGCAGGGCTGTTCCGAGTGGAGTGCGAGGCAAGGCAGAGCGGTGCAGGCTAAGCAGGGAGCCGGAGGCTGACAAGGAGCTAGGGCAAGCACTGGAGCACAAGTCTAAGGTACAGGAGCGCAGACAACGCTCTCTCACTGTGAAAACGTTGCACTGGCAACTACAGGGCACTCCAAACACACTTAAGTACCCAGTAACGGAACGTGATAGGCCAGAGAGCAGGTGACCCACAGACAATTGGCCTGCTATGTCACGTGGCCAAAGACAATATGGTGGCGCCCAGACAGCTGTGACGCGGAGACGCCACTAGACTTACCCTTGCCAGGATGGCCCAAGGCTGGCAAACCTCTGCGTACATGCAATGCCAGTCTCCACATACCAGCTCCCCCGCCAGAAGGACCGTGCCACAGCGCCCTCACCGGTAAGGACCGCAAACCTCCACGCCGCAAAACCCTGGTTGTGACAGTACCCACATCCTTATGGGTGGCCTCAGGACAACTTCTAGGCTTTTCGGGATGAGCCAAGTGTACTGATTAGTTTGGGAGCATGGACGTCCTCAGCTCTGGTCCAACAACGCTCTTCCGGACCATAGCCTCTCCAATCAAGCAGGTATTGCAAATGACCATGATGGATGAGAATCCAAAATCTGAGACACCTCAAAGTCCACCCCCTTTTGCAGTTTGGATCCTGGGGGGAACAGGGAGAACACTGAGGAATTTATTGAGAACTAATGGCTTGAGCAGAGATATATGAAATTAATTAGGGATTTTTAGATAAGACGTGAGCTGAAGACGATAGGAGACTGGATTGATTATCTCTGTAATGGAGTATGGTCCAATAAACCGGGGAGCGAACTTCATAGACAGTACTCTGAGGCAAAGATTGCGGATAGAAAGCCATACTTGATCCCCGTCCCGCATCTGAGGAACTTTTCTTCACTTCCTATCAGCCTGATCCTTGTACCGCAGGGAGGTTTTAACAAGAGCAGCCCGGCACTTGAGCCCAAATCGAAGCAAAGTTCTGTACAGTGGTATCCACAGCTGGTACATCAAAGGCGGGTAAACTTCGGAACTCAGGGACTCTAGGTTGAAGACCTTACACGTAGAAAGGAGTTTGGTTAGTGGAAGAGTGGTATGATGCGTTGTGCGCAAATTCGGCCCAGGGAAGGGACTCAGACCAGCTGCCCTGGGATGAGGACATAAAGATTCTCATGAAGGTATCGAGGTCCTGGTTCACCCACTCGGTGGACCATTACTTTGAGGGTAATAGGCCATGCAAAAGTTATGTTTCAATTGCAGAACAGAGCAGAGGGCTCTCCAGAATTTTCCCACGAATTGGACACCCCAGTCTAAGACGATTTCTGAAAGAAGTCCATGAAGGCGAAATATATGGTGAACAAATAGATGAGCCAAATCAGGTGCAGAGGGTAACTTCTTTAGCGGAATGTAATGGACCATCTTTGAAAAACAATCCACTACAACCCAAATGGTGGTATATCCATTCGAATTTGGCAGGTCTGTCACAAAATCCATGGACAGATGTGTCCACGGACGAGATGGTACGGGAAGAGGCACCAGTTCACTGGCTGGAGACTGTCGTGGAGATTTATGCTGGGCACACTGGGTACAAGACGAGATGAACTCGGTTACCTCGGTTTTCATCGATGGCCACCAGTAGGATCTCTTCAGGAACTCCAAGGTCTTTTGAATATATAATAAATATCATGCGCTCCCAAAACAATGGTGTAGCAGCTTTCTTTTTAAGGTTAGAGAACTGGCCAATAAGAGGTTAACAAATAAAGTAAAGAAGCACTTGAGGTGCAAATATAGTAATTAGTGATGTGTTAAAATGCACTAAAGGTGATGTTTTAGTAACAGAAATGATGAAAGACTAACGGACAAACACTCAATGCATATAACATAAACAAATGTTTATGGGACAAGACAGTTCCCACTGCCTCAGATGAAGCATCGACTTCCAGTAAAAAAGGCCTGTTGACATCCGGTTGTCTCAAAACTGGGGCTGTTATAAAGGCTTGAGAAGTTAAAAGGTTGACTCAGCCTCAGGAGGCCATAGAGCAGGGTTGGCACCTTTACGAGTTAGGGCTGTGGTGGGAGCCATCAAGGAGGAAAATCCCTTAATAAAATGGTGATAATAAGTGGAGAAACCAGGAATCTGGATGGCTTTCAAATATTGCTTGGACTTTCTTGGGGTCCATTTCTAAACCTAATCCTGAAATATTATTTCCAAGAAATGGAATACTTGGTACACCGAACACACAATTCTCCAATTTACAATACAGTTGGTTCTTACTCAGACGACATAAGACTTCTTTGACATGATGATTATGGTGTTTCCCAGGAGAGGATGAAAAAATCAAAATGTCATCAAAATAGACGACAACTGAGACATATAAGAGATCCCTAAAGATCTCATTAACAAAACCTTGAAAAACGGCAGTTGCGTTACACAGCCCGAACGGCATGACCAAGTATTCAAAATGACCGTCCCTTGTGTTGAATGCTGTCACCTGCTCGGATACGAATGAGGTTGTATGCACCTCGGAGATCTAACTTAGAAAATATAGTGGATCCCTTGACTCTGTCAAATAATTTGATGATCAATGGTAGAGGGTATCTGTTCTTTATGGTATACAAATCGGGAAGCCTGACATTACCCTGACGCCGGGAGACCGGCGCCTGGCATCCCAATTGAAGGGATGCCGGGCGCCGCGAGCGGACAGCCATGGGGGGGGTAGGAGGGTTAGGTTTAGGGCACCCAGGGAGACTTAGGCACCATCCCGGGAGGGTTAGGCACCCCCGGGGGGGACTTAGGGTTAGGCACCCCCGGGGGGGACTTAGGGTTAGGCACCCCCCCGGGGGATTTAGGTTTAGGCAGCAGGGAAGGGGGGGGTTAGGCACCCCTAAAGAGGGTTAGGTTAGTTAGTACTTACCTATCCATGATCAGGATTTCCAGCGCGGTCGGGCTTCATGCGGCCGGCGGTATTTCATACCTATTCCATTATTTACTGTAATATCATTCAGGCCTCTATAATCTATATACGGTCTCAGGCCTCCATCTTTTTTAGAAACAAAGAAAAATCCCGTTCCAGCAGGTGATGTAGATGGTCGGATAAATCCCTTTTTTAAATTCTCTTGGATGTATTGCGACATGGCGTCGGTTTCTGGTAGGGACAAAGAATAGGTCCGACCACGGGGAGGCGTCTTCCCAGGTAACAAGTCGTTAGGACAATCCCATTCTCTATGAGGAGGTAAGACGTTAGCTTGTCTTTCGGTAAATGAATGATATTCTTTAGGTATAGATGGAACCTCTAAATGTATGAATCTCTCTCACAGGTCGGATCTTCGGGAGACAAGACCCCTGGCATTCCTCACTCCTGCATAGTGTTCCAATCAATTCTGGGGTTGTGCTTATGCAGCCATGGGTATCCGAGTATAATCTCATGGGAAGTCTTGGGTATGATTAAGAAGCCGATATGTTCAACATGAACTAGAAATAGATTGGGTTCTTTTAGACACAGTTCCATTAGAAATAGGTCTACCATCGATAGAGGTCAAGGAGATAGCATGATCCAAGGTGACGCAAGGAATTTGTAATTTATCTGCCAAACGAGAGGACATGAAATTTCCTGCTACCCCAGAATCCAGGAGGGCAGATACGAATACAGGACTAGACTTAATGTCCAGAGCTATGGACAAGACAGAGTCATTCTGCTTTGGGGACGGAAGTATTACTCCTAACTGAGTGTCCCCGGGACTAGTTAGGAATGGGCGTTTCCCGGCTGGTACAGGAAACCACCAGGTGACTCGTGTCTCCACAGTAAAGACACAGGTGCTTTAGAATGCATCTCTGTCGTTCTTCTTTAGAAAAGATGGGTATGATTAACTTGCATGGGTTCTTCATCTGTAAGAGAGGGAGGAGAACAGGTAGGAGCAGGTTGAGGATGAGGCCTAAAATGATCAGCTCTGTGCTTCTCAGCTTGACGCTCTCTAAAGTGTATATCAACCTTGTTGCAGAGGGAAATGAGATCATTAAGACTAGAGGATAAATCACGAGTGGCTAGATCATCCTTTATACGATCCGATACTCTGTGCCAAAAGGCCGATGTTAGGGCTTCTTTGTTCCATCTGAGCTCTGATGCCAACATCTGGAACTGAATGATGTACTGACTGACAGGACAGATACCTTGTTTCTGATTCATAATACTGAATGAAGCAGAAGTGGTTCTTCCGGGCTCATCAAAAATCCTCCTGAATGATGTTAAAAATTCTGGGTAATTATTCAGTAGCGGATCTGATCGCTCCCAGAGCAGAGAAACCCAATCTAAGGCTGAGCCGGACCCGGTCAATAAAGACACAATATAGGCCACTTTGGTTTTAGGAGTAGGGATATTGGAGGGTTGTAAGGTAAAATATACATCACACTGGTTGAGAAATCCATGACACTTGCCATCAAACTTGCCAGGTTAAGGTAAATACAAACGAGGAGGAAACCCAGAGGCAGGTACCACAGAAGTGGAGACAGAAGTTACTGCAGGCATACTTGGAGTAGGTAGTCTAGCTTGTAAGGTATCCTGATGGAGTGCCATTTCTTGTACATACTGTGCTATTTGCTGATGCATGGTCTGCAATCCTTCCAGGCGGGAAGCTATGCCGTGAATTAAATCTGTTCTGGATTCCTGTCCAGTAGCCGAATCCATTTGGCCAGTGCAAACTGTTAGAGACCGTGTTTGTTGTGGACCCGGAGTGGTAACAGGAGTAGACACCGGAACAGGTTTAAACTGCAAGGTGGGTTGTTTAATGAATGTTGGTAGACATGAGCAATAAGATAAACTAAAGTCCAGTAATAACAACTAATATATGTGGCAGGAGGGAACTGTAGTGAGTGGGAATAAACGTATGTCCAGATCAGTGACAGAGATGAATGAGGTGAATCCAGATAGACTGTAAGAGTGAAGTGGATATCCTGGTATGCTGAATAGTTGCTGAGAGGGATATCCGGAAATGCTGCGATGATGGCTGAAAGAAGAATCCGGTAATGCTGTGATGATGGCTGAAAGGAGAATCTGGTAATGCTGTGATGATGGCTGAAAGGAGAATCTGGTAATGCTGTGATGATGGCTGCGCAGGAATGGGTTAACTGAGGAGACAGGTTCAGGCAGGAGTGGGTCTGGTGGAAGGTGCAGGGCTGTTCCGAGTGGAGTGCGAGGCAAGGCAGAGCGGTGCAGGCTAAGCAGGGAGCCGGAGGCTGACAAGGAGCTAGGGCAAGCACTGGAGCACAAGTCTAAGGTACAGGAGCGCAGACAACGCTCTCTCACTGTGAAAACGTTGCACTGGCAACTACAGGGTACTCCAAACACACTTAAGTACCCAGTAACGGAACGTGATAGGCCAGAGAGCAGGTGACCCACAGACAATTGGCCTGCTATGTCACGTGGCCAAAGACAATATGGTGGCGCCCAGACAGCCGTGACGCAGAGACGCCACTAGACTTACCCTTGCCAGGATGGCCCAACGCTGGTAAACCTCTGCGTACACGCAATGCCCGTCTCCATATACCAGCTCCCCCGCCAGAAGGACCTTGCCACAGCGCCCTCACCGGTCAGGACTGCAAACCTCCACGCCGCGAAACCCTGGTCGTGACACTTCTATTACAACATTTTGTACACAGTTTGAGATCCCAAGGGTAGATACATCTTACTAGATATACAAATATACGATACCAGATACACTCCTCTTAATGTATATGCTCCCAACACTGCCCAGAGTGATTTTTTTGCACAAATTACCCTACTCTTTTTAATAAGAATCACCACAAATCTTTTTTCAGGGGGTGATTTAAACATAGTAGACAATCCTAAACTGGACAAATCAACACCTATAGCAACACCTAGACCTTCCTCACTGGATCCAATATTTAGACTTAAAATGAACCTTAGATGGCGAATTCTTGGAGACTTGTTTGCCCATTGGATAGGAGATATACTCTACACTCAGGGGTTTAACATTCCTTTTCGTATATAGACTATGTGCTGCTTACTGATACTCTAGTCCAGGGGTTCCCAACCACGGTCCTCAAGGCACACTAACAGTCCAGGTTTTAAGGATAGCCATAGTTGAGCACAGGTGACTTACCTTAGTTTTTTTTTATTTAACCATCTGTGCTTAAGCATGGATATCACTAAAACCAGGACTGTTAGTGTGCCTTGAGGACCGAGGTTGGGAATCACTGCTCTAGTCCCTCATATTCTCATTTTATAGATAGCAAAATGCTAGATATTCTATTATCAAATTTTGCTATGGTCTCTGGACCTGATTCAGACCCGCTCGCTAAGGTGCAGTCACTCGCTCTGAGCGATTTTCACCCATCTGCGCATGCTTGTAATTCGCAATGCGCATGCGCAAGCCATTCGTTGGGATCTGATTTTGGTTGCTCGTAAGCCACTATCAGGTCGCTGCTTTGAGTGACAGATAGTGCAGTTTATGAGAGCAACAGGGGAATGTGCTTGTGAACGGGGGAGTGGATGTGCGAACGCAGGCGTGTCAGGCCGCCAAAACGCTGTTTAAAGGGTATGCATAGTTAGCAAAGTATCGTCATTGTACACGTCACCTGCATGTATTTCAGCCAGTACTGATCGCTGTGCTTGCGGCAGGTTAAGGCAACCCCAAGGGCTGCGAGCAGCTCCAATGGCTCACGATGGTCCCGATTAATCCTTCAATTCCCGGAGATGACGTGTGTTGCGAGTGCTAAGGGGGCATCTTTAGACACTTGCGAGCGCACTTTGCCATAGCTCGCTAAAACATAGTGGACGTCCTTACGCAACGCAGTGCGAGCACTTCATTTAAATAACCGGACCCTTTTTGCAAGTGAGCGAACGCAACTTGCGAGCGGGTCTGAATGAGCTCCTCTGTCTCCCTCAGTCCCCTCCAGTGCAGGATAGGCCTAGTCATTGGTATTTTCCAACATACATATACCAGTCGGACCACTTTAAACAATATCTTAGAAACTAACAGGATTATTATGTTGATAACAAAATGTTACACTGGGACGACCCCATGCTCTTTTGGGAAGCATCCAAACCAGTGATGCGGGGATAAGATTATATGTATATGTTGCTAACTCCAACAAAGCACACATGCCCATCTAGACTAGTATTTGCTTCTTTTAAGGACTAAAGCTGGGTACAGACTACATGATCTATTGCAAGTTACATGGTTCCGATGCAGACTGGAACAATATATTGGACGGATCGCATGGCTTGACAAATCCTGGGCGCCAGGTCGCCACGGTGACTGAGATTCATGACGTCTCTCCCATAGTTCCGAAGAGCGGCAGACGGCAGCGGACGCAGGATCCTGGCCTAAGGTAAGTATTCTGGGTTTTTTTATGTGTGTGTGCTCGGCAAACTTAGAGGGGGCTTAGTACTGGGGGCACTTTTACACTGGGCTTAGTACTGGGGGTACTATTGCAGGGGCTTACTACTAGGGGTACTATTAGAGGGGTCTTACTACTGGGGGCACTAATACTGGGGGTACTATTAGAGGGGTCTTACTACTGGGGCACTATTACAAGGAGCTTACTACTGGGGGCACTATTACAGGGGGCTTACTACTGGGGGCATTATTAGAGGGGGCTTACTACTGGGAGCACTATTACAAGGGGCTTACTACTGGGGGCATTATTTCAAGGGTCTTACTACTGGGGGCATTATTAGAGGGGGCTTACTACTGGGAGCACTATTACAAGGGGCTTACTTCTGGGGGCACTATTACAGGGGGCTTACTACTGGGAGCACTATTACAAGGGGCTTATTGCTGGGGGCACAATTACAGGGAGCTTACTACTGGGGGCACTATTACAAGGGGCTTACTACTGGGGGCACTATTACAGGGGGCTTATTACTGTGGGCACTATTACAAGGGGCTTACTACTAGGTTGAGGGGCACTGAAAGGGCATGTGTGGTGGTCTATACAAGCTTTCCGAATTTTGGTAATGGACGATTGTCTGGCTCCTAAACTTTTAAGATGGCTCCTAGATTTTACAAAAATTTGTTGAGCCTTGGCATAGTGTGTACTTCTGATCGCTCGTGCCGTGCCCGCGGGTCGTTCACCGCTTCGTCCCATCTACTATGCTGCACAGCAGATGGGACAATACGATGAACGACGCCATGCAGCATGGAACTGCACACTGTGGCCCATTATCTTTTTTGTATTGACAATTATTTTATATAAAGTATTTTCACTTTCAGTTGTATAAAATCACAAATATAATCTGAGTTCATACAAAAACTTTAAAAAATTTTTTAATAAATTGTCGATATAGTAACAAAACACAGACTCAAAAAAAAAAAAAAAAAAAAGACTACAACCACTTTCAGACAGAAAATGGCAGAAAAAAAACGGCTTTTACCCGGCATTTGCGTGCTGAGTTTTTTTGCCCTCCCTTCCTGTACCCCCCTTCAGACAGAAGAGCAAATTACCGGGTTATACATTTCTACCCGGTAATTTGCTAATTAACACGTGGATTTTTCTTCTGTCTGAAAGGGTCAACCCGGGGCTCCGACCCTGGTAAATTCCTGGGTCGAAGTCCCGGGAATTTCGACCCGGGTTGACCCTTTCAGACAGAAAAATAATCCGTATTGATCAGCAATTTACTGGGTAGAAACGTATGACCCGGTAATTTCTGTCTGAAAGGGGTATGTGAGAGGTTTGTCTGTAATCCTGTAGGTGTGTACGATCCTTTAAAATTTTTGTAGTTAATGTAGTTCTATCTAGGGAAATTCAAAGCTAAATAACAGCTGACACTTTATTGAGTTCTCCCAGTAAATATGTTGTGATTACAAAACCGTTTTCTGAAAATTTCAAGTGAAAATTCTCTACCACACAAGCATACACGAAATAAGGACTTCATTCAGAGGCGCTCGCAAAAAGCGAGAGCTCACTCTGAATGAGGGCGGCCGCGTTTTTTTTTTTAAACCGGCCTCCTGGCCGCTCGCTAAGCTGTGGGTGGCCACCCATAGTTTTTGCGAGCGACCAGGTGATGGTCGCGATTATCATGACCATCGGGCTTGCGATGAGACCCTTGTGGTAGGGTCTCGTCTGCCGCAAGCCCAAGTGAGCTTCCTGCTCGAACAGAGCAGGAAGCTCACTACTGAGTGATATCAGTAGGGCTGCCAACAAACGGCAGGCGTTCCTTCAGGAACGCCTCCGTTTGTCCAGCCACCCCCCCTCCCCACCTACAAATCGGGGCGAGCTGTCGATCAACATCGACAGCCGCCCCATTTGTAGTGAGCCCCGGAGCGAGTGAATTTCTCATTCGCTACGGGGCTTGCGTGTGTGCAGTGCCCCGCCATCGACCCGCTTGCTAGCGAGTTTGAATGAGGTCCTAAATCTATAGGCATATGGGGACAACATAAACAATCCACACAAATAACGTTCTAACATCCACAAATTGGCATAACATATTTACACATACCCAGACATACCATGTTGTTTTAGAAATATTGTATCTTTATTCATCATTACAAAGCATTTACCTTTAAAACATAAACTGTGTAGTTATTTAGTAAAGCACCCTCAAAAATTACATATTTAGATTTGGTTGGAATACAATGAGTTACATCAAATTCTAAAACATACTAACCTGCTGTGCATTGTTTTCTGGATCTGGCTGGGTCCCCAAAGGATCTAAACAGTTCCATGCAGCACTCTAAATCAACGTCATTCATGCATGCATCCACTCATTTATTCACAGCAGTGCTGTGAGCAGTTTGTTTGATACTAACAGTTTTTTTTCCTCATTTGATTACTATCACATTACTTCAGAACTGAAGAAAAGAATATACCTATAGATTTAAGAGAACAACAAGGATCTTGAGATGGCATTTCCTATACTCTACAATGGGAAATCTGCAAAGACAGGGAGGCTTCACTGGATCCACTCTAGGTCAAGCTTTAGGCTGCTGGTGAGGGGGGGGGGGGGGGGGGGGAAACCAGAAGTCCCTGATTGATGAATAAGGAGCAAACTGCTTTCTGTATCCCTAAGATATGAAGAAATGCACAGTAGCAAGGGTGACGCAAAGCCTTTCCAGCTTCACAAGTCTACAGTGCCAGTTATAGAGTAATACCAAGATGGCATTACCCAAGGATGAAAAGCAAGGCTTTTTGCACTTAGTAAATTGCGGTAAGTCTCCTTCCCCATAGAAACTGGAAACTCAGTGAGCACCGGAGTTCTCAAGTGTATAAGCAACAGAATATGATGGTGTAATATAAATAATTGATAACAAATAATAAATAAATAATACCATACCATACACGTTAGACCACAGAGATGAAGACTACTTAACGTAGGGCATATAAATATATCTATAATAAACATATAATTTACCTTCCTTTCCTTGAGGTGACTCGTGCATTATTTTTTGATAGCACTCATACTGTGCGGTCATAATTTTGTGCTTTGTAACACTAACAAAAGTAGGGCTCTCCACTTCAATTGGTGTTTGAGGCTGTTCTGTCTGAAATGTTAACGTATGAGTCTAGAAAAAGAAAAAATAAATCAATAATCATATAACAAGATAGAACATAAAATAACGCAATTTTGACCATAAGTAGTATATATTTAATTAAGTCATATTTATTTAATCTTAATATAAGTAACTTAATATTGTCAAAGTAAGTACTAGTAGCAATGAAAAAATGAGCTAATAAAAATGTGACATGCATAGGTTATACTTGTGCCTACTCGGAGATGAGGGTCAGAGGGGTTTCCATGTAAGTTCAGTACAAGGAGGAAGAAGGAGGAGGGAGGAGGAGGAGGAGATGGAGGAGGTCCTATAATTGTTAACATTTCAAGGTGAATAATTATTTGAAATTTTATTTGTCATAGCTACATGTCATTAACGTCACAACCAAATACAAATCTGTCATACAAAGGACATATTCTTTTGCTCCTTCGGAATTCATTCACACATTTGAACTGGGAAAATGAAACACAGTTTAAACAGGTTTTAAAGATATATTTAAATTTGTTTTACATGCACTTTATGTGCTGCACTCTTACCCATACACTATTTTGTACTTGAATAATAAGAAATAGGTTGTGAAATGTTCTACAATTTTAAAGGCAATGATAACACTTAAAAACACAATGGTGAGAATAAGCCCATAAGAAACCATTCAGCCTATGTTTAATGCTATTTTCAGTGTTCGATAGTGGTTGAAAAGCACATTAACAGTGAAATGGGCCCTCAGCTTTATGTTATCCAAGTTAATTAAGGAATAACTCCTCCTAAAAGTAACTGACTAGTAAAGTGCGATGGGGACAGTTATACAGTCGCTATAGGAGGCCATAAGCCTGGGGTGGCCAGACTTTTGTGACCTGGGATCTCCTTTTTTTCACTTACTTAGCAATGATCTACCAGCGTCAATGGGCCTGATTCAAAGGTTAACGCTATGCTGATGTTTGCGCTGTTGAGCAATTTATTTTTGTTACTGCAAAATCTCCAAACTGTACAATGGCAGCGCAGTTGCTTATGGGATCACTGGCATTAGAGACGGTGACTACATAGAGCCCACCTCTGATCAGGCTCACAGGCACTATGCTGCACACAGGCGCACTGATTTTGTTTTCCCAACTCACATACATGAAATACAGTAGTGTTATACAACAGCTTTCACATACATGAAATACAGTAGTATTATACAACAGCTCTCACATACATGAAATACAGTATTATACAACAGCTCTCACATACATAAATACAGTAGTATTATACAACAGCTCTCACATACATGAAATACAGTATGTAGTATAATACAACAGCTCTCACATACATGAAATACAGTAGTTTTATACAACAGCTCTCACATACATGAAATACAGTAGTTTTATACAACAGCTCTAACATACATGAAATACAGTATGTAGTATTATACAACAGCTCTCACATACATGAAATACAGTATGTAGTATTATACAACAGTTCTCACATACATGAAATACAGTAGTGTTATACAACAGCTCTCACATACATAAAATACAGTAGTGTTATACAACAGCTCTCACATACATGAAATACACAACAGCTCTCACATACATGAAATACAGTAGTGTTATACAACAGCTCTCACATACATGAAATACAGTATTATTCAACAGCTCTCACATACATGAAATACAGTAGTATTAAACAAAAAAGACAATCACAAAAAATAAAACATAACAGAGAATACATCTAGTCATTTTGAGGTGTACATAGTTGCTGCAAATCTGCAATCTCTTACATTCCCCCATACCACAAACTTGTAATAAAATGTAATTATCTCCACTGCTTTATAATTTAAGGTGTTGTCTTATTTAAAAAAAAATAAAAAAATAAAAATCAGTCACTCAGTGTCGGTGTGTGCGGTTGGGAACCGGTGGGGTGACATGTTACCACAGCAGGAAGAGGCTATGCCCTGGCAGTGTCACCCTGCTGCCCCTTTGTCGCACATATAACACAATCACTCCCCACACACTACCTCTCAGTGTTCGGAATTGTATCTGCTTATCACACCTCCGACCACAAGAGGTCACTATTTGTTCCTGATTTGCCCTTAACCAAGATGGCCAGTGTTATCTCAGTGGACTCCATCTTGGATCCTGTT
The DNA here is from genome assembly GCA_031769625.1 of Taudactylus pleione. NCBI lineage: Eukaryota > Metazoa > Chordata > Amphibia > Anura > Myobatrachidae > Taudactylus > Taudactylus pleione. The sequence continues at coordinate 3,753,221 of JAUIMM010000535.1, forward strand.
TTCTGTTTGGGCCTATAATAGGTATTTTCTGATTTAAACCATGCTTGAGTATTCTGCTTGCTCAGCACCTGTTACTTGTTCCTGCACACTTGAGTTACCTGTGATTACCTCCTGGTGTACCAACATTGGCATACATCTGCTAACCTGCTTGGATACTGGCCGGATCTACATCTGCTGGTTCAGCTCCTGAATTGTGTATTCAGGATTCTCAAGCTGCTTATATACCTTCTGTTGGCTACTGGACTTCAGGTACATCACCAGGGACGTGACAGGATACTCAAGCCTAAAATGGAGTCCGCTGAAGATGTGCCTATTAAGCGGAGTGTATCAAGTTTAGCCACCATGTTAATTGAATGTCAGGCAGAATTAAAATTTCTCAAAGAAAGTTTTGTGGAATTCGATTCACAGACTATCCCAACATGAAAATCGTATATTAGAATTGGAGAATCGATCAACTGCTGTATCACCCTCTTCTGCTACACTTCCTCTCCCACCAGCAAGGTTTGGGGAGAGACCCTCAAAAGTTTTGTGGATTTATTAATCAGTGTCAGATGTACTTTATAATTCCCACTTCAAAACTTAAAGGCTGAAGCTACGATGTATTCTTTTGATACTTAAAGATGCAGCATTGCCATGGGCATCACCCTACATTGAGACTAAAAGCCCCATATGATGAATTTCTCAAAGAAATTAGATTAACTTTTGATGAGATGGGTTCTTGACACCACATGGAAAGCTGAGGCACAACTGTCTGTTTACCGTAAAGGACTGTTGATACTATTAAGGATGAATTGGCTCTGGCAGATGCACCCACTGAACTGGAATCTTTTATACATTATTGCATCTGTATTGACACCCGTTTAACTGAGAGAGATGGCAAGAGAGACGGGCCTCAGCCTGGACTAATCTAAATTATTGTGAATCTACTCATTCAAGTTTTGGGACTGCCGAGGTGAAAACAAACACTGAATTTGAACCTATGCTAGTGGACACACTTCACAAACTAAGTTTAATCAAATGACGGGAGCAAAGCCGCCAGGAGATCTTGTGTCTCTATTGTGGCAAACCAGGGCATTATGTATCAAATTGTCCCAGAAGACCTAAGAAAGCAGTAGCCACCTTGGCGGAGAGTGAGCTTTCTGATCAAGAATCTGTGAATTCTGATACCCCTCACCAATTAGATGTATTATTCCAAGTTTTTCTTTTTAGCAACAATTGAGAAGAATAAAGGAAATCATAATTCTCAATTCTTAATTCCAGTTCATTTCCAGGTCAACTCTCATTGGATTTCCACTTCAGCCATGGTGGATTCTGGTGCAAATGGCAACTTTATAGATATTTTGTTGTTTGCGAAGAAGAACAAAATAAAGTTGCTAGAAAGATAGACACTAATTTTTATGGAAACTGTAGATGGTTCACTCCTGAACTCCGGTCCTGTTTACTCATGAAACTGAACCCTTGGAACTAGCAATATAATTTTCACATCGCAAACCCGGCTCTGACCCGGGATTCTGAACACTGGTCCAACCCAGCTGCACCTTCAACCAGGGTTATTCCCGGGTTGGCTCTGTTCACACTGAACCCGGGTCAGCCATGTAAAACCCTATAAATGTCATTAGAAATTTACTTTTTCAGGCTTACAATGATAAGATGATAAAAGGGAACACAGAGGAGGGATGTGGACTGCTCACAGCATTGCAGGAATCAAGACTGATGGATTACCACTGTGTAGCCCTGAGTTTGCGTGTTTGTGCATTACTGCTATTAGATTCAGCCAGTGAGAGCATGATGCAGCTTCTGGCAGCATAGTGTACAGTTCACTTCTTCATCACTCCAATTAGCCATCACTGTAATGACAGTAGTGGTATTAACCCCTTTCAGACTGCTGGAATGCTGCCTCTGCTGTTGTCTACAGTGTTCTGCCTGTGTGTCTGGCTGCTGACATCATCAACTGAGACCCAGGAACATCCAATCAGTGGTGTTTGCTGAGTCCCGGGTTGAATAACCCGGGTAGGGCCTGTTCACACTGCACTTCTACCCGGCTTGATCCCATGTTAAACCCTACTCAATTGCAGGGTTGAACTGCCAGGTTGCTCAACCCAGGAATTTGTTTGATGGCGTGTTCATACTGCACCTCAACCGGGGTCAATCCGGCAATATTCCTGGTTATTTTTGAGATGTGAAAGGGGTACAATTGAATCAAGTCACTATGAGACTTTTACCTTTCTCCTTATATCCTCTCCCCAGTTTCTCATTATTCTGGGATTTCCTTGGTTAGCCGCGAATAATCCAATCATCAACTGGGAAGCAAAGACAGTTTCATTCTCTCAGGAGATTGGTGTCTCTGAGGCTAAATCAGAACCCTCTCATATAGAGGAGAACAAAAGTTGTGATTCCCTTTCAGCATTGGAACAATTACCTCCACAATATCAAGAGTTTGGTGATGTTTGTGATAAAAGGAATGCTGACAAACTACCGCTTCATAGATTATATGATTGCCCAGTGGATTTATTACCTGGGGCCACCATACCTTTTGGACACATTTACCCATTAGCTGGACCTGAAATGAAGGAAGGTCCTTAAAGAATATATCAATTAAAACACTGCAAAAGGTTTTATTCGTCCCTCAACATCACAAGCAGGAGTGCCTATTTTCTTTGTGAAAAAGAAGGATGGTTCATTAAGACCATGCATTGATTATAGGGAACTGAATAAAATTACAATTAAAAATTGTTATCCTCTCCCCTCATCTCAGAGTTGTTGAGGCATTGAAAAGCTAAAATTTTCACTAAATTAGATCTACGAGGGGCATATAACTTAATTCGTATAAGACCTGGCGACGAGTGGAAGGCTGCATTTCATACCAAATATGGACATTATGAAAAGCTGGTAATGCCTTTTGGACTGTGTAATGCCCCTGCAACATTCCAACATTTTGTAAATTATGCTTTTAGGGATCTAATTGATCAGTTCATTGTCATGTATCTTGAAGACATACTGATATTCTCAAATTCCCAGAAAGAACATCTCCAACACATGCGAACTATGCTTGAGTGTCTTCGTGAGCATCAGTTATACATTAAGCTGGAGTGTGAATTCCATCAAACTCAGGTACAGTTTTTGGGTTACATCATTTCACCGGAAGGCTTAAAAATGGATCCTGGCAAGATTCAGTCTATTGTAGATTGTCCATCTCCAAGAAATATTAAAGAGGTTCGAAGGTTTATAGGTTTTGCCAACTTCTATAGACGTTTCTTTAAAGATTTTTCCAAGATCGTGGCACCAATTTCTCTTAACCAAGAAGGGATTATCCTTCCATTGCTCTCCCAAAGCTGAAAATGCCTTTTCCTTATTGGAGACAAAATTTACGACAGATCCCATAATATATTCCAACCCAGAACTCCCTTTTATTATCGAGACAGATGCTTCAGATTCTGCAGTTGGGGCGATTCTGTCACAAAGAGTAGGAGAGAAAATGTTATTGTATCCATGTGCCTTTTTCTCCCATCAAATGACTGTCTCTGAATGAAATTATGATGTAGGAAATAAAGAACTATTGGCCATTGTATCTGCATTCACTGAATGGAGGCATTTGCTAAAGGGGGCCTCACACCAAATAATTGTACTTACAGATCACGGAAAATTAAGAGTTTGTTCGGTCTGCAAAGAAATTTTCAACCCGGTAAGCCAGATGGAGCTTATTCCTGAATCATTTTGATTTTGTTATTTCTTACAGACCAGGTGTCACGACCAGGGTCTCTCAGCATAGTGGTCGGCAGGTATTACCTGTGAGGTCGCTATGGCAGGGGGTATCTGGTGGTGGTGCTGGTGCTTGGGGAGCATTGGTTGTGAGTGATCCTGTGCGGGCATGTTGTCACTCTGGGCTTGTTTGGTCTTGCGGTGTTTCCGTCCGCTCCAGCATGGGCGCTGCCATCTTGCCTCTAGCCATGTGATCTAATCGCCCTATCCTGGTGGGTCACATGTTCTCTATGGACTGTCACAGCGGAGCACTGGGTATTTAAGGGAGTTGAGAGCTCTCTTTCATTGCCAGTGCAACGTGTTTCTCAGCGAGAGCTGAGAGAGAGTTCCTGTGCTCATTCACCTGCCTGTTGGATTTTGCCTTAGCCTGCTTACCTGACCTGCTCAATACCCTGCTGGAATCCTCTGCTTCCTCCTATTGTCTCTCCCTTGCCTGAGTACCTGTGTCAGCTGTTACCATGCACCCTGCCTCCACTTGCTAATCCCCTGGACATTACCCATTCACTTCAGTCTGCAATTCACTACAGCCTGCAAATTCACTTCAACCTGCAATTCATTACAGCCTCACAAGACCCAGATTACTGGACTGCTCTTTTCTGCCACTACCTGGACTTTTACTCATTGCTTCACCTCAGTTCCCATTTGCACTTTAGTGCCATCCCTGGACTTTATTTTCTCCCATTGTTCATGTCTGCCAAACCACTTATTAAAAGTTCCACGTTTTGTTTTAAATCTGCTTCTGTGTTTGCTCCTATCACCACCCACAACAAAAACAGATCATCACACCAGGATCCCGCAATGGGAAAGCTGATGCTCTATCCAGAGAATATATTTATGACTCTCCTCAGGTGGAGTCAGATGAAACAATTCTCCCTAGGTCAAACTGTTTAGGAGCTATTGGCACAGGTGAGCTGATATCAAAGAAGGCTACAGGAGAGATCCCATACTTTTAAGTCCTCCATTAGAGTTACATTTAGCCTACAGGAACAACTTACATCATTTGCATGCACCAGCATCAGCACGATTAAAAGTACTGCAATTTGTCCATGACTCTACACTGGCAGGCCACAAGGGTGTGCAAAAAAGCCATGAACTGTTATCTTGTTATTTCTGATGGCCAAAATGTAAAGAGGATGTTAAAAAATTGTACTATCTTGCAGTATTTGTGCCCGATCTAAGGTTCCCCATAGTTCTCCACTTGGACGCTTACAACCACTACCTATTCCCTCTCGTCCATGGGTGTCAATTTCCCTGGATATTATTGTTGAGTTATGAGGGTTGTTCAAAAAGTAATGCCTAAATGCTCACAACTCAAATTTTATTATAGATACAGATTTGAAAATTTGCAGTAAAATACTTTGAAGTCTTATTAACAGAATGACTACTCAAAAAATTCACCATCTGCCCTCAATCATTTTCTCCACCTCTCAACCCAAGCTGTGAATCCACTAATGAAAAATTCCAGTGGTTGGTGTTTGACCCAGGAATGTATGGCGTTTTTAACAACCTCTATGTCTTTATAATCTTGAGCACGGAGACAGTATTTGAGAGGGCAAAACAGATGAAAGTCAGAAGGGGCCAAATCAGGACTGTATGGTGGGTATGGCATTATTGCCCACCCCATTTTGGCAATGGTCGCAGATGTTGCCATCGAAGTGTGAGGTCTGGCATTGTCGTGGTGTAAGATGACATTTGACAGTCGAATTGTTGACCTTTTTTTGCGGATGGCTTCTTTCAGCTTCTTAAGTGTAATAATGTATCGATCACTGTTGATTGATTGGTTTTGTTCCAAGTAATCGATGAGAATAACACCTCGGCAATCCCAGAAGAATGTGGCCATGACTTTGTTTACGGATCGCTGTGATTTAAACTTTTTTGGCCTAGGTGAACTTGGGTGTTTCCATTGCTTTGATTGGGCCTTTGTGTCTGGGTCATAAAGGAATACCCAGGGTCTCATCTCCTGTAACGACATTTTCCAAAAACATCTCAGGGTTGGCTTCAAAGTTGGTCAAAAGGTCATTGCACACTTCCACCCTCTGGGCCTTATGATCCCTGGTTAATTGCTTTGGAACCCATTTAGCACACACTTTACGATATCCCAAATCATTGATTAGTGTTTCTACAGTGCCATGGCCACATTCCAGTTCATCACTGATATCTCTGATGGTCACACAATGGTCTTTCTGAATCATGGCATCGACTTTGTGTTGGTTCTCTGCTGTCACTGCAGGTGATGGTCTACCACCACGAGGTTTGTCGCACACGGACAATTCTCCCAATTGAAAACGCTTCATCCACCTTCTGACATTGATATAGTCAATTGTACGCTCACCATACACTTTTTTCAGTCTTCTGTGGATTTATGTAGCATTGCAGCCTTCTTTTTCCAGAAATTCAATGACTGCTCTTTGTTTCATCTTGGATTCCATGGTATTTCTTGGAGTACCTAAGCAAAATTACATATATTGTGAAGGATGTATAGGGACAGCGCTCAGTAACCGTTGTATTCCCTCAAACTAAAATAATAAAAGTAGTAGTGTATTAATAGTGTGATAGTGGATAAATTGTTTGTATAGTCACTGATCCTTAATTTAAAGGCGGCAGCAGTCTTCTTGGGGTCCGTTCTGGCTGACGGATGGAGTGATTCTGAAAAAAAGTTTAAGAAGACGCGTCTAATAGTGTAGTATTTAGAATAGTGGTAACTCGTGCTCATAAAAATAATTGTGCGTACCAAAAAGAAAATCTTTTAGGCTTATCTGTGAATCCAGAGGATAAATGGTCCACACTGGAAGGGCTAAGTGGGATGTCGTCTGCTGGATCACCTTATAAAGAGCTTAAACAGGCTCATAAGAAAGAGAAAGTATATATAGTGTAGTATTTCCTTTGAATTAATAGTAGTATAATTACATATAGAGGCTGCGTACCAGATAGTGCTAATTTGATAACCTGTAGTATGTCATCCACCACGTAACTCCTAGTGCCCTCTTTCCGTCCCTCTATGGAGCGTATATGTTCAGTCTATGAGAGCTAAATACAGATGATCCCTCGTCAGTATATTTGAACATAGGATGATTGGGTTGATGTTCTCCCAATGGCAGAATTTTCATATAATAACCATTCTTCCACCAAACAAGAGTCCTTTTTTTCCAATCTAGGGTATAGCCCAAATCAGTTTCCTAACTTTCCACAAGATTGTGCTATTCCTGCTGTTGCTTAAAAGACTATGGGCCTGAATCAGAGCCGCTCGTAAGCGGCCGCTCGTTTGTTCCCAGCGATGTTTGCACAACTGCGCATGCGTACGGATTGTAATACGCATGCGTGAACCAGTCAGTGCGGCCGAAAATCGTTTGTTCGCTAAATAGCTAATGCCTGTTATTTTGAGTGACAGAAGGAGGCGTATGTGGGTGGTAACAGGGGAAGGTGCTTGAAAACATGGAGTGGAATTCAGAACGCAGGCGTGCTTAAAGGTCAAAATGGGCGTTTTATGGGTGTGCATAGTCAATACAGGAGCTTCATTGACCACGTCACTGGGTTATTTTATAGTCAGAACTGCTCGCATAATTGCGGTAGCAAAAACCAACCACAAGAATAGTGAGCAGTTCATACGCTGGTCGATGTACTCGATTAATCTAATAAATAGCGGACATGACGTAGGATGCGAGCGGCCAGGGGGCGTAGTTTTCCAAAAAACGACCGCATGTTTGGTTCGCTCGTTCAGACCTAGAGGCGTGAACAGACCGCAAAGAGCGAACGGTTCATTTGAATAGCCACCCCTTTTTTCTTAACGAGCGAGGGCAAATAGTGTCCGGCTCTGAATCAGGCCCTATAATCTAAAAAAAGTAGTCTTGAGGTGTTAAAATAAACATTGCGTCATGCCCAGGACAGTTATAAGAGAATTGCTGATAGGCACCGTAAGCTGCGCAAGTTTTTAAGATTGGCGATATAGTCTGGCTCTCTGAACGAAATCTGAAAATAAGTGAGCCTACTCCAAAACTAGGGCCAAAATTCATAAAACCATTTAAGATCTTAGCTTAGGTCAATCCAGTTTCCTTTATGTGTGAACTCCCAGAGTCCACGAAGATTCATCCAGTTTTTTACAGCTCCCTGTTGAAACCAGTCATGCCAAATCCATTTCCTGGATGGATCTTACCTCCCCCAGATCCTGTCCGAGTTAATGAAAATGAGGAATTTTTGGTAGAAGGAATTCTGGATTCAGGCATTGATCAAAACAAGCTTCAATATTTGATAAGACAGGCTCCTTACAGCATGTGGATGATGTCATGACGTCACCTGTGAGCTGTACAATTGGGAGCTGGGCTTCTGAGGCTCCAGAAGCTGTTTCAGATTTATTTTACTTCAGTTGGTTGCGATCTACGTGAGCTACTAGTAGATCACAATGTACTTTTTTGGCCAGGTTTGCCCTAAGCAGATCATGTGAATGCTGCATTCACGTTAAGTGTACTTTGTTTTTCTGTGGCTCTTAGGGGATCTTGAGGACCGGGTTGGCCAACCTTGAGTTATGGGGTCTATTTATTAAAGAGTGAAAAGCTTCATCTCCGTGGGTATTTGCCAGTGATAGAGCTTCAACCTATACATCAATGCTATTGCCAGAGGTAACCCCTACTGGCATATTTTTTTGGAACTGAAAGCAATAATCTATGCATGGATGAACTAGTCACAATCATTTTAACCCTTATGGCTACGGGCCTACACAGGGGCGTATTGAGAGGAGGCGGCCATTGCAGTCTCCGTCAGGGACCCCTGCTCTCACGCACTAAGCGCAGCAGTAGACTCCGGGCACTAGAAAACTCTAGTGCTGTGCCAGAATCTACTGCGCATGAGCAGGTCACTGGGGAAATGGCGCGGCAGCCATTTTCACAGCAATTTCCCTACTGCATATGCGCAAAACGTTGGGAAAATCACCATTTTGCCTGCGATTTGGAGAGCGCTACTACCAGTGATGCGGGACTCTTAAGAAGTATTGAATAAATGGGTGCAGGGTGTACGGAGTGGGCCCCCTTGGACCCAGGGGCCCATGTGCACCACACACCCTGCGCTGACTATGGATTGTCCAGTTGGCTTGCATCATTCAGCTGCGCGAGTGATATTTTAATGTAAATTACAGCAATTTGTTTTTATATTTTTACTTTTTTTTAAAAACAAAAAACATGGGTTACAAGCAGGAAGAAACATTCAAGTGCTAAGTATGTAGTTGGTTACTTTAATAAATAGATCCCTTAATTCTAGCTGTGGCTGGGGAACTGAGCCAAGCATTTAAGATGGCCACCACTGCATAAACTATTGTGCCGTGGCACCATTAAGGGGAAATGTTGGTGCTCTGCACCTAATGTGGACCGCATATGTAATGATATCTTACATACATTTTTAATACATGTTGCAGCTATACGTGGCACCTGAACTGTGTCTGGTAACTGCAGCACAAAAACAGTTCAGTCTCAGCTCTGGGACTAGAGAAATGTATTTTTTTAATTATTCACATGTTGTGGAATCATTTAATGAATTTTAGCATATTATTGTGAGGGAAAATTGTTTTTATTAGTCAAGAGTGTGACAACAACAAAAATTCTAATAGCGTAAAACAGAAAAGATTGTGAGTGCAATATAAAAAGAGCAGAAATAAAGGAATATTGGGCATTCATATACAATAACAAAAGTAAAGCTGGTAAATAACAGGTAGCCCAAGCAATGAAGGCCAGGGAACCCCATGAGGTTAGAAATAACATGAACTTTCAACTAGAAGTATAAAGAGATATGTGTATCAGCCTCATACATACAAGTCTCATACCAAAGAGTATTTCTAAAAAAACCAAAGCATGTTATATTTAATGTTTGGCACTGTTGTACTGGAATAGTTCCTTCAGCATGAAGGGGATGCAATTCCGGCGCTGTGCGCAGTTATAAAATTGTAGAAACATATGTTGAAATATATTGACTGTGCACGTTTAGATGTTTAGTTAGTATTTTTGAAAGAGTCTGTGTGACCCTCGGAAAGTGTATTGACCAGCAATGCATCTTGTTAAGAGAAGCCTATTTTATCACATTAATTATCTCATTCATCAAGACTTTGAGTTACCAATTGCTCTAGGACCAGTGGCTAGACTCCCTAAAGACCCGAAATGGGCTTAAATTGATGGAGCCCGCGCTCACTCTCCATCCATAACGCCAGATAAAACATGCAGTGAATAATTCAATGAACTGAAGTAACAGAAATTCGCCAGCTGGCTGCTTTAACAGATCTCAAAAAATAACAGGCGGTGGAATATATAAATATATAGGTTGTCAGGAATTCTTCACTCTGTCAGCACTGTCCTCTGTGTCCTGGTCAAAGCTGTCACCTGCTTCTCCTTTCCTACCAATGCAGGTGACCGCTTTCACCAGGAATTCACTGCAAGAAACATATTTTAAACCTTGCCCCCTTGGGTGGCACTTTTAACAATTTAACAAATTAATTTTCATACATTGGTTTTGGCCTTATGTAGACCGTGATTTTTTCTAAGGCTGTTCTCCCACCTTGCAGTGCTTATGTGCTCCTCCCATACACCCTAGTGAGATAGAGCAGACAGAGTCAAAACAGCATAAATATTCCCACACAGGTGCTTTCAGAATTCAATATGGATTGGTCTTGAGAATTCTTATATTGTGCCATTATATATTATCATACATTACTTACTTTTGTAGCACAGGCCAGTAACATATGAAATATAAGTAGATATTTTTCCATTTTTGAGACTGACATGTCATAGAAGTCTCTATCTCTTCTTAAATTATCTGCAAACCAAAAGAAAGATAACAATGAAGTAACACAATTGTTTAATCTCTTAATAAGTTAATGTATGCAAACTAACCGATTACATATAAAACAAAGCATTTGTGCAAAACAGGTCACAGTTAAACAATTATATAGAATGTTTTTGAAAGTTCCTAAAAGATATAACAGTGAATTACTTTATTGAAGAATAAAACAGATCTACTGGGTTTTTGTTGCTAATTAACGTTCATTTTGGTTAGATAAATAAGAAAAATGATGATATATAATTTTAGAATAAAAAATATAGGAGTGCTAATAAAATAGTGATGTATGCCATTTTAAGTTGATTACCAACAGGCTTTAGGAAAATTTCCATAAGTCAAACACAATTGCATTGCAATTTTGCGGACGAGATTTGCAATTTATCATACTGCAAATGTATCTGAGGCATCCTTATGCAACTATGAACAACTAAGGGAGATTCAGTGTTGTATGCATCTTATACCCGTTACACCAACCCAAAAATCCCGGATGGATGCATGTGAACATGCATCAACCCAGGATTTTTGTCTGTGTAAATAGATCCACCTGGGGTCTATCTGGTAGTTTGAAGGGTTGACCACAGGTCGTTCCCGTGTCACCCTGCAGTGTAAATGGCGTGATCCGGGTCACGATGACCCGGATTGTGCTGCATTCCGCCTGATTGGCTGGTTTCAGTGGCGCTTGGGGATAGCTTCAAGCGTCCACTGCTACCAGCGCCGGCACGTAGCAGCGCTAGCCTGTGGATCGCTGCAGAGTGAGGTAAGTGGGTAAACAGTGCTTGCAGAGGGTGGGTGAAGAGGACATGCTATTGATCCCAATACATTAACTTTCAATTAAGGCAATTAAACAGAGTAGGCAGCATCCAAAAAAATGTATGCTCTTCCACAAACTTCTACAGATTCCATTGCCGGATTAACAAAATGGTGCTCTGACACATGGGGGGCCCTCATACACAGGAAAGAGAGGGAGTGGGGGCCCACACCTAACTACATCACCAGCATGGGGTGCACTGTTGCATAATGAGATGTAGGGTTTCTGACCCTGATTCAGAGCCGGACGCTCTGACAGAGCGCTCGCTCTGAATCAGGACCGGCCCTCTTACTATTTGGAGCAGCCTCCTAGCCGCTCGCATAGCTGTGGGTGACCACCCACAGCTATAGCGAGCGGCCAAAATGATGGTCGCAATGGTCTTGACCATCGGGCTTGCGACGAGACCCTGCAGTAGGGTCCTGCTGCCGCAAGCCCTGGAGTGCTTTTGGCTCTATCAGAGCCAAAAGCACTCCCACTGACATCACTAGTGATGTCAGTGGGGCCGGCCCCAGACGATAGGCGTTCCCATGGGAACGCCTCCGTCTGGGCAGCCACGCCCCCGGCACGCCCACCAAAGGGGGCGTGCTGTCAATCAACATCGACAGCACGCCCCCTTTGGTGAGAGACCCATAACGACGGCTTGGGTCTCACGCATGCGCACTTGGGCAACATCGACCCGCTTGCCAGCGCTCGCGAGCGGTTCTGAATCAGGCCCTCTGTGTGGCACAAAGTGAACTAAGGGCACTGCACTGTGTTTAACACATTTGTGGTGCTGGGAGTAGCTACACATTAGAATTTTTAATAACATCACCAGCATATCATAATGACAATGTTATTTAGTTGCCCTTGGGCCCTCACAAACCTCAAGGTTAGCGGTGCTCCGTACACTATCATGTCCTAATATGATATTCTGCTAGTCAGCTCAGCACAATGTGGAATACTTACCCTGTATATGTAAACTGCAGCGTGACCAGCATGAAACTGTTTGCTAGTATATAGAGATGTGTGCATTATAGCACAAGTGATAAGAAGCTATTGCTGTTAAACCTTTCTATCTTAAACTGTGGTAAATGATAATAATATGTACTAATATCACCCATTACACGAACTACTGCTGATATAATAACTCAGTGCAGTGCTGTGCCACGGAGGGACCCCTCCGGACAGGCACTTCAGCACATAGAGCTCTATGAATAAAGCAGGATAGTGGTAACTAAGACATCCAGAATTTGCAGAAACTATTTCCCATGAATACCCTTACATATAATGATGGGAGAATACATGATATGGGATATATGAAATGAGCTATAAAGTTTGGTGTGGGAGATATATATAGTCCTATGTGAAGTTGTATGATATCTTATACGGTGGAATGTCCACCGTATGGACAGTGGCATTGGACTTCATCACTGTGAGAGTGACAACTATAGAGAAGAGCTACACAGTGGACATGCTATGATAGCATTGGGTTTAACAATAGAAATAAATAACCTCATATTTATGTACAGAGAACCCTACTGGTCTCATGTGTGAAAACACATCACACAAATTTAATCATTAACACTGTAATTGTAACAGTGTATACTACCATTATTTGTTTAGATATGTGATGTGAGGGATAATTTATAATATGATAGTCACCAGAGGATGATATTTTTGACGTCACTCAGATTGAGATAAATTCTGTACAATATAGGGGCCACACATTATACCCAGGTGTGGCCAATTTATAATAATATATATATATCTTTAAAGCAACATTATCATCTCTATATATTTATTTATACCAACCGGTTATTGATACTAACATCAGGGCATTTAGTGTAATAGGAGTGCACGCAATTTTTCTAACACATTTCATTTACATTACACACATTATCTCCATTTTTTAATATTTCGCTTTTTAGTCTTTAGATATTAATTATATTAATAAAAGTTATATTTTATGTATCATTTTTGTTTAGTGCACTGCAATGGACATTTCTTCTTTTCTCTGTCTACTTGTGATATGACTCTTGTCCGTAGTAGCACCCCCATTTTTCCAAATGAGAAGAAGTGATTACTGTGGGGTTCATTGAATTACCATACAAGGCCATATATGGTGTCTGGTGCAATCAGAAACTTAAAAATTGTGGCCCTCACAAACCTTACTCCGGCCCTGCTGCAGACTTCAAGCGGGTACGGAGTCATTGGAACCAAAATCTTCTATACTGCAACTAGTGCTAAGATGACACTGGTAAAAAGCATGATTGGATTAAGAGTCTTAAATAAAGTGTGGTACAAAAGGTTAACAATGTAAAGGTCTACAGTCAATGGGTCAACACCAGATAGTCGACATGCAATAGGTCGACATTGCAAAAGGCAGACAGGGACAAAAGGTTTACATGTTTGAATAGTCAACACAAAAATGGTCTACACCCCTCTCCCTAGTGGCAGCCTAATCTAAACCCTGCATAGATATGTTTTATAAAAAAAACTTTAGATGATTTTAGATTAATGTGTGAAAAGGAACAGGATTCTTTCAAATATAAACAAAATCTGTCTAATCGTGAACTAGTAGCATTGTGAGAACTGTCCTCTGATTCTACACTAATCATTAAACCAGCGGATAAGGGGGGAGCGGTAGTGAAACAAGATGTAGGTGACTATCTAAAGGAGGCTATGCGGCTCCTTTCAGATGGGACCTACTATCACACCCTCCCCCTGGTCCTACCATCTGCTTTCAGAAAAAGCTCAAGTTGTTGCTTGATGAGGCACTCAATGATGGTGTGATATCCAGGAAGGAATTAGATTTTTTATTTTGTATTCACCCCATCATTTCCACTTATTATCACCTTCCTAAAGTACATAAAGACTTAATTTGTCCACCGGGTCGTCCCATAATAACTGTTGTAGGGTCACTAACAGCAAATTTACCATTTTATGTAGATCACTTTTTACAACCACACGCTGCCTCCCTGAGATCACACCTTAAAGACACTACAGATTTTTTGAATTGTTTATCCAAGATAACATGGAAGTCTAATTATCGGTTTTTGACTTGTGATGTAAGTTCACTTTATACTAATATTCCTCATGAGGGAGGATTGGAAGCTATAGAGTTCTACTTAATGCGTGATGATGTCGTCTCAGGGAGACAGCGTGAGTTCATTTTGTCATCAATTTCATTTATACTTAAACATAATTATTTTTTGTTTAATTCACAATTTTATTTACAATGTATGGGCACTGCGATGGGGACCCGGTTTGCGCCGAGTTTCGCCAACCTCTATATGGGTCGGTTTGAGGACTCATATGTGTGGGGTGGCGGATTCGGTGCGAACCTGGTCCTGTATCGACGTTTTATTGATAATTTATTCTTTATTTGGGATGGTGATGATGATACGGTATCTGAATTTATTAGGCATTTAAATTCTAATAACTTTAATCTCACATTCACAAGCACTTGTCACCCCAACAGTATTACCTTCTTGAATATCAAGCTTGATGTGATTAACGATCGGATTGAGACCTGTACCTATCGGAAAGAGGTTGATTCCTACAATTTCATAGATTATCATAGTAATCATAACAAGAGATGATTGGATAATATTCCTTTCGGACAGTTGCGACGAATTCGTCGCAACTGTTCAAGGAATACGTCCTGTGATGAACAATCCACTTTACTAGTGGAAGTATTCAAAGAAAAGAATTATCCTGATAGAATATTAAAAAATGCAGTGCAGTCAGTATCCAAGATTAATCGCAATGATCTATTAGTTCATGAAGATAGAGGAAGCAAAAGTATCTTAAACGATGAAAATGTTTTTGACAAATCAAATATTTTTGTTTCTAAGTTTAATTGTTGTGCACATAAAATTAAGAACATTGTTAAACTTAATTCCAAGATTCTGCAGATGGATCCTCTTTTGAAATCACAGGTTGGACTAGGTCCAAAGGTCATCTTTAAAAGAGCAAATAATTTAAAGAATATATTATCCCCTAGCTTTTTTTCGAATGGTAATTTGAATACAAATAAAAGTAAAAACAGAAGAGAAATGTCAGCGTGTTCCAATGCATCGATTCTATTGCCTAAATTAATTGGGTGCTATAAGTGTGGACACACTCGTTGTATTACATGTAATTCCATTAGACATAGGACCTCTACATTTACGACTAAAGATTCTGATAAAGTTTTTTCAATCAAATCCTTCATAAATTGCAATAGTACCTATATCATTTACTTGTTGGAGTGTTTGTGTTGACTGTATTATGTAGGCTGTATCACCAGATCCCTTAAGATCAGATTCTGTGAACACAGGAGGAACATCATTAATGGCTTTGAGAAACATAGTGTGTCTAGACACTTCAGTACAGTTCATGCCAAAGATCCAGGATCACTCACGATTGTGGGTATTGAACACATAGCACCCACATCAAGAGGGGGGACCGGTTCCGCAGACTATGTATGCGAGAGTCCTTTTGGATCCTCACATTACGGACCATGAGCCCAGATGGTCTTAATGAAACAATAGACATGGATTTTGATTAACAGTGGTGTTTAGCACATATTTGGGTTTATATATTTTTTTATACCTCATATACCTTTTTTATACTTTTTCTATACTTTTTATATAGAATAGTTGTTATATATATTTATATACGTGTACACTTGCAGTCATGTATTTAGTCTGGTTTATATATAGGTTTTCAGGTGACATTTATTAATAATCTGTTTTTGTTAATTTGGAGTATAGCCAACTGATGGCTTAAGTGAGGGACCCTGAGAGAGATATTTATGCATATTCTCTTTATCTAGGATGCCTCTACTTTTTTATTTATATTAATATCTGTAGACTTGTTAGTATTTTGTTGTATATTTATTTATATATTATATTATCTACTGGTTATCATTTTTATTGTCTCCTTTTTATTGTCTCTTTTATTGTCTCCTTTTGTGTCTATACAATAAATAATTGTGTCTATGTTATAAAATGATATATACCGTTCTGTGGGGAGTGGAATGTATCTATCAGCAGTAGAGGGCTGTATTAAGTCAGCCACACAGATGGATACAATGATCACTAATTGCATACTTAGATTGAGTTTAAAAGGCCCTCCTTACAGAGGATTGACATGCTGTTTGCCTTTTGAGAAAACCCCTGTATAGTGGAGAAACGCGTCAAGGAACCAGTGAACTGCCGACCACATCATACACTCCTGCTATACACTTTGCTTAAGTGTTTGCTATCCGGGCTCCCCGTTTAAGCCATCTGGATCCCCATGTGCTTAGCTCCCGGCAGCCAATACAGCACCCAGCAGCTATTTGACTCTATCTCATTCAGCCGCCGGGCTCCTGCGCTTGTCAGGACGGACACGTGCCTACTGATTACTGCTGGTCTCCGTCTCCTCTTGGAGCTCCTGTGCCGCGGTGTCCTCTCCATACGGGCTGGTGCCCATCCACCTACGGTGTGTACAGGAGCCGCTCCATTAGCACCATCCAGCTTTACATCAACACCCTTTGTGCACCACGTTGCACCTTTCACCAACGGATCTCCGCTATCCACCCTAAGTGCGGACATGAGTCACCTGAACGGCGTGACTCAGCTGAACATCACTGCCGCTACATTTTTCTCCTGCGAGCCTCTGTGGGGTAAGGAGTTGTAGTCTACGGACTTTACATATTGGGATGTGAGAGTGACCTGTGACACTGATCAGCTATAGATTATTGGGCAGCCCTTTTTGCACAAACAATATTGTCAATTGCCTATTTTGCTTCACTGGATATTAAGTTAGCCGTTGGGAAAAATTGGATACAATTTTTCTGAATTAACCACCCCAATCATCTGGTTGTTTGTATCATTCATGGCAATAATTTTTAACAATTACTTGTTACATGTGTGTATGTTTTATTGAACTGCAGTTCACAATTGAATACATTTTATTTATATTTGTTCTACTATAAAGTTATCATATGTATATATAATTACCAGCGCAGATATCTCATTTCTCTTTTTTCTATTCTATTTTGAGGGCATAGTGCAGAAGCCCCTCTGGTGTCAGCTGCAGGTTTTTATATTAGACAGCAACTGAACAGTTAGCGCACCTATTTGTTTTTTGTCTTTAACCTAAACCCACCCATAAGTGCCTAAACCTCACCCTAAAAATGTTGACAAATCATAAAAAAATGTGTTGACCATTTTTTTGTCGACCTTATGTGTATCAACCATTTAAAACTATCAACCTGGCAGGTTTGGATCTGGCATCTTCTCACAAATACGGACTTGTGCCTATAAATGCATACACCTACCCTTCATATGAGACCTAGAGCTTCAGTACAGCATGGCTTCCGATCTGTTTACTCTCTGGCACCTACATGAAGTACTGGCCAATAAGCAGAGACCGCTTACTTTTTCTGAGGCAGTTGAAATGTTTCCAGTGATTGCTTACATGATAGGCTTTTACAGGCCCAACATTGTGTAAGTGCTGTAATACATGTATTCTCGGTCACAGATTGCAGCAATTTTTCGAATCATCTTCTCTTGCCTCTTTTACTGGTAGAGCCTTATATCATGGTTAGTGGTTACTATTATCTGAGGGAGGAGTTAGACTATACTAAGGCACAGAGTGGAGTAGCACAGTGGTTGTCATAGTACCATTCCATTAGTCTCACCGACATCCTAAACACCTGTAATCATTCCTGCCATCTCATTACTGCAAGTACATATACATATAATTATTTCTAATTGTCTTCCATAACACAAACATATCTCAACGCAGAAAATTCTCAATGGCTCCTTCATTTGCTTCTATTGGGCAATGCTTCCTAAAGATGGCGTGGCCTACCGCATTCAATCCCTGGAATGTATCGCATTCCGGAGCTTAATGAATATGTGGTGAGCGGTCAAACCTTTGAAAATATAATTTTCGGAAGTTTGACCACAATATCTGCCATAGTGCATATTAAATTATGTGCCAGTAACTCCAGAATGGACAATTTATGGGGTGACACCACATAACCAACTTATAACTAGGTGTTGCCATAAACTTCTCTTAATTTTTGTTGCAAATATACATTCTGCAAACCTGTATTCAGCCTCATTCTCACATATTTAGGTTATACATGGAGCATTTCATGTTTTTTCGTATGGATTGTGGTGAATACATTGTTTCACAAGGAGAAAAAAAAGTGGAAATCTTTATTGAGACATTTGAGGGTTATATTAATATTATCACCAGGGATTTGCAAGCTCACATTTATCAATGTCTGAGAAATACCACTTGGTATTCACTATGCGTGCTAGATGATAACCTTCCAATCAGTTTGGGCTCTGACATGTAGGTGTATCTCCATATCTTCATGCACTTCCTCACTATGTTATTATGTTTTTATTTTGGTGACCAAAGTAGTCATACGTTTAGAATCAGGTGTCTTGTTTATTTCTTGGTGACTTAATGGAAAATGTTGTTCTCTCTACAATTCATGTTCTGTATTTCTTTACGATTGCCTATGTAACACTTCTTTTGTGTACTGTAGGCCTGACTCTGTAAGGAATCTGCGTGCAGCTTTGCAATTGCGACCCTTGCAGATATAGTAATGCAGCAGGAGGCATCACGCCTCCAGTGCATTACTTAACCAAGCTGCGTTGTCCAACTCCGTATCGGTTAATCTGCGATCCATCGGCCAGCTGCCGTGACCTATGGGGTCCCGCTGCGAGCCACCACAGTTTAGAGGAAGAGACCAAGAAATCTCCGTCACCTGACTGGGATCCTGGTTTCTTCCCCCCCCCCCCCCCCGCAACGGCGGCAACACACCTTCGTTACTGTAAACAGAGGGCATCACCGCCCCCTCCCTGCCCACAAACGGCAGCAGACTGTCAATCACTGACAGTCTCCGTTCTGCACATGCGCAGAACGGGTCTGGCGCTTGTGCAAATTCCCAAAAGTGGAATGCTGAATCAGGCCCTGTGTGTGATGCTGATGAAAAAAAAAAAGATTTAAAAAAATATAAATTATTATATATATATATATATATATATATATGCAAATACAAGAGGTGAGAACGAGCGCCTTATAGTATAGTAAATTTTGTAGTTGAATGCACACTTATATTAAATTACAAAGCGTACCGTGTGTGCCTAATATACAGGCATATAATGATGTGTTCCTGGTCCGCAGATATACGTTCGTTTTAGTGTAGAACTTTCCTCCAGGTTTAGGATGGTTAATACAGCCACAAATTTATGAAAATAGAAGAGGTGAGATCAAGCGTTTTATAGTGTAGTAAATTGTACCATTAGCTGCACACTTATAATAATTTATAAAGCGTACCGTGTGTGCCTAATAAATAGGCATATATTGATGTATCCTTGGTCAAAACACTCTATAGTGTGGCACAGTTAATACACTCCAGGTGGGATTATAAATGGGGAGAAAAAGAAGCTTGCATAGTGTAGTATATTACAAAAAATGTTTTAATTACACACACATAGCACACAAAAAAAAACACAATTACAATTTAAAGATGTTTTTAGAGCTTATCTGTTTGATATAGCAGTCCCAGATAGCGGGGGTCACCACAGCCTCAACGCATTTCGTCACTACTGCCTCTGCGGCTGGACTTCGTCAGGAGGATATTGATAACATTGCAACATTGTCTATTATTAAGATGGGACTGCACTGAGGAATGTTTGTATGAAGACTCACCTCAGCTACAGCCTTGGGTTTAATTAGGAGTATATACAGCTATGTATTAGTCACATATAAGATAGTGACCTGTATAGTGCAATTAGCATGGGGCTAAGAGTCCACCTGAAGGACACGAAAGCCACCTGATGTGGGGTGCCCTCCGGATACCCTTGGTGGAGGTAAAAACCACCTGATGTGGGTGGGGAAACCTCCTGATACCCCTGATGGAGAGGAAAACCACTTGATGTAGGGGCTTTGAGGACAGAGTTTGAGATAAGATACTAGAAGACTGCCACTGTGGTGGGACTACAAATCACAAAATGCCCAGTCTACTGCCGATTGCTTCACATTCCGGGAAGTTGCTCCACTAAAGATCTGCCCCCAGACTCAGTCGCTGGTGCCCCAGGCCCCCGCCTACCAAGCACTCTTAACTGCAACTCCGTATGGTGCATCCTTGTTGACATCCAGCTCCTGCAGCCACGCTTATGCTTGGGCCCACTGCACAGGTCTGTGGCTAGAGAGGAGTGGGATGGGTAGTTGTGGGTGAGAGGAGGCACCGGGACTGCTGCATGGGTTTGCGGCTAGAGCTGCATGGGTCTACGGCTAGAGCTGCTGCCGGGGAGGAGTGGGACGTGAGTTGTGGGTGAGGGGGGCGCCGGATGTGTCTCACTGGCATAAGAAGTTGCTGAGGAGCAGCAACACCAATGAGCAGGAACAGGCAATATAGATAGATGGAAGTGGCAGCTGACACAGAGCCCTCTACTAGTATATGGTTATGGTAGCTTCTCAGGTGCCGAACAGATGTATTGAGCGGCTGTGACAGTACACTCCGGGTACACATTTACAGCTCTAAGTGGGGTGATTATATTGTGGGCAATGGAGGAGGTGCCCCTTCAGTGCTGGCGCCAGGCGGCAAGCGCCTCCATTGTCTCCCATAGTTTTTCCCCTGATACAGATGCATAGTATTTTATACAGCAGGTTAGTTTTAACAGGTTTTTGGGTTGTTTTTATTAAGGGATTTGGACCAAAATACCATTAGTTTGATCATTTGTAAACCCATGGATAGCAACGGTGTTTTTTAACACCCCATCAAAACTTAGGGATAAATTTACTAAAGTGAGTTTTTAGAAATGGAGATGTTGCCCATAGCAACCAATCAGATTCAACTTAACATTTAACTAGCACCTTCTAGAAGATAATAGCTAGAATTTGATTGGTTGCTATGGGCAACATCTCACTTTCTAAAAACTCTCACTAATAAATCTACCCCTTAGACTCTTCCATGTGCCACCAGATTCTTCCACATGGCCATTATGTGCCATCAGACTTTTCTACATGCTCCTTATGTGCAATCCAACTCCTCCACATACCCCATATATGCCATCAGACTCTTCCACGTGCCCTTTATGTACCGTCAGACTCTTCCACGTGCCCCTTATGTGCTACCAAACTATATTACGAGCCCCTAAAGTAACAGGAGACTCTTTTACGTGCCATCAGCCTTCTCCACATGCTCCTTATGTGTCATCAGACTCCTTACCTACTCTCCCGGAAGTTGTGGGAAGCTCCAGAATTTTTGGGTAGCCCCCCGCACCCTAGGAAGTTGTGTCCAGATCTTCCACAACCCAACCACTCCCTAATGAAGTGGGCAGGATGGGGGGTTAATTTTCGGGAATTGAGGCTTCGTATAGAAGGGACGGGGCTAAATGATGCACAAACGTGTCATTTAGCCCTGTCCCATCCTTGCGATCCTGCGATTTGTGCCAGTTTCCCGTGACAGGACATGCCCCCCAAAGTGCCCAGCTACTTCTCCTCTATGGGCTTTAGATACCCCATAAAAGCCATGAATCCTCTCCACGTAGCCCTTTTAAATTGATCCCTGACTTCAGTATTATATCGAGATTCAGTCCTCAAACATCTAGCTTCAATTCACCATGCAGCACTAAGTGGTGCGCCGTCTTCATCGCTCGAATGTGCATCTTAGTTGCAATGCACTGCGACAAAGACACTTGGCGCAAGTTGAGTGGCATGGGACCTGGCACCAAGAAGCAATAGTGTATGAGGACACATATGTATAATGAGACTCTGGACATTAAGGCGGCAATTCAACTCAACATGATGCTGGGGCGATGCACATGATGTGCCGTCAATGTCATACAATTTGTCTCACACTTCCCTAGGGGTGCGCAGGACGAGTTGGGTAAGGGATCCCGGTGGTCAGAATATCGACAGCGGCATCCCGCCATTCAGAATCCTGATGCCTGAAGTTAAGTTTACTAACCCTAAACCACCTTTCCCTCAGCCTAACCCTAACATCCCCCCCTGCAGCCAAACCTTAACCCCTTCCTCTAGTGCCTAACCCTCCTGCTAACCCCAATACTTACCATCGGGATGCCGGTCATCAGGATTTTGGCACAGAAATCTTGGCTTCAACCCGTGCGCAGTGTCCCGAGTGGGTCATCTCATATCACATCATAATGAAACCAAGGACACTCCTGAAAATCAGCTAATAACAACCACAAACAAAAATTTAAAACATTATAGAACCTATGCTAGAAACATAGGAGTATGCAGGTGCTGGGCAAGGGGTGTGCGACAGCGACTTACATGGGACAAAGACTGACACCCAACCCTCCCCCCCTCCCCATAGGAAATAGATTATGGCAATACCCCAGGACATAGCCTACCAAACTTCCCCCCAGGACATAGGGGGTCACAAGGAACATAGACTACTCTCTTGGGCAGGTCTGTCTCCTCCCCACAACTCAGCCGGAT
Source organism: Taudactylus pleione (assembly GCA_031769625.1). Lineage (NCBI taxonomy): Eukaryota > Metazoa > Chordata > Amphibia > Anura > Myobatrachidae > Taudactylus > Taudactylus pleione. The sequence goes on from JAUIMM010000535.1 coordinate 3,776,043, forward strand.
CCCAGAGAATAGGCGGCTTCGTTTTGAATCGTAGATGGCTGGTATGAAACTGCTCTAGCCAGAGCAAGGGGGTTCACATCGCCCATCTTGGAATTAAAAAGAGGCTGCCTTTTTCCTGGTAGCTGACTGTGATGCGCAGAGGACACAGAGCCGGCTGAGATTTGAGGCTTAATGTAGAGTTTCAGGCTGCACATATATCATCACTTACACCTGCTTTCAACAGCAGGTCTCGATGGGAAAGGTGCCAGGGATTTTGCGTCCTTAAGCCCCATGATGCAAGTTTAATTGAGTCATGTTTGCCCCTTTCATTCATTGGTAAATCACGGGGCTCTGATTGCATCCATTTGGGATGGTTTCCGAGTACCCACTGAGTGCAATGGTTACACCTGCTCACCTGTAGTTGGAGTTTAGGATACAGATTAGACCAATAAGATTAGTTTCATCTCTATTTTTAATCTATTTCTGGCAGGGCCTCCAAACGAGTCTTCTTCATTGATTGAGAAAATGAGTCCAAAAAGGGATGGCTAGTGAGATCCCATATGACCTCATATAAAGGTGTAATAGTCTATGATCCCTTCCCTGGATTTTCTTCCCAATGATTGATGCACTAAAACACAGGATAATAGGCACATACTTCTATTTAGAGGTTAATAGCAATTTTATTTACCTCAGAAGATAGAGAATATAATGTTCATTCTAGCACCTGCACCTGTCACAACCTGTGCAGTTCATCTTTCCTGCTAAGCTACGATCGCAGCAGCGTGACAGGAGCGGAGGCCCGAGAAAGGGCGAGTCACTGAAGGGCAGGCTGGACCTCTGACCCACTGCCCACTATCCCTAACCTACCCATAGTGCATAACCCTAACCGCCCCCACCCGCGGCCTAACCATAACTTGAGGATATCGACATGGTGATGTTGACAGTTTGGCCATGTCAACATTCTAATGATGACACTGTGGTGTCGACATTTTGAATGTCGACATGGTTACTGTCGACCATGTGACCCGATACCTCTGCAGTGGAATGTTGGCTATCCTTCTGCCCTTGCTGGCAAATGAAACTCCCTTCACGTAACAAATTAGCTACTCAGTCATCTTGGACACTGCTGTGCTCGTTAGGAAGGTACCTGAGACTTTGTCAGTTACCTGTGGGTGATGAGAAAAGCCTTGGCCTTTCATCCTAGGGTTGGTAGTCTTTGGAGAGGGGGTACACACTTTTTTTGGGGGTATGGCCCCATTTCCTAGTGATTCTAGCCCTGGCCTGACCAGTCAAGGACTGGTTGTTATGGCAGGGGGACCACACGCTATGTCCCCTTGCTTTAGCGCCAGTTTTGGCTGGCTCAGTCTAGTGCTGGTTACTGGAAAATAGGGGGGACCCCAGACTGTTTCTCCCTGCTATTTTTCAATACCAGCCTTGACTCAGAGGTCCTTTATACCAGAGATCCTATACTTTTAAAGCTTATTACTAAGACAGAGCCTGAACACTCCAACTAACCTCTAATTTTTAGTTGGGTTTGCCATCGGATTTGCACAGTAAATCTGGAATTTCTATTATTTTAACTAAAACAAAACCTAATACTGAGCTAATGTTCAATTGTGTTCTAAAGTCAGCATTCATATTGGATTCCTGTCATATTTGGATTTAGTAAATCTGCAGATTGCGTTTGCAGAAATCCATCTAAAAACCCAAATCCACTGCTATGGGTAAATTTACCTCCTAAACTCCTCCAGCCTCCTGTTAAGAGGGGATCACTATTATATGCTACACCTTATTATTACTTAAATAATGTTTCATAGGAAAACAATAACATTTAAAAGGTTGGGAACTAGAAGCCGTAAGGGTTCACATTTGAATAGGCATATAAGAATGTGAGAAACAGAAGATAATTAGTAACATATCTGCCCAGGAAAGCGCCATCACCACATAATAGAAGCATGTTCCCCACCTAACTTTTTACCAGTCTGTTCCCAACATTGTAGTAGACCAGCTTGTGCCCCATTAAATTATACTAGCACATGACCAATATAACAGTCTGTGACCCTATTATACCATTGTGCACACCATTTTTACAAGACATCGGGCTCGATTCAAATCAGCGCGTTGCTGAATAGCCCCGGGAGGGAGCTCCCGTTGCTATTCAATTCAGCGCACTGTTTGGCCCGACTAAAGGATTTCTTCTCACAGCCCCCTGAGGGTGCAATGAGAAATCCAACAAAAGTGCTGGCCGCAAGGCTGTTTTCCGGCTTAGCATGACGCTAACAGCCTCGCGGCCGACACTTTAGTCAGATCATGCCGGTTCTCGGAGCTCAGACTAAATTGGCAACTGTCGGACCAAATAGCGCGCTGAATTGAATAGCGCTGGGAGCTCACGCCCGGAGCTATTCAACAACGCGCTGAATTGAATCAAGCCCATTGTCACACTGGTTTGTACGGCTTACTCACAGTGATTGAGCCATTAGTTTGATCTGACCAGGGCCCTTTGTGCATGAAGTTTGAAAGTTTTCCCTGTGTCGTGTCATGCTCCTGCCCTTGAAAACCACTCTCTTACCTCTCCGGTGTCTGTCCAGACTAGCACAGAGTCCGCTCATGCTGCACATCGCTCCTGGCTGGTGCTGAGCTCTGTCTGTGCTGCTCCTGCCTCGTCCACTTAGTGTCCTGTCACTGAGTATGGAGATGGCTCCAACGTGTCTTCCCAGGATGATGGCACACAAACTGCACGCCAGAGTTCCCTCCTAAACCACAGTATGGATGCAGCCATGTTGGACTCTGTCACCTGACGCTTTTCCTCCACTCAGAGCGCTGCTCCCAGATCAGCTGATCGCAGCATCCAATCCCTAGGGATCATCCCCTATAAATTCCATATCCTGACCGGCCTCTGTTGCCAGTACATCGCTTCTGCGAAGTTACAGCTCTGTGCTGAGCTCCCATTTACTCAGTATCTGAACAGTTCCAGTCCGTTATATTCCAGTTCCAAGTCGGGTTATCAAGTCTCCTGTTCCATCTAACATTCCAGTCTGTTTTACCACAGAGACCTATATCGATTCCAGCCAATACATCCAACCATCGGTCCCATCTGATACTTCCATCATTAGTTCCAAACCGACCCAGTACTGCAATTCATCATCGGTCCCAAACAGACGCAGTACTGCAATTAATCAACATCAGTCTCAAACCGATCAATTTCTCAATCTAGCATCATCGGTTCCAATCCGATTCTGCCCAACTCTTTAGTATTATATATCCAGTTCCCATTCAGACCTGCTGCTCAATAAACAGATATGGAATGATACCAGCACTCAAATATAAGTATATTCAAAGGATGTCACTGACAAAATTTTATCACATAGAATTAAAATCAAAATATAAAAAAAAATACACAAATACTGAAGCAAATCTCAATACTATTAAAAATAGCACACTGAACGACATTCAAATATCAAAGTGATCCATCATATAGGCTGCATATGTATTGTATCAGATGAATGAATGTCTCAAATGAATAGCCCGCATATTATTACTGCAGCCACAATGCTGGTTAAATATACCGCAATAGTCTTATGGAGACTCCAAGTCCCAAATTGGTATTTAGGTGAGAGGGAATGTGCACTCCCAATGAGGCTATAGTTACCAGTTTCAGTGTCTGTATGTTGTATAGGGTCTTTATTAGCAATGCTTCCAAAAATGTCGCATGTAAGTAGTCCCCTTGGGCACGGTTCCTGGTCTAAATAGCAATCTCCAATAGTAGAGGGTCTCACCAAAGGATAAGTAGATGGGTATGCTTCTAGCGGTCGATGGTGGTCACATATAAGCCAGGTCCTGACGCTGGTATTTTTGTTATTTAATTTTTCGTCAAAACAGATGAAGGTCTGCGCCACTGCATCAACTATAGGGGAGACATCACCATTAAAAACCGCTATCCTCTCCCTCTGATTACAGAGCTTTTTGATCGAGTCAGTGTAGCCACCATCTTCACCAAATTGGACTTGCGAGGAGCATATAATCGCATACGAATTCAGGAAGGAGACGAGTGGCAGATCGCATTTAACACCCGCGATGCTCGTTCCGAATACCTTGTTATGCCCTTCGGTCTCAGCAGTATTCCAGCACTATGTTAATGAGATTGTCACGTTTGTGTGAAGGAGATCTCCTACTGAGGAGCTGGAAGTCAAGGCCCCAGGTTGGGAAATGAACCGGAAGCGAGGGGCTTGGATATATGTCCCCCTCAACTACAAGTACCAGACATTGACGAGACGTGACCAAAGGCACAGAGTCTAACCTGCCGGGAGGTGTTCACCAGTGACCCATCCAATTGGGATTTGGGTTTATGCTGCACCCGGCAGGCAGGTCGCAACCCTTTGGGCAGGTATACTGTACAAGTGGAAATAGAGAAACACAATCACAGAAGAGACACAGAGGAATAGCACTAATAGAATTAAGCTGCAGGAAGAGTGCGCTAAATGCAGATCCTGAGGTAATGCTGGCACAGGGAAGTGGGGACACGAGGCAGTAAATGACGAGGGTACTAAGTAAACTAGTTGTGGCTTAGATGCGGCACTGTCACTGGAAGATGGTATTGAGGGTCTGATTCAGACCCGCTCGCGAGTGCTGTCGCTATGGGTCTCGCTACAAAGGGGGCATGCTGTCGATGGTGAGTGACAGCACGCCCCCTTTGGTGGGCGTGCCGGGGGCGTGGCTGGCCAGACGGAGGCGTTCCCATGGGAACGCCTACCGTCTGGGGCCGGCCCCACTGACAAGTGATGTCAGTGGGAGTGCTTTTGGCTCCGATAGAGCCAAAAGCACTCCAGGGCTTGCGGCAAACGTGACCCTACCACAAGGGTCTCGTCGCAAGCCCGATGGTCGCGATCTTTTTGGCTGCTCGCTATAGCTGTGGGTGGTCACCCACAGCTATGCGAGCAGCCAGGAGGCCGCTCTAAAATTCAGAGGGACGGCCCTGATTCAGAGCGAGCACTCTGTCAGAGCGTCCGGCTCTGAATCAGTGTCTGAGTACGCACACTGTGGTCTTAGATGTAGATAGTCGCTGGCAGATGGTATCATGCAGTGGTACTACATGTAGGTACTGAGGGCCTGATTCAGACCTGCTCGCGAGCGCATAGCGGGTCGATGGTGGGGTACTGCACACGCGCAAGCCCCGGAGCGAGAGAGAAATTCTCTCACTCTGGGACTCACTACAAAAGGGGCCGCTGTCGATGTTGATCGACAGCTCACCCCGTTTTGTAGGCGGGGAGGGGGGCTGGCTACACAAACGGAGGCACCACTGACATCACCAGTGATGTCAGTGGAGAGCTACCTGCTCTGTTAGAGCAGGAAGCTCTCTGGGGCTTGCGACGGACGAGACCCTACCAGAAGGGTCTTGTCGCAAGGGTCGCGACCATCACCTGGCCACTCGCAAAAGCTGTGGGTTGTCACCAGGAGGCCGCAACAAAAAAAACGCCCCGTAGTATCATACAATATAACTAGCTGATGGTACTAAGTACATACGCAGTGGTCTTAGACGCAACACTGTCACTGGCAGATGGTATCATGCAGTGGTACACGCTGATGGTACTGAGGGCCTGATTCTGCAAGGATCGTAATTGCAAAGCTGCAAGCAGGTAGACATGGTAATGCATCACAAAGAGAAAAAAAGGCAAAGATTTGTCCTCCTATGTGGCGCACTTGTCCATAATTAAATAAAATATATAACGTCTTTATTAGATATGCATTAAAACATTCCAAACGGAATACAATTACAGCGAAATAGGATAAAAAAAGGGGGGGGGGGGAATGTGAAACTATTAGTAGAAAAAATGTGATATTAAAATAACGAAAAGAATCCTGCCGTGTGAGTTTTATTTCATGTTTATATTATCATTAATTTCCATGCTGTACAAACCTAAATTATTTATTTGCAGAGCTTCTGTGTTAATTAATGTAAAATGCGTTTTATTACATTTATGGGAGCGTTACTCAAATCATCTTCACCTTCAATCAATATTTGTGTGAATAAGGGGTGACAGTATATCTTCACCGCCAATCAATATTCATGCGGATAAGATGTGGTAGTATATATCAGCGTCATAAATAATTCCAATATAGCTCTAGCTCTATCTAAACGCTATTATATGCTTATAATTCCTTAAAGATGTGTATCCATTTAGGACATATTATTTTACTACGGCTTTATATTGCTGCCACCTTAATTCATCACAAAAGATATCGATTGCCAATATCAGTTAATTCCAAATAGTTGTAATGATAGTTCTCAATTGTAGAGAGCTAGAAATTTAGCTATATTAATATATAAATTTCTGCTGTCTAAATTGAAATAACCATGTTACTAGATCCCATTAGAATTCACATATATAAAGAGTGCACATTGTCCTGTAACTGGACATTTACCACATATACATAGATGTCCTGTAAATGGACATATAACACAGAAATATTGTAGCGCCCAGTCAAATGAGTGAATAATATATTACTTATGTTTCATTACAATGGTGAGTTGTTTCTAACATATGAGAGCGCCGTACAGCCGCTCGAGTATATTTGCAACAGTGTTGCCAATCACCGTCAGCTCGAATGACATAAGATACACAAAATTAACTATTAAGTTGTCCTGTAACTGGACAAGGCTACAATGCTACAATGCTGCAATATTATTGCACGGAGTACACACGGCGGGCATACCGCCGACGCGCGTTTCGCTGATTAGCTTTGTCAAGGCAAAAGCTAATCAGCGAAACGCGCGTCGGCGGTATGCCCGCCGTGTGTACTCCGTGCAATAATATTGCAGCATTGTAGCATTGTAGCCTTGTCCAGTCACAGGACAACTTAATAGTTAATTTTGTGTATCTTATGTCATTCGAGCTGACGGTGATTGGCAACACTGTTGCAAATATACTCGAGCGGCTGTACGGCGCTCTCATATGTTAGAAACAACTCACCATTGTAATGAAACATAAGTAATATATTATTCACTCATTTGACTGGGCGCTACAATATTTCTGTGTTATATGTCCATTTACAGGACATCTATGTATATGTGGTAAATGTCCAGTTACAGGACAATGTGCACTCTTTATATATGTGAATTCTAATGGGATCTAGTAACATGGTTATTTCAATTTAGACAGCAGAAATTTATATATTAATATAGCTAAATTTCTAGCTCTCTACAATTGAGAACTATCATTACAACTATTTGGAATTAACTGATATTGGCAATCGATATCTTTTGTGATGAATTAAGGTGGCAGCAATATAAAGCCGTAGTAAAATAATATGTCCTAAATGGATACACATCTTTAAGGAATTATAAGCATATAATAGCGTTTAGATAGAGCTAGAGCTATATTGGAATTATTTATGACGCTGATATATACTACTACATCTTATCCGCATGAATATTGATTGGCGGTGAAGATATACTGTCACCCCTTATTCACACAAATATTGATTGAAGGTGAAGATGATTTGAGTAACGCTCCCATAAATGTAATAAAACGCATTTTACATTAATTAACACAGAAGCTCTGCAAATAAATAATTTAGGTTTGTACAGCATGGAAATTAATGATAATATAAACATGAAATAAAACTCACACGGCAGGATTCTTTTCGTTATTTTAATATCACATTTTTTCTACTAATAGTTTCACATTCCCCCCCCCCCCTTTTTTTATCCTATTTCGCTGTAATTGTATTCCGTTTGGAATGTTTTAATGCATATCTAATAAAGACGTTATATATTTTATTTAATTATGGACAAGTGCGCCACATAGGAGGACAAATCTTTGCCTTTTTTTCTCTTTGTGATATCTTAATTTCTTTTTGTCTGTTGGCAGCACCACCGACCTATATGTATATGAATTAAGGAATACGGGGTTAATATTTCAAGCACTATGATAAGTGTGCAGATGTTTACGTTCCTTTGTATCGTAGACATGGTAATGTAGCAGGAGGCATCACGCTGCGTCACGAGCTGCGTTGTTCAAAGCAGCATCGGATAATCTGCATACCATCGGCCGGCTGCAGTGACCCATGGGGTCAAGCAGCCGGCCGCCGTAGTTTAGGGGAAGAGGCCAGGAAATCTCCGTCTGCCAGAGAGCCTGTCTTCTTCCCTCCCCCGCAACGGCAGCGGCGTGCCTCCATTTCGGGAAACAGAGGGCATCGCTGCCCCCTCCCCGGCCCAAATGGCAGCAGACTGTCAATCACTGATAGTCTGCTGCCAGTTCACGTGCAGGCACGCAGACCCATTCTGCAAATGCGCAAAACGGGTATGGCGCATGCAGATTCCCGAACTTCGTTCAGCAGTGCACTAGCGTGCAATGCTGAATTAGGCACTGAGTACACACTCAGTGGTTTTGGACGGAGCACGGTCGCTGGAAGATGGTATAGTGCAGTGGTACTAGATGATGGTACTGAGGGCCTGATTCAGAGCCGGACGCCATTTGCGCTCGCTCGTTCAGAAAAAGGGGCCGGCTATTTAAATTGAGCGCTCGCTCTTTGCGGTCTGTTGACGCCTCTATGCTCGCTATTTTGTAAAGACGCCCCCTGGCCGCTCGCATCATACGTCATCTCCGCTATTTATTAGATTAATCGAGTACATCGAAAGGCGTCTGAACTGCTCGCAGTTGGATTTTCCTACCGCAATCATGCGAACAGTTCAGGCTAAGAGACAACCAAGTGACATGGCCGATGACGCTGCTTTGTTAATTATGCACACCCTTAAAACGCCCGTTTTGACCGTTTGGCACGCCTGCGTTCGGATCTCCACTACCAGTTTTCAAGCACCTTCCCCTGTTACCACCCACAAACGCCTCATCCTGTCACTCAAATTAGCAGGCACTCGCAATTTTGCGAACACACAATTTCCGACCGCACTGACTGGTTGGCGCATGCGCATTACGACCCATACGCATGCGCAGATGTGCGAATATTGCTCGGAGCGAACGAGCGGCCACTTACGAGCGGCTCTGAATCAGGCCCTAAGTACACATGCTGAGGATGAGCACTAGAAATAGCTCTGACAAGAGCAGAGCATGGAACCTGGAACGTAGTAATGGAGAGCATACACAAGTAGAAACGATGTTGTACTGGCAAGTTCCTGCTGTGCAGAGCCCAATTATATACCTTAAGGTAGCAGTTCAGCTGACAGCAACCACGCTACCATTGGGTAAAGGATCAATCAGGTGATGAAGACTGTCATAGATGCGCCCATTCCGGCAACCGCAGTAACCAAGTCACAGAGGGGCATATGGAGTCCAAGCAGTCCTAAGGCATAATCCTCAGCGCATCACTCACCGCCGCACATGACGTCTGATCGCTCGAGAAGCCAGGGGAAGTCGGCGCTGGGGTGAGTATAGGCCGATCCTAGGTCGTAACCAGACAGAGATCTTCCGCAATTTGTTGTATAAGCAAATTGTTGGTTATCTTGACAATATATTCATATTCGCCGATGATCTGAAAGAACATCACCGGTAAGTAAACGAGGTTCTGAAACGTCTCTGACCCAGTCATTTTTATTGGAGAAGTTTGTCTTCGAGGTCAAGTCTATTCCGTTCCTGAAATAGATCATTTCAGGTTCTGTTCTCAAAATGGACCCAGAAAAGCTCTAAGCAATTCAGGAATGGCCGCCTCCTAATACTATCAGGACTGTTCAGCGCTTCCTTGGGTTTGCAAACTACTGTCGCAAAATCATAAAGAACTTTTCTAACATTGTTGCACCTATTACCACTCTCAACCCCGAAAGGTGCCAATCCAGCCCGATGGTCAGAGGAAACCTTCCAAAAAAAATCAAACAGAAATTAATTTCAGCTCCTGTTCTTAGTCAACCTGATGTCACACAGCCATTTATCTTAGAAGTTGGCGCTTCTTCCATAGGAGTCGCAGCTGTGCTCTCTCAAAGCGCTCCTGATTGTCTTTTCCACCCATGTGGATTTTTCTCCAGAAAATTCACTCCGTCTGTGTGCAACTACTTTATTGGGGATCAATAACTCCTCTCTATTAAGTTAGCGCCACTCCTCCAAGGCTATCTTTTGGAAGGACCTGTGCATCCCATTTCCATTCTCACAGACCACAAGAACCTCTTATAACAAGACAGCCCATTGTCTGAATACGAGGCAAACCAGATGGGCTCCCTTCTTCTCATGATTGAACTTCAAATTGTCTTTTCGTCCAGGGGTCCAGAACCGAAATGCTGATGCCCTCTCTCACTCCATGAAGAAAGAAAATTAGACTACATCCGCTGCGAAGCATCTCATCATTGATCCAGTGTCTTTCTCTGCAGTTGGAGTAAAATCCTCACCACCTGTTGGGAAAACTCGTCAAGCCCGCATTATGCAAGAAACTGCTACATTGGACTCATGCTTTTCACTTCGCAGGTCATGAGACCTTCGATTTCATTTCCAGGTCTTACTGGTGGCCCACTCTCAGAATAGACAGCCAAGACTTTATTGCCTTGTGTTACAGGTGCGCCCACCATAAAGTGCTTCGACAGTCTTCAGCTGGGCAGTTACTTCCTCTAAATGTTCCACATCAACCGTGGTCACATCTGTCAATGGACTTCATTACTGTCCTACCGGTTTCAAACAAATTCAACACCATCTGGGTGGTAGTTGACCGGTTTACCAAGATGGCTCACTTCATACCCATCACCGATCTTCTGTCAGCTCCCAAGTTGCCTCAATTACTCATACAAGAAATCTTCAGACTACATGGACTACCTTTGAAAATTGAGTCTGACCGGGGACTGCAGTTTGTCTCCAAGTTTTGGCGTTCCTTGTGTTCTTCACTTCAAGTTAAGCGTAATTTCTCTACCGCCTATCACCCCCAGTCTAATGGCCAGACGGACAGAGTCAACCAAGATCTGGAGTCATTTACACGTATCCTCCGCTCAGGACAACTGGACTGAGGCTTCCTTGGACAGAATTTTGTCACAACAATCAGTACCATTCTTCATCTGGTTCCACGCCCTTTTATGCCACTTATGGGCTTCACCCTCGAGTTCCTGAGCCTCCTTTTCATGTTCCCCCTTTGTAGCTATGGCAATAAAACCTTATACTAAAAAAGCATATAAAATTCAGAGAGAGAGGATTCTAATGCCCACTTCTTTCATCTTGGCTTCAGTAAAGGTGTGTCCTGATATGATGCATAGATTGCCTTTTTTTCCAATGGTATGCTTAGGCTACTATATTAATCATATGGGAGCAAAGAAAAAAAAAAAAAGTAACTTTGCATGTGGACAAACCATGTTACAACGCAAGAGTTGCAAATACATTTATTAATTTTTTGCACAAACAGTATATACTGGCTGCTTTTGCATGTAACCCACACTTGCGGGACTGGTTTATTTTTCAGCTGCTATTTAGATATGGATTTGGGCACAGCCCTCATAATCTAAATGTATCTTTTAAAGCGAAATTGAACCGTTTCATCTAAAAGAATTTGAACAGCCCAACTGTCATTATCCGACACAAGCAGTTCCTCAGTTGGAGGACTGGGAGCCGGGGGGTTAGGGTTGCTATGAACCAACTGATGGTGTGACAGTAATAATGTCCTCTTTAATGGTCAATCCCAGGTGTTGGCTAGACCTAAACAGAGGCGCGGAGTGTAACCCACTTGGTTTTCTTCACCAGTGACCCCTCCTATTGGGATTTGGGTTTCGCCGCACCAAGTGAGCAGGTCGCGGCACTCTGGTCAGGTACCTGGGAGTGACGAGGAGAATACTGTGGGTACATGCACTGGTCTGTACTGAAGGGAACTTGTAACGAGAGAATACTGGGAGACCCAGCATGGGCTGCACTAGGGAGTATCTCTGGAGATCCAGACACAGGACTGGTACAGGAGAATGGCACTAGGAGTCAGTACACAGATGCTGTACTGAGTACACACGCTGGGGATCCAGATGCAGGATAGTGCTGAAGTCTTAACTGGAGACAGGTTCTGAAGTAATCCCTGGAGAACCAGACGCTGATTAGCACTGGAAGGAGTTACTGGAAATAAATAGCATAAAGCCTGGAGCGATGTAACAGAATCACAGTCACTGGAAACGCAATGTTGAACAGCAGCTTCCTGTTCCTGGAGTCAGATTAAATACCCTTAGGTAGTTGGTCACTGGATCAGAAGATCAGCTGAGTAACCGCAGGACTACCATTGGGAGAGACTAGTCAGGTGATACAGACTAACATGGCTGCATCCATGACCGCCACCGTGGGAACCAGGATACATGCATGGAGGCCTTAGCAGACCCCAGGGAGAATACACAACCAACCACTCACCTCCACCCCCGGCGACTGTACACCTAAGCTTAAGGACGCCGGCGCAGCGGTGAGTAGCGGCCGATCCCAGGAAGCATCTTGACACCAACAAGAGTCAAAAATAGGCTCAACAAAGGGGTTAAGATATTTCAATTGTTTTTCCATGTTAAAATTTATAGACATTACGCCATCTTTTCACAAACATAAATGTGATATGATGAACGCTAACTAAAATATTACTCATGGAAACCCCACTAATCTACAATAGATTTTAAGGTACAGGCACTTGAAACAGCCTAGATTTTTCAGAATCGCATACAAATGCCCCAATCACAAAAATCATAATATTAGGGAATACCATGTAGTATGACCTTATCCCCTCTGCTGACTCATTCCTCTGGAAATAAATAAACTGAATAATAACTACACCCACAGCTACAAAATTGTTATTATGTTGAGTTTAGTGATCCTCTAAGACATTGGTTCTCAAACTCGGTTCTCAGGACCCCACACAGGTCATTTTTTTTTACAGGTCACCCTGCAGTTGCACAGCTATAGTCATTACTCAATTACACATTTTAAAAGATCCGCAGGTGGAGCTAATTATTTCACTTGTGATTCTGTGAGGAGACCTGGAAAACATGCACTGTTGGGGACAGAGTTTGAGAACCTATGCTCTAAGAGAACTATAATTGGAGGCAGTATGCACTTATACAGAGTGCTTGTCTTGAAATTACGTTTCCCACAGTCCTCAAAAATCATGGCACAAGCTTATGTTTGTATATTACATAGATACATGGTTGACCAGTAGCGTCCCCCCTCACGGTGTCACCAGGTGTGGGTTACTTGCTTGCGGGCAGGGGCATGGCCCGAACCCCCATGGCCCCATCACCGTGCTTATTACTGGGGGGCAGGGGGAGTGCCGGATGCAGTGGCGGGCTGGGCCGGGGGGCAGGGTGCCATGCCACGGTTCCGGCAGCTGTGTGTTTGTTTTGATCAGCAGCCATTGAGAGTCTGACAGACTCTCATTAGCTGCTGCTGCGCCCACTGCAGGAGCCGCTCCATCTTCCGGCTCCCGCAGTGGGTAATGGGAGAGGCGTCATGACATCATGACGTCTCTCTCATAATGCAGAGCGGCCCGGTTCGGGAGGACATACGGAGGAGCGGATGGCGGCGGCAGGAGCGGGGATTCAAGTAAGTGGGGGTTTTTTTATTACGTGTGTCTACTGCGGGGGGGCTGGCCCTACAAGGGGGAGACCACTACTGGGGGCACTACAAGGGCAGGGGGACTACTACTACTGGGGGCACTACAAGGGGGGGGGACTACTACTACTGAGGGCACTACAAGGGGGGGGGGGGGACTACTACTGGGGACACTACAAGGGGGGACTACTACTAGGGGCACTACAAGGGGAGGGGACAACTACTAGGGGCACTGCATAGGGGAGAGGGGACTGCTACTAGGGCACTACATAGGGGGGAGGGGACTACCACTGGGGGCACTGCATCGAGGGACCACTGCTGGGGGCTTTATATAAAGAGCAATACTGGGGGTACTGCATAGGGGGGAGACTACAACTGGGGCCACTATTTGAGGGGCACTGCATAAGGGTTACCACTATTGGGGGCACTGCATGGGGGGTGGATTGCTACTGGGGGCGCTATATAAGGGGCACTATATAAGGGGCTTACTACTGGGGGCACAAGGGGCACCATATAAGGGGCTTACTACTGGGGGCACAAGGGGCACTGCACAGGGGGGACCACTACTGGGGGCACTGTATAAGGGGCACTGCATAGGGGGATCACTACTGGGGGCACTACTGGAGGCCTGCATAAGGGGGTCCTCTCCTGGGGCACAGGGGGGCACTGCAGATGGGGAACACTACAGGGAGCTGCCCCTAATCTTTATTTTTACTTTAAATTAATTGAATTGTTCCATCTGCCGTCAGCTCATGGGACAATTCAATGAACAACAGCCAGGAGCAACGGATTGGGGGTACACATTATACAATGTGTCCGATATATCGTTCCGATCCACGTTGGAGCAATATATCTTACAGTACATTGTATATAGTGAGTACCCAGCTAGTGTTCAGCCATTTCATACATGGTAACCAGAAACTGGACAGGAACTGCATTTGATCTCTGCACTGACTGGAAAATACAGTATTATTATTATTATTCATACTATAGAAACTTGTTTTACACAATTCAGGTGGGAACAAGAAGGCTATAACCCAGAAGGGACATTACATTAGTCATTGAGAAGAGCAACGTAGAATTTAGGAGCCAGTCAGTGAAATCTAGACCCCATCACGATCTTTTATACAGATTAGAAATCCCTGCATCTATTGCTCTTAGTGGAAATGGCTTAATATAAAGAAAACAGGTTGTTCCTTTGTGGGGCACTCACGGACCATGAGTGCCCACAAAGGAATAACCTGTTTTCTATATATTACTCTATACTGTTAATTGTATTCCAGGGTGCACCTCCTATATAAAATTACTCTATGCTCAGTATTTCAAACTGGTATTATTCATATAATTTCTGTAAGGAAGGACCTATAATACACTTATCGGTGCGGGTATTTCAGTTCTTCAGTCTATGGAAATGACTTGTACAAGTTATGTGCCATTAATCATTTTTGGGAGCTCTGGCCACCTGGGACTCTCTGATTTTGTTTACAACTATTTATCAAGCTTTTCTGGTTGAAGCAAAGTAGGGCAGTTTTATGTCTCAGCAATACTTTGGAAAAAAAACGAAATTTCGATAAAGTCCTGGGGGTATATTTACTAAAGTGCAGGTTTTTAGAAGTGGAGTTATTGCCCAGAGCAACCAAATTCTAGCTATTATCTTCTAGAACACAGGTTCTCATACTCAGTCCTCAGGACCCCACACAGTGCATGTTTTCCAAGTCTCCTCACAATCACAAGTAACTTTCAAAATGAGTCAGTGACTAATGAATACACCTGTGCACCTGCTGGGTGACCTGGAAAATGTGACCTGTGTGGGGTCCTGAGGACCGAGTTTTGAGAACCACTGTTCTAGAAGGTGCTAGATAAATGATATGCAGAATCTGATTGGTTGCTGTGGGTAACAATCCACTTCTAAAAACCCGTACTTCAGTAAATACCCCTTAGAGTTTATTATTGAGGAATTTCATTCTCAGTAGAGTAAGCTGTATAGCTTCAGTTATTCTGGTTACTAACTACTTATATACAGGAACATTTGATTACCTGTATACACACTGAATATTCCATGTAAACTGAATATTTTTATTTTGTCTTATAAATTTGCTATCAATATTGTAAGCTCTCTCAAGCAGAACCAACTACTCAACAGTAGTAGATGGAACTTCTGACCCAGAGGGGGCAATTTAATATCACTTCACTCGGAAATACAACAGAGCAACATCGGTCACTTCCCTGCACACCCCTTAAAATGAGTGATGTTTCGATTGGCAGGTGCCACCATTCTGAATGTTCCGACACAATTCTGATGTCACACTGCTAGCGTCACTTGTAATTAAGTCTGCCCCAATGAGTCCAGCACTATAGTATACTGTACTAGTGGAGCAGATAAGGGATTAATATCATAATAATTAAAAGCACCTACTGTTGCTTATAGAGACAGGTATTAAAAAACTAAAATTCTTGCCACCACAAAGTTTACTTAAAAGTCACAATTTTCCCAGAGACTCCTTTTGGTGTATTGCACTGCGGATATTACAGCAGAATCAGTGTTTGGGGCTGGCATGTTGCACTGCCGGAAATAGGTCACAAGTATTCTTAACAGTTTCAGGATCAAATGCAGTAACTACTATCCTGGGTTTCTATCGTTAGAAAACCAGCATAAATATAATACAAAGGTATATATACTAAAAACAAAGTTAATGTAACATCTCTTATTTTGTTGTATAACAGTTCTGGCTGCAAGAGTCCGTACGGTGCTAAAGCAAAAACAAAGCATTGCTCTTGTGCTCCCCCTAATACCCCTTTTCCACCTAAATTCCGGGTCTGACCCGGAGTTGGAACAAAGTTCCTATCCGGATCAGACCCAGAATTTTGCCAGCGCTGACTCAGGATATTCCCAAGTCAGGGCCGCTCACACCGCAGTCGGGTCTGCATAGACCCGGCTTTTGCGGAGTGAAAGTGGACGCTTGGAGATGACGTCATCTCCAAGCGCCACTGAAGCCGGACCAATCGGCCGGCTAGCAGCGCACTCCAGGTCTTCGTGACCCGGAGTGCGCTGTTCCCATAGCAGGGTTTCACGGGCTACGCCCGTGTTAAGCCCTGCTAGTTACCTGGGTTGGATTGCCGGGTCACTCGACCCGGCGATCCAACCCTCTGCCCTTTTACACCAGGGAGCTGCCCGGGTTAACCCTTCAAAAACCCAGGTTTTAGCTCCGGTGTAAAAGGGGTATTACTTATACTTTCATCAACTCCTCACTCCCCACTTGGGCACCTAATACTTGGTTGCTTATGTCCTGATGCTTATCTGAGTGTTATGATTGATAATGCAGCAATGTATATAAACCATGTCCTTGTCCTGTACTGTATTGTACTGTAAGTCACTGGTTTCTTGTTCACTTATTTATGTACTTTGTAAGGCGCTGAGGAACACTTGTGGCACCATATAAATAAAAGGATAATAATAATAATAACGGTTTGGCTAGGTCACAAAATAGTCCAGGTTTTAAGGATAGCCATACTTGAGCACAAGTGACATAATTAGAACCTCCATTGTTTTGATTTAACCATCTGTGCTGAAGCATGTATATAACTAAAACGAGGACTGTTAAGGGCAAGGCACAAATCCACTAGACTATTAAATTGAGCGATAGAATAAAAACTATATCGTAATCGTTCACTAAAATTTCTAACATGATCAGTGATGCGCGCTCCCCTGGACGTTTTAGACATCTATCATCGGCCAAACAAGCTGTACAACCTGACGATAACGTCAGCTTGAGCATGTTAGGGGATGATTGATGTACCTACACTGAGCGACTGCTCCTTGTGCCTAGAAGACTGAAGTTGGAAATCACTGCTCCGAGTCCTAAAAAAACTTTCTACTTTTAAGTATTTGTTTGTAATAATGTTGTCACATTTATTTACAAATGAATAATAATAATAAAAATAATAATTAGTAAATTATTATTATTATTATTATTATTATACAATGCACTTAGAAAGAATCTTCATGAAAAATGTGTCCTCATAAACAAAACATCCTGGTGGTAACATTAATATGCATGCAGTATAGGTTTTACACCTTCAGCCAACAAGGTCACTAAAATATAGTGTGAGAGATACGGTACAGCTAGTTAATCATTGCAGTTAATTTCAATAAACACAATATACCCTGTTACTACACACTAAAGAAGTCCTGACATAACGGTTTCTGCATGTCAGCAGCAAAGTAATGAAGACACAAACCAAACCAGGCCTTTCATGTGTTCTTAAGTGTTTATAGTAGGAGATGATAAATGCCAATCGTGACAGTAATTAGTTTACTAACATACATACATATTACTGCATAACCAGATTTGTTGTTACACTCTATATATAGCATAATCATCTTACTCACTGTCTGCAAGATGTCACAAGCGTGCCTCCAGTGGGTGACCAGGAACAGGCGTATTCTTCCTTTCTAGATGCACCAGCGCAAAGGTAAAGTATCCTATAGTCGTCCCCTAAATGTGGATTTGCTTTAAGAATAAAATGATGTTAAGCAAAGTGAGTGAATGCGATCATCAACAGGAAACATGAGAGCTTCCTGTTACATCATTGGACTCCGCCTGCATTATGTTTCCTTTCTAAGGAAAGTTCTCCTCCTGCTGCTAGCTGTGATCTTTCCTGGATAATTGCCCACTCCAGACTGTCATATCAACAACGACTCGGTGACATCCTCTCTGCTGCCAGCCACACTAGTTACAGTGGAAGCAGGATATGGCTGCTTGGTACTCAGGAAGCGTGTTTCATACTGTGCTCTGTAGATAAGAGTCCATTATGTTCTTTCATTTTCTGTCTTATGTTTTTTATACCCCACCTACCTTGCCATTTAGTAATTATTAACTGTTCATGGAATATAATGTGTATTATGAGTTATTATTTTTAGCTAGTATGCATAGTAAATTACTAGGTAGCCTTGGGGAATCTGGGACCACACGAAAGGAGGGATATTCTAGATGAAATGTCAGCTCTGGTCTACATAAATGGAATGCCAATTGTCTATAAAGGGAGCAGATTGAACTTTCATGTATGTTTCAAAATATCTTAAACCTATGCATTATATCTTCAGCACACTTCTTGCTAATTATTTTACATATGAAATGACGTCTGTTTACTATGGAATGCCTGCTGTCTTATTCGCCATAACTTAGCAATTTATTCATGCTAACACACAGCAGGGACAGCCGGTGACGCGATTTGAGGGACGGGGGCACGGATTACAAGCGGCCCCACAGACCAATCAGCCCATCGGGATTTCCCCCGCTAAAGATAACGGCCAATCTGCCCCTGCCTGTACCCCAATTACCTCTATCACTTGATGCAAAATGATGGCTGTTTACTATGGAATGATAGCTCGTTTATACACCATCCCCAGGCAAAAAATGTCATTAAGACAATGCATATGTCGCATAAAAATACTTTGATTTTCTTATGATCCCCTAAGCACACCCTAAACTCTTTCCATATGTCCTGGCTTATACCAGTACCCAGTGCCAGATTCATATCTACATAGTCGAAATTTAAGAAGGGCCTTTTGTGTGTCGCTGCAGGGGGTGTGACCAGCGCTGTGGTTGTGTAACTAGTGATATGTGGGCGTGACTAGTGTGGTGTGGTCTAAACTTTTCCTGTACTGGCTTAAACACAACATAGCACCCCATTCACATTTAGCAACATTATTATTAAAATATATTTGCTGAATAACACCCATTTTCTGAGGGTCCTCAGTAATATTATGCATCCATAAGATTTAAGAAGGAGGGATTACTGTGATGCGCAGGCAGCAGTCAGCGGGGTCTCGGAGCTGGAGTTCCGCAGTAGGGGTGTGGGGGCCCTCCATGTGTGGCCACTTCGCTCAGCCATTAATCCACCACTGCAGAGCAGCTCCACCAAGCCAGCATCTTCGTGACTGACTGAGATCGGTTACCTGAGAGAGTTGAGGTTGAGGAAATATTCTGAATTCTATTCATATTTTTTTTGTGGGGTCTGGAGGGGATATTTATGTATTTATATATGTGTGTATATATATGTCATACTTAACGACTTTCTGGATGCCCCCTCTGGGTACAGCATAGGTAGGTGGTGCGGTGGATGTGCCGGTGCAATTGCATCATTGTGGCCCCGTCCCCCTGTACAATGCATAGTACAGGCATTGTAAAGTGGGGGGCGGTGGTACAATGACCCGATTCAGCGCAAAGTGAATAATCAGCCGGGTGCATGCGCACAGTACCTCTGGCCTGGGAGATTTGAATACTTGGGAGCCCCACTTGATATTTGGGAGCCTCCTGGCGATTCTGGGAGAGTAGACAAGTATGATATATATATATATATATATATATATATACACACACACACAGAAATATCTCCAAAGGACCCCACATATTATAAATAACGTATATGTATGTGTGAAACATATATGTCAGGGTGTGAGATCTGGTCATAGTGTAGGGTGTTATATGTAACATGTATCTGTAATTGGCAGTGACAAACCATGACTGTTTTAATATTGTTGCTAAGGGGTCGATTTATCATATCCCGCAAATGTGGATGGGATATAATAATTTTGTCTAAATTTTAAAATGAAAATGTTCATGTGAATATAGGAATAATCTCTTGCCAGGACTCGGTCTGTGCGCATACGTTGGTCTATGCATACTTCATCAGGGGCAGATGGAGGATCACTATAGGTTTCACTTTTCAGAGTTTGGTAAATCAGACAGCATAGCAGCCCCCACAGAAACCCATGGGGGCTGCTTTGCAATCGGAAATGGAGGGACCAAGGCACAGATCGGAGATATCTGCTGTAATCCCTCCTTCTTAAATCTTATGGATGCATAATATTACTGAGGACCCTCAGAAAATGGGTGTTATTCAGCAAATATATTTTAATAATGATGCTGCTAAATGTGAATGGGGTGCTATGTTGTGTTTAAGCCAGTACAGGAAAAGTTTAGACCACACCACACTGGTCACGCCCACATATCACTAGTTACACAACCACAGCGCTGGTCACACCCCCTGCAGCGACACACAAAAGGCCCTTCTTTAATTTCGACTATGTAGACATGAATCTGGCACTGGGTACTGGTATAAGCCAGGACATATGGAAAGAATTTAGGGTGTGCTTAGGGGATCATAAGAAAATCAAGGTATTTTTATGCGACATATGCATTGTCTTAATGACATTTTTTGCCTGGGGATGGTGTATAAAAGAGCTATCATTCCATAGTAAACAGCCATCATTTTGCATCAAGTGATAGAGGTAATTGGGGTACAGGCAGGGGCAGATTGGCCGTTATCTTTAGCGGGGGAAATCCCGATGGGCTGATTGGTCTGTGGGGCCGCTTGTAATCCGTGGCCCCGTCCCACAAATCGCGTCACCGGCTGTCCCTGCTGTGTGTTAGCATGAATAAATTGCTAAGTTATGGCGAATAAGACAGTGGGAGGCACATATAGAAACCGTTGTAATTCCTACACCGTTCACCTGATTTGGGTGTAATTACCCTCAAATTAAATCTGAAAGTCTTCAGTTAAAGCACATCTTGTTTGTTTCATTTCAAAGCCATTGTGGTGAATAGAGGCCAAAATATGAAAATTCTGTCAATGTCCCAATATTTATGCACCTGACTATATAAACACACATACAGTATATGTACATATTTGCATACATACAGCAATGGCCAGAAGTTTTGAGAATAACACAAGTATTGGTTTTCACAAAGTTTGCTGCGTCAGTGTTTTTAGACCTTTTTGTGAGATGTTACTATGGAATACTGAAGTAAAATTACTAGCATTTCTTAAGTGTCAAAGGCTTTTATTGATAATTACATTAAGTATATGCAAAGAGTCAATATTTGCAGTATTGACCCTTCTTTTTCAAGACCTCTGCAATTCGCCCTGGCATGCTAACAATCAACTTCTGGGCCACATACTGACTGATCAATGCTTGGAGTTTGTCAGAATTTGTGGGTTTTTGTTTGTTCATCCGCCTCTTGACCATGGACCCCAAGTTTTGATGTTTTGTTCCCCGAGCCACAAAGGTATCACTTTTGCCTTGTGGCAAGGTGCTCCATCATGCTGGAAAAGGCATTGTTCGTCACCAAACGGTTCTTGGATGGTTTAGAGAAGTTGCTGTTGGAGGATGCTTTGGGACCAATCTTTATTCATGGCAAAATTGTAAGTGAGCCCACTTCCTTGGCTGAGAAGCAACCCCACACATGAATGGTCTCAGGATGCTTGACTGTTGGCATGACGCAGGACTGATGGTAGCGCTCACCTTTCCTTCTTCGGACAAGCGTTTTTCCAGATGCCCCAAACAATCTGAAAGGGGATTCATCAAAGAAAATAACTTTGCTCCTGTCCTCAGCAATCCAATCCCTGTACCTTTTGCAGAATATCAGTCTGTCCCTCATGTTCTTTGCTGCCCTTCTTGACACCAGGCCATCCTTCGAAAGTCTTCACCTCAGTGTGCGTGAAAATGCACTCACACCTGCCTTCTGCCATTCCTGAGCAAGCTCTGCACTGGTGGCGCCCCGATCCCGCAGCTGAATCAACTTTAGGAGACGGTCCAGGTGCTTGCTGGACAGTCTTGGGCGCCCTGAAGCGTTCTTCACAACTATTGAACCTCTCTCCTTGAAGTTCTTGATGATCCGATAAATGGTTGATTTAGGTGCAATCTTACTAGCAGCAATATCCTTGCCTGTGAAGCCCTTTTTGTGCAAAGTAATGTTGACTGCACATGTTTCCTTGCAGGTAACCATGGTTAACAATGATTTCAAGCTTCACCGTCCTTTTTAAAGCTTCCAGTCTGTTATTCTTAGTCAGCATGACAGAGTGATCTCCAGCCTTATCCTCGTCAACACTCTCACCTGTGTTAACGAGAAAATCACTGACATGATGTCAGCTGGTCCTTTTGTGGCAGGGCTGAAATGAAGAGGAAATATTTTTGGGACTAAGGGCCTGATTCAGACCCGCTCGCAAGCGCACAGCGCTCGCAAGCGGGTCAATGGTTCGCCACTGCGCATGCGCCGCCTCCGGACATACGTATGTCCTGATGACGAGTTTTCCAATAAACTCGAAACGTTGACCTTTGCGGCTGGCTGTTATCTTTGTTTACAAGACCGGAGAGTGACACCGTCCATTGCCTCATATATATATATATATATATATATATATATACACTGACCTCTGGTTAAGCTTGTTGGTTTCTATACATGGCCACAACAAATGCCTCCCCTCCTGTGCTAGGCAGCTCAGCCACTGCGGGCTCCGCACACAGTGCTGACTTTTCTTTATTGTCTCACTATTTCAGCGCCAATGTCTGCCTGCAGTGCCAGCACAGTTGCAGTGGGATGTGGAGTGAATGGGCGGGGCTTCAGATTACCCTATGTATACTGCTTTGGACAACACAAGGGGCGTAGCTTAGTGATACTAGGGGCGGAGCTTATAAGTGTGACTCAGGACGAAATTTCAGCAGAGCCGGGGCAGAGTTTCAGATGGCCTGGGCACGTAGGCGGGGCTTTGGCTTGGCAGGCGGGGCTTCGAGGGGGTGAATGGTGATGTTTGTATGGAGTGCAGGGTGGTAGAGTGGACAAGGCTTCTCAATGTTGTGGTGGTGACAGAATGTATTTTTTCCTGTCAACACTGCACTGAAGTGGGTCCTGTGGGCCTATTTTCATGGGGAGGCCTGGAACTGGAGCTCCACCCGCCCCATTGTTAATTCGGCCCTGCAAGTACCTCAATATTCATACACCAATCAACCATAATATTAAAACCACCTTTTTAATATTGTGTAGTTCCCCCTCATGCCTCCAAAACAGCTGTGACCTATCGAGATATGGGCTCCACAAGACCTCTGTCTTTTGTACTTTCTGTAAGTTGTGAGGTAGGGCCTCCATGGCTCAGTCTTGTTCTTCCAGCACATTTCACAGATACTCGATCGGATTGATATCTGGGGAATTTGGAGGCCATGTCAACACCTTGAACTCTTTATCATGTTTCTCAAGCTAGTCCTTAACAGTTTTTGCAGTGTGGCAGGGCGCACTGCTGAAAAGGGCCACTACCATCAGGTAATGTCATTGCCATGAAGGGGTGTATTTGGTCTGCAACAATGTTTAGGTAGGTGGTACCTGTCAAACGGGATGCCAGCTCTGGAATCCCGACACTAGTCAGGCATTCTGCCTATGCAGCAAGTTGCAATGCACTGTGTGTTCTGACACCTTTCTATAATAGCATTAGCAATTTGTGCTAGATTAGCTCTTCTGTGAAATTGGACCAGGCAGGCTAGCCTTCGCTACCCCACACGCATTAATGAGCCTTGGTTGCTTATGACCATGTCACCAGTTCACAGGTTGCCCTTCCTTGGACCACTTTTGGTAGGAACTAACCACTGCATACTGGGAACACCTCACAAGACCTGCTGTTTTGGAGATGCTCTGACCCAGACGTCTAGCCATCACAATTTGGCCCTTGTCAAAGTCTCTCAGATCCTTACTCTTGCCCATTTTTCCTGCTTCCAACACATCAACTTCAATACTTGAGTGTCTACTTGCCTAATATATCCCGCCCCTTGACAGGTGCTATGTAATTAGATAATCAATGTTATTCACTTCACCGGCAAGTGGTTTTAATGTTATGACTGATGGGTGTATCACAATGCGGAAAGACTCAGCGACTGAGTACTGCGTCAAGGAGCCACTCTCAGCCTTTTGGCAGAAAGAAGCTGTACTTTGTCACTAAATTCTGGCAGGGGGTATCGGTTATGAGCCTGTTCTATTATTGGTTCTTAGCTATCAGCTTCTTGTCCTGCAATGAACTACAATTTACTTCAGGGGTACAGTGTAGCAGTGGAAATAGTGTCTGGATAGAGGTTAGTAATACCACTGGACCACCGGAGACTAGGAACTATAGGGCACATTTCATCACCAATAGCTGGGCAATATATGTTCACACTAGGAATGACAGGACTGATACTGGCTGTTGAGGCACACTAGGTTGTGTCCCATCCTTCTCGCAAAGGACTACCTTCCTTTCCTGGATGTTGTGCCCACACCCTCACTGCTTCTTACCTGAACCACAGAGTCTATCACAGACATAGAGGAGCAGCAGCTTTAGATGTAAGCAGTTGTTGACTGCTTATCCTCCATGTCAGCAACTGGTACTCCATGAGGGCATTGCCAATGCTTTAAAAACACTGGTATGGAGATTTAGCAAGCATTGGAGAGTGATAAAGTGTAGAAGTTTTCCAAAGCAACCAATAAGCTTCTAAATGTCATTATAAAGACTGTGCTAGATAAATGACAGAAGCTGATTGGCTGCTATGAGCAACTTAGTTTGTGTTTTAGGTGTCCGCTATCTAATGACCATTGGGGCCAAATCGGGAGGGTAGGCAAGCCTGGCATTAATGTGCAGCATAATGTGTAAAGGCCGGGCATTGCTGTGTGGCATAATGTGTAAAGGGCATAAATGTGCGGCATAATGTCTAAGGACCGGACATTTATCCTTTGATAAATATGCCTATTATTACCTAAAGCGTTATTCATAGGCTAACCATACTATCACTTTAAAATGGGACACTCATGAATTAATTACAAAGGTTCTGTGACTGGCTGACTTCATGCCTGGATTTCACCTGGTTTTTAATGAGCCACAGAACCTGTGTAATACATGAGTGTCCCAGTTTAAAGGGATGATATGGTAAGCCTACTTATTCACTATGGGTTTTGTGAACAGACAAGTCATATTACCTGAAATATGGAGGCATTAAAACATGCATTTAAGGGGCATGTGGGGATGTGTGGTGACATATGGGGAGCTCTAAAGCATAAATTATGATGGGACCCAGAAATGGTCAGGTAGGACCCCATTTTTTAAAGTGGTGCGTCCCTGGGACCCACATATTTTGTCACTCACTGCGATCACTGGATTGGCACATTGTGCTATCAGTTATTGGGCTCTATACAGAGCATGTTTGCAAGTGTAACATACAGAGCCCTTTTCTCTGATGGCCAAGTAACTCAGTATGGTACATTAAAGTGACTGGATCTGTATGGTACACTGACTTCTTGGAACTAGTATCTGTTTATATACTGGACACTAGGAAATGGATTCTTTATTGTATGCTGATCATTACTGAGTGGGCTATACTTTGCACAGTGGATACACATCAATTCAGAGCCGGATTAAGACCTCAAGTGACCCTAGGCAAGATACTGGTTTGGGGCCCCTATTCCGATCCTTTCATACAATGAATATCTTTTCTAGACATACTGGAGCTGAAAGAAAATGTTACAAAGAACCCCTTTCCACTAGAGAAACAAAAATTAAACTGCAAAGCAAACTAATCCATAAAGAAATAACACATATAGGTTCTACTTAATGATATGAGGTGATAGGTAACATTGTCAATAAGCAGTGCATACAGTTCCGTTGGCACGTCATAGCAAACTATTCTCGTTGCAGCCCAATTCCATCCACTCAGTCGCAAGTGGAATAGGACTTAGATACATACAATTCCGATAGAGTATGCACCACCCCTTACCATTTTTGTGACCACCGTACAATACTGAGAGCATTTTTGTGACCACTATGGGATTCTGGCGCTCAGAATGCCAGCGCCGGAATCCCGACACCTGTCTGAATACCTGCTCCGGCATCCCTACTGTCGGCATCCTGAAGTTAAGTAACTGCGTTAGGGGGAGGGTTAGGCACTAGGGGGGAGGTTAGAGAGAGCATCTGAATGACCACCTTATAATAGAGAGAGCATGTGAATGCCCACTACACAACACAGAGTAGTTTTGAGACTACCACACAATATTATCTCCTAAAAATATCCCTCCTATAAAATCATTATCCACTTCAGGATGATTATAGCAGCCCCATTCACCATAACTGACCCACCCCCATATAAGCATTCCATTATCCACATCAGTTTCAGATTCATTACTGTACCTCCCTCTGTATAATAAAAGACAACCCATCATAAAGGGTCAGAGGAGCATGTGATGCTCCTCCAATCAGATTTTCACATGCTCCTCTGATGCCTCTACTGCATCTCATGGGATTTACCCAGTAATCCAGTAGTGCAACACCACTCCCACTGTGTCCCAGCCCCCGGAGCCCAGACTGGAAGACTATCTGTGTCACTCACAGACAGTCACAGATTCTTTCTGAGTCTGTGACTGTCTGTGAGTGACACAGTCGGACTCTACTGCTACTGGCACCCTCTTCTCCACTCGCAGCCGGACACCCCCTCCTCCCAGCTGCAGCTGGACCTCCCCTCCCCTGGCCACGGCTAGCCCATACCCTGTTCGGCGGCAGGCTGGCCCCTAGGTTCTACCGGGCCTTAGGCAGCCACCTGTATCACCTTGTGCATAATCCGGCTCTGCATCCAATGTCTCTTCTCCAAAATCAATTAAGCCAGGGCTTGACAAATTTTTCTAAAATCTAGGAGCCAGGATGAAATTGTAGGAGCCAGACCACCGTCCCCCCCAAAAAAATTACAGGAGTGAGTGAGGAGCACAGCTCTGTGTGTTATGCAACCTTTATACACACTATACTAGTCCACAAAATGGTCACAGTTGAATGGATATAGTAACACAGAGGCTCCCTCACTGCTCTGCACAGCTCCCCTGCTCCACCCTCCAGTAATAACGGACCACATTTCACATAAAACAATGGAGCCAGAAAGTACAACCCCCCTCCCCTCATGGTCACACCATTATCCCTCTGAAGCCACTCTGCAATTCCCTGGCCACGCATAGACCCTACTACTGGAGAGCTCTATGCAGCCGGAGATAGTAGACAGTAGACAGCCAGGGCGTACAGGAGGATCAGCATAGACTGGGACAGACAACAGGGATCAGAGCAGGCCAGGATGGAGAGGAGTCCATGCTGACAAACCTTCTGCATTGAATCTGCTGAAAACGGCCCTCCAAAAATGGCCGCCACCTAGGAGGAGGCCGATTCTAGAGGTGGACCTCTAGTGTCTGTTAGGCCAGCGCATAGCACATAGCATTCCCGGGAATGCTGGCGCTGGCGGGAGAAGATGCAGAAAGCTGCATCTTCTCCCGTGAAACCCCTGGCAACGAGCATAAATCCCCTGGCAACGAGCTTCCCTGGCAGCGAGCATGAATCTCAGAGCATGAGACCCCTGGCAATGAGTATGGAACACCTGACAACAAGCATGAAACCCAGAGCATGAGACCCCTGGCAACGAGCATGAAACCCCTGGCAATGAGCATGAAACCCTTGTTAATGTGCATAAAACCCCTGACAATGAGACCCCTGATAATGAGCAGGTGATTTAAATGTAATTAGAAGCCTTACTGTGGGGCATAAAGTGGTGTCAGGGGCAAATATGTAAGTGGCACTTTAGTAATAGGCATTACAGTGGCATAATGTGTAACGGGCATTATGGTGTGTGGAATAATGTGTAAGGGGCATTACAGTGGAGGGTAGGGGCGTCAGAAACTTTTTTGGTAGGGGGGAGCAAAATTTATAGTTACGCCACTGGTACAAGTTGGAGTCTCCCATATCTAAAATGCTTGGGACCAGGGGTATTTTGGATATCAGAATATTACGTATTTGGAATATTTGCATACTATAATGAAATATCTTGGGGATGGAACTCAAATCTAAACACAGAAAGCATTTATGTTTTGTATACACTTTACGCACAGCCTGCAGGTAATTTTATACTTTATTTTTAATAATGTTGTGCCTTAAACAAAGTTTGTGTACATTGAACCATCAAAAAGCAAAGGTGTCACTATCTCAGTACATCCAGGCCCCTTGCCTCAGATTCCTTCCACAACCCGGGACCTCAGCTTTCAGCTCCTCAGTAGGAGATCCTCCTAAGCCAGTTGTGACAAGCAGCTTGCAGGGGCAGAATAAGAGTAATCACTTCAATAATGATGGAAAAACACTAATAGAGAGAGGTTACGTATTTTAGTTAAAGTTAGGATGAGCACAGGAGGCAGGACTTGATTGAGCTGTGATGTTACATGAACAAGAAGAGAGGTAGTTAAGTAGGAATATAAAAGAGAATAGATTCTCTTATCTTTATTTGTGGAATAAAATGAAGAGAGTTGAGCAGGTTGCTGACTGATACCATTTATTCTTGGCTCTTATCAGTCTTGTACTTGAAGAGGGAAGCATGATCTTGGAACAATAGACAGACAGACTGATGGTACTAATTTCTATCTGTCAGGTAGGGATGGCTATAGTCTGGCCTTTCATAAATGGTGCCTTCGGTGGCTTACATCGATGGCAAGAAACCATGTACGGGAAACCATTGAAGGTCATCAGTGAAAGCTGTAGGCGGGTCAGGGAAGAGGGTGGGGTTTTATGAATCACCTGGCGACAGAGCTAAGCTCTGTGCCCTGGGCGTCAATGGAAAAAATATATATTTCTAGTCTCTTTGCTGTTAAGGACCATAAATGACGAGAACCATCTGATCTCCACCATCGATGGAAAAATCATCGCCCATCAGTGGCAAACCATCAATGGTTGATGGCCATCCCTATCTCCGCTCCTGATCTTATCTATACTGTCTTGTGTTCCTTAATGCATGTCTGCTACCTGGGCAAAATAGATCTATTTTTTTCACCCTCTCCAGTAGTTTGTGGTGGGGTTATAGACCAGAAATGTTTCCAATTTAATACCACTCAGACTATTGTACTGTCTCTGAAAGTATATGTTGAATATGTTTTTATTTTTTAACCTCAACAGTTTTTATTTTAACAAGTTACAATTTTGTGGTACAGAAAAAAATAAAAGGGTATGTGAAATAAATATTACAACAATAATAAAATAGAATGGTACAAAAAGGGATTTAACAAAAAAAATGGAGAGCACCTGCATTTTTCTAACCACCCCACCGTTACCACCCCCAAATGCTAACTACTTGTCGCTCACTTTGCGAGTGGTTCCAGTGCTACGAGTATAATTGCAAGGCAATCGCTCCGCATGCGCAGGGTGGCTTTCACACATGCGCATTTGCAAACAATCACTCGATCTGCGTAAATATCGGCTTTGCATGAATCTCTGAATCAGGCCCCAAAAGCGGTCAATGGCATAATTAATTTAGTAGACAAAGCAAAATAAAAACAGCAACACAATGGAGGATCAATATTCATGGGTCTTGAGAATATGGGCCTGATTCAGAGGTGTACTCAAAGCTAAAATTTATGTAGTTGAGCGATTATCGGTAAATTGCGCATGTGTTAAATCGCACTGCACATTCGGCAAGGTACAGTACTATAGTTGCTCGCAGCTACTATTTACTCGCAGTATGATTAACAGGGAGCGTTTGGGGGAGGTAACGGGGAGTGGCGGCAAAAAAATGCAGATATATCGGCATCGGCTGTGCTGTAGGACTGACCTGATATGTCTGTGAACAATATTGATCGTTGATCGAACAAACGATACTGTACAAAACTTACATGTAAAACTGTGCATGGTTAATGGCATGGAAGGATTGAATCAATTTTCCTTAAACTTTTTGGGTGATCCAGTCGTTTATAAACGTCTTATCATCATTACCATCTTCCTCTCTTCCCACTGGAGCTGTCTTCTGTTTGGAGGCCTGCATGGTCAGCATAGTTGTCTACCTTACCAAATTGTACAGGAGATTCATGGACAAAAGGAAATCTTCCGCTGCCCAGGGAAGGTAGGTGAAGAATCCAGATTATAGTTTGCCCTGTTGCTCTGCCCTACTACGCATGTGCAAATTCGGAAGAAACAAGAGGACTGGCACAATGACATCATTATGAATGATGTGGAGAAGGAGAATATTTTCCAATCATCACAGTGCTTCATAAGTAGCTCCAACTACACCCAAAAAAACTCACAGTGGACTGCTCTCAACCCTCTGTGGACCCCGTGGTTGATATATATTAATATTCTTTATCAGTTTGAGGAATCATCCAGTTCTACCTATCAGTGAGTAATATATTTTATCTTATTCTTATGTTTCAGTTTATGTTTTGGGCCTATATGATTTTATGAATAGAATATCTTTACCTTACGCTCACTATAAAAATGGGTATAGGTTAGGCAGCAACAATGCAGGCGAAGGAACCCCAAAGTCCTTCGTAAATTATATTAGAGAGAGGGGGGTTGCAAATAATGCGCCTCTAGAACTTATGTTTCAGTAATCATGTCTGTTTCCAAAAAGTCAGGATAAGGTAAAGGTAAAAGGCAAATTGTATTTACTCAAGATCATAAAATAATACACAATATATAAGTATACAACACTATTTTCTCAATAGAATAGTGAGAAAAAATGTAAATAAGAAAAAATAATAATAAATAAAATGTCTGGGTGTTTCTGCTTATAGCACAAAAAACTTAATAATGATATATGAAGTAAATCAGGTTCATGTATTTCTGTTAGAGAGTGGCGTCCCACTGCTCTAATACAGATTGTGTTGTATCCAAAGTTTGGCAGAGGTGTCTACTATAAAAGGTGTTCCTCTGTACAATTTAATGCTCCTGGTGGGGGTACCCCTTAATATAGATGGTAGAGTAGTACAGAAACAGGTGTGACTACCGTGTGGAGACTGGAAAGTAATAGACTCCGGACTAGCTGTCCGGCTGGATGTATGGTAGTCCGGGATGCGCCAGTCAGAAACAGCACACTCCTGTCTCCAAGCCACCAAAATCGCAGTGTCAGTCTTGGGGGGGGGGGGGGGGATGTAACTAGTCTTGAGCCTTACCGGACTCGCAACAAGCCTCCTATGTGGTTGATAATATAAAATAACATAAAATGAGATATGAAAAATTTATCATACTGAAATAAAATAATAAAATAAAAATAAATATGAAAATAATAATAAAATAAGAGAGTAATGTTTATACAAGGGCTCTGACATAATTCTCAATACATATTACTGAAACTTAAGTTCTAGAGGCGCATTATTTGCAACCCCCCTCTCTCTATATGATTTTATGCCTATATGTTATTTTTTATAAATGTTATACTTAGCTGCATACTTACTGTCTTTTTTTTTTAGTGGAAACTGTATATATTATATTAACATGTTTGTCCAGGATAGAACAGTAATGTATTATAAAAGTGACATTTTATCTATATAATAAGTGAGAAAGCGTGTCTGTGTGTCTGTCTGTTTGTCCTTTATGCACAGCCAGAGTTTTGGATCTAGCTCCACCAAACCTGGCATGGTGCTGTATTTTGAACAGGAATAAGTTTTTGCCTAGGTTTGAATTTTGTCAGGGCCACACAGTCGCACAATCCCCCAAAATGGGGACACTCTTACATTACACAGGTACCAGGGCTGGCTCCAGTGGAAATTGGCAGTCTGCCAAAAACCTGTGTGACAGCTACAAATGTATCCTTTTAATCTCACAGGCTGAGCAAACTTTATGACTCATGCAAGTTCATTTTAAATGCAGAATTAGTCCAATTTAAAATGACCACATATATTATCTTTACCAAGGGGAAGCAGGAAGCACTAACAATGAGATGTATTAACATCTCATCGGCCAGAGTAGGGGAGTGAAAAGTCCCCCCACTGGCGATCCCTGCCTGAGCACACAGCGCATCAGTCTAGTGCTAATGTGCTGCGTCTCAATCCAGGCTGGCTCCACTGAGCATGCCCTCAGATCATGTGAGATCCTGAGCATGTGAGATCCTGCGTGCAGCCCTTGAGCTGGCAGCCCCTGCAGCAGGGACAGCGCTGTCCCTGCTGTGGGGATAGGGCATCCCCAGGGGTGCATAGTACCCCTGTCATTTACCGCCCAGCCCCCCAATCATACATGGGGAAAAACAGTATCAGCGTAAATTACGTACGCTGATGCCACTTCGGCAGTTAATACTCCCCCATTATTCCACACAATAGTAGTACCCCATACACATTATGCCACACAGTAATGCAACTTACACAGTAATGTAACTTACACATTATGCCCCTTCAGCAACTGACCTCCCCGTGTCCCTCCAGCAGCCTCTCACCTTCCCCTGTGTGCCATCAGCAGCCAACAGGTGTGAATTTGGTGCCGGGTGGCCACCTAATTACAGCGGTCGCACCGTCAGGCAGAGGCAGAAAGCGCAATTTAAATCTGGTGCCAGTCGCCAGCCAATCGGAGCTTGTGGACCTGCAGTCAATCAGGAGCCGCCACTGCTGATTGGCTGCCAGTCCGCAAGCTCTGATTGCCTCATGACTGGTGGCGCTGTAAGCAGCTGGCAAGCTGCCACCAAATCAACACCACTGACACCCGGGCCCACCTTGTGTGCATGACTGGGTGCAGGGGGAGCGGTGGGCCACAGAGGCAGATTGGGCACCATACAGCTGTACCACTTGCTCCCACAGTAGTAACGCCACTGCATGCATGTTAGCATTAACAGTGGGGTCCTTTTCAGGATCAATGGAATGTGCATTCTGCATTAGCAGTGGAGGTGTGGAATTCCAGGTTTACACATTTACACAGACCCAGCTGAATTAATCACTGGAGCACAGGAAGAGTTTAAAACTCCCACACACCTGATGCTCCTTGCTCCTGATGCCGGATAAGCTGACCGGGCGATAGGCCAGGGGTGGTGGTTAGCATTAGGGTGCCAGGACCTGGAAGGTCTACAGAAATTGTAACTGCTGACTGTAAAGCACAAGGAGTGTTGGTACATTTACTTTTATGTTTATTTTATTATTTTCTGTAATGTGCCTGTGTGTATCCAGGCCTATGCTCACGTATGCTAAAGTGCAGTGTTTGCTGCTATTAAAAGCCACTGCCTTACCAAGTACCTACCTGTCTGGAGTCCTCATTTGTCTACCCCGTGTTACTATATATATATATATATATATATATATTTACAGTATGTATATATATTTATATATGTATGTATGTGTGTGTGTGTGTGTATATATATATATATATATATATATTTACATATATGTATTATATACAGTGTTATGTTTCTGCAGGAACAAGCAGGAAACCTCTCATTAACTATGACGTTAAAAATTTATTTTTCAGAAGAATGGCAGCGGGTGCTCTGGACTGATAAGTCAAAATTGTAAATATTTAGCTGTAACAGAAGGCAGTTTGTTCCCCGAAGGGCTGCAGAGCGGTAAAATAGTGAGTGTCTGCAGGCAACAGTGAAGCATGGTGGAGGTCCCTTGCAAGTTTGGGGCTGCATTTCAGCAAATTGAGTTGGGGTTTGATCAGGAGTAATGGTGTCCTCAATGCTCAGAAATACATACAGGTACTTATCCGTCATACAATACGATCAGGGAGGCGTCTGATTGGCTCCACATTTATTCTGTAGCAGGAAAATGACCCCAAACAAACAGCCAATATCATTAAGAAGAATTGATGCTGTATTGAAGGCAAAGGGTGGTCACACCAAATTGATTTTTTTTTACTTTTATTCATCAGAGCAATAATGCATTACACATCATATGTCTTAAAACAAAATAAATAACAGAACATAAACCCATTAAGTGTATAGATATATAAATAATACAGTGTATTAACAGAAAAATATTTCCATCAAAAGGCAAAAACAAAAAAATGGCACAGAGTATCCAGAACAGTCTAAAAATTCACCAATAAAATACAGGAAAGGAGACTCAAAATGAAACAGATCCCACCTCAGCCTGCAACAAATAAAGAAATGGGTGGATCCTCCAGTAAAATCCTGGTTTTCATACCAGGAAGTACTACGGAAGCACAAATGTATTTGCCGTTTTAGGGCCAATGTAAATGAGTCTATAAAACTCTCCCACAGCTGGAATAAAGAAGCTGTCTTAGGCCCTCATTCAGAGCCGTACGCTCTGTGCAGAGCGCACGCTCTGAAATGAGGGCCGGCCTCCATAATTATGGAGCGTCCTCCTGGACGCTCGTATAGCTGTGGGTCACCACCCACAGCCTATATGAGCGTGCAGTTTGATGGCCGCGATGGTCTTGACCATCGCGACCATCGCCACTGCGAGCCGGAGCCTGCGGTTGAGGTTTTCAACCGCAAGGCCCGGAGTGATTTTGGCTCTATCAGAGCCAAAATCACTCCCACTGACATCACTAGTGATGTCAGTGGGGCCGGCTTCTGACGGTAGGCGTTCCCTTGGGAACGCCCCTGTCAGGGAGGCACGCCCACCAAAGGGGGCGTGCTGTCAATCAACATCGACAGCACGCCCCCTTTGATCAGACACAACGAGCGAAGGAACAACGAGCGAAGGAAAGTCCTTCACTCGTCGCGTCTGGCGCATGCGCACGACGGAGCTCCCGCCGTCGTGCGCATGCGCAGTGCACAACATCGACCCACTTGCAAGTGGACAGCCGCTCGCGAGTGGGTCTGAATCAGGCCCTTAGTCTCCTTATGCAGAGTGGTCTCTAGCCAATCTATTTGGAAAGCAAAAAATAGTTTTGCCCGTAATAAAGAAACTGACGGGGGATCTGCATGGGTCTACATCTGTAGATACATTTACGGGCCACCGCTGATATAACTAATAATAATTTTTTACTGTCTCCCCTAACCGAAACAGACGGTGGCAGAATACCCAAAACCGCCCACTCCGTCAATAGCGTAAGATAATTAACTAGATACCTAGATGCAAACCTATTGACCGATGACCAAAGTCTATGGATAAGGGGGCAATCCCACATACAATGTATAAAGGTTGTATCAGAAGCCCCACACTTAGCACAAACACTAGTATCGGACAATCCCATCAGGAACCTGCGGTGGGGGGAAAGATACCCATTGTGATAAATGTTATAGAACATTTCTCTATACATGCTGGATGAGAACACTGACTGAGAATAGAGGAATGAGTGTAACAGGCTTTCAATGGAAATATGGGGGAATACAGTACACCTGGTTGACAACCCTGTAGATATTTTAGAACGGTCTAACGGAGTTTGAAAAATTTAATAATTGGGAGGAATTGCCCCTGTCCGCTCTAGGTCTAGTTAATAATAGATCCAAAGAGTTGGACCAATCTTCTTAGAAAAAGTCCATATCATGGAACTTGCATAGTGTTGCGCCAGAGAGTGGGATTGAGGTAATCCATATTTATCCATTAACTCCGCCACTCGATAAGGCCGACAGTCTTCAGTGTCAATGCTTGGACATAAGGAAATCCCTCTGTCAGGCCATGAGGAGAAAGGCAAAGAGGCCTCCTCATTTTGAAAGTCAGGATTTAAAAGTAATGGGTGAAGGAGAGAATGGTGACAATTTAAATTCCTTTGCTTTCTAGTAAAGTGTCAAACTCGCCATGCTACCATCAGCAGGGAGTTACTAACAATATCCTCAGATAATTCTTGTTTATGGGAATGGAGAAACACCAGTAGGTGCTGATCAGGTATAAAAGACTGACCCAGCTTTGAATCAGTATATAGGTCCATCCCATGCATCCAATCCCGTATGTATCTCAGAATTCCAGCATGACTGTATCATTTTAAATTAGGTAGGTTAACCCTTCCATTAGCCTGGGTGTGTTGGAGATTCAGTATGCCAATTCGAGGGCGTTTATTCTTCCAAATAAAGTCCCGCCTGTGAGAGCAGAATTGGCAACATCTGTGAGGGGTAGTTTAGTGAAGGAAATCATTTTTAATAAATTAATCCTACCTAAATAGGACAACATAAATCATACCAAATATTGATCTGATTTAGATTTCTCTTCTGCTCATTCACTTTGCATTTTGTTAATTGATAAAAAGAAAAGAAACTATTAACACTTCTATTTTTGAAAGCATTCTTACTTTGCAGCATTTCTTCCACACTTGCCCAAAACTTTTGCACAGTATTGTATGTAGGTATATATTATATATTTACTTAGTAGATTCCCTTGAATAATATTGTTTTACTGTGGGTGGCAGTAATATCAAAATATGACACTGTAGGAGGGAGGAGAACACGATGATCTATTTTGCAGAGGGCACCAAAATTTCTAGTTATGGCACTGCTCGCAGTGTCCCGTGGAAGAAAGTCGCTGCTAGAAAGTAATGTGGCCCGGTTTTCTGCAAACAATGTGGCAAATGTGGGTTTGTATAAATACGTTGGAACCAAAAAGGAAATAAGATATCAGCTGGTGAAAGCAGTTGGTATAATGTCCCAAATGTTGTAAACCGGATACATCAATACTGCAGCACTGTGATATTTTTGTTTACTTGATCTGGTTTGCGACCATTATTCTCACAGCAGTTTTGGTCAGGCAACATCAGCACACGTCATAATTATGAATTGTTATCTGGTCAGTTGCTTATATTTGTTTTTTATATGATTTTTTTCCATGCATAGGGAATATGGATCCCAACTGCAACAGCGCTCAGTTGGCCGATTGTTGCGTACTGCACATGCATAAGCAGAGGCGGATCTACTGTGAAATTAATGAAGCTTAAGCTTCAGGGCCCCTAACCCTGGAGAGACCCTGAAGCAATTATTGTTTTAGTGAGTGAATTTTTCAACAAAATCAATGTAGTTCTTTAAGTGTGTGTTATTAGAATAAGGTTATTTTAGTGATAGAATCATAAGTCAATGAGTTGAAGTAATTAGTATATTGACCCTTTCGGAGTAACCAGAACCCCCCACACCCCCCCCAGATTAGTCCTGGCCGATACACACTAAGAAAGCTGAGCTAACTGATGGATGGCATGCAACTCAGAGGCTGGAGCATGCAGCATGGAGGTAAGACCTGACTTAGGGGGATTCCAGAGATCCCACTCAGGAGGATCAATAGCTGGGATCCTACAGAGGAATTGAGTAAGTTTTGGTTTTGTATGTGATCTATCTACAGTCTCTCTGGGGGGGTCTACATCTATCTGTCTACAGTCTCTCACTCTCTGGGGGATTTCTACAGCTATCTATCTACAGTCTCTCACTCTCTGGAGGGCTTCTACATCTATATATCTACAGTGTCTCACTCTCTGGGGGGTTTCTACATGTATCTATTTACAGTCTCTCTGGGGGGTTTCTACATTTATCTATGCTTCTATAGTCTCTCACTCTCTGGGGGGTTTCTACATCTACTGTCTCTTACTCACTTGGGGGGTTTCAAGATCTATCTACAGTCTCTCTCTCTGGGGGGTTCTACATCTAGCTACTGTACATACAGTCTCTCACTCTCTGGGGGGTTTCTACATTTATCTATCTATAGTCTCTCACTCTCTGGGGGGTTTCTACATCTATCTACAGTCTCTTACTCACTTGGGGGGTTTCAACATCTATCTACAGTCTCTCTCTCTGGGGGGGTTCTACATCTAGCTACTGTATATACAGTCTCTCACTCTTTGGGGGGTTTCTACATCTGACTACAGTCTCTCACTCTCTGGGGGGGTTCTACATCTCCGCCATTTGGGCCTCAAGTTCCTTGCAAGGGCAGCAAGGCCCTTTGAACCTTGTTGGATGTCTCCCTATTGTAAATGGTTGCAAAGGGGCCCCCATAACAGTTCAACCTTCAGGGCCTCAAAAATGTAGATCCGCCACTGTGCGTATGCATCACAGTGTGCAAACGCACCAGAGCCATTGCAGAGTGATTGACAGGCAGTGAGCATTTATGGGGGGTGGTCTATGAATACCCCTAAATCGCTAGAGAGAAATAATTGCTTTCCAGACTTTGATTGTGGTTCCAAAGCACAAAAAGTTATTTTTGCAATAAAAAATAAGTTACATGCTTTGAAGTATCACAATTAGTGCAAAGGCAATTAAATACAAAAGGTACAGCTTGATACATACGCATGCGCACTGGTCCCAGTATACAGTCGTCAATCCTGAGGTCTGTGGTCATCCAAGAGAATGGCTACTGACTGGGACCGGTGCGCAGGTTATATACCCTACAGATCATGATAACAACATTGTAGACAGACAAACATAATTCAACTGTTTCTTGCTGTTGGTCTTTGTAGTACGCTGTAGTTCATAGGACAGTTCATATGTTGTCACTAGGGGTATGTCCCAATTCTCCAACAATGTCTTGAGATTAAATTGTCTTTCTTTAACTGGTTTAAGACACTACATACAGAGTATACATTCTAACCAATAATTTCCTATAATCCATAACCATTGAACGCAAGATGCGACTCCCTCGCTGATAGATTCGAATATCTTGAAATAAACAGGGTGTCAGTATAGTACTAAACTTGCCATGTCTACCATGTTGTATACCTTAAATATCATATATGCACACTTTATGCCATAATGATTGTCTAATAAAACCTTTTCAATATGTGCTTGCATAAGTAATAGTGAGATATTTACAAAAATACGTAAGTATGCGTTGCGCGTCTGAGCACAGCGCAAATGTTGCGGTGCGTGTATGTATTATGCACAACACAATTATGCCCTGTGTGTTTGTGCATTTTGTCTTACATATGCTAATGTGCGTTGTGCGTCTTCATATTAAAATAGTTAAAGGGTATGTCCGTGGGTATGTGCGTAAGCATAAGAGCGTCTATGTGTTCGCATTGTGGATACACATGCGATTGTCTATGTGCATGCATATGTGTGCAAATGTGCATTAGTGTTTGTGTCATGGATTAAAAAAAATAAAATAAAATATATATATATATATATATATATATTGCTTTATCCAGTAACTGATATGTTTTATATTATATCCATCTGAATCTAATTGCAAAAGGTCATATAAAATGAAGTTTGTCCTGCACACAGGTGGGGCGAGCCTTGGCCATAGTCAAGAAGTCTGATAACTTTAACAAAGGCTTTCTTATGCTTATTTAGAATACAATTGTCAGTACTTAACCACATCAGCATTGGACACAAGGCATACAATTGCTAATGATGATCAAACTTCTGACAATTGTTTCTAACTCTACATTCAGAACACTTCCTCTGAGCATATCAGTGTCTGTGGTACACTTCAATTGCCACAGACATACTTTATCTGTATGCGGAGCTTCTCAATATATATGCAAACACTCACAGTATCTTTGTGTATTTTTAATTACTTGTCACAGACATACTCCTGCCTCTCACACACTTGACTAAACCTTGAATGACATATATATACGAATTTGTGCGCATCGGCTTGCTTCTGACGCTGAGTAGCGTCCTATTTACTGTTTATCAGCCCATAAATGACTAGATTGTCAGATAATAATTATAAACGATCATAATAAATTGACTTCAACAGTCCACCCTTTCATAGCAAACACTACGCTATCACACTCTGATCTTAACCTTTTGTAGTCATGCATAATAATGTATTATTCAAGGTTATAAACTGTGCGACACAAGTAGGTAACTGAACCGTTAATAATGCATAAAGAGGGTAGAACAATCCCTATACGCCATCTGCAGATCTAAGGGATCATTGGTGGGATGTGGGATCTCATTGAACCTATAATGGAAGTTTGGGAGGAATTGAAACTACATTATTTAGGATGTTTAAAAATAACATTAATAATACATCTATGTATGACCACACTATTTTATATTTCAACATCTGATGGTATACTCTAATTCAGGGTTGTAATACAGTTCTTCTTTGACCTTGGTATCCGTAATATCATTGCTTGCCACCATCATAATCTGTGTTTCTCTGTTTGCTCTTGTACATTTTTTACACTTCAAGACATTAGGAACACACCTGACACATAAGCCAATTACTAGGATGACAATAAGTATGAGGATCAGGAGCTTACCCACAATAGCAACCAGTTCCTGGACCCACTCTCCTAGACCGGAGAACCAAGAGAACCACTCTTCTACCTCTTTCTCTACGTCAGCCAGTGAAGCATTATGGTTCTTTCGAAATTCCCATTTCAGCTGCAGAATTTCATCCATCTTCTGATCTATCACCTCCTTGGGGTCACTAGTATTATTGGTGATGTACGTGCAACACATGACACCAAATTGGGTGGCTAGAGTCACACAGTATCCACCAGTAACAGCTGTTAAATAATTTAACACTAACCTATGTTGCACAAGTTCTTTCTTTTAAGCCTGTAACTCCTTACCTGTATACCTGAACGTGTCATCATACATTTCGGTGATATTATCTATTAATTTAGCAAGATCTTGGATGTATCTAAAATTCAAAGTACCCCGAGCGATCCTGATGGGATCTAGTGCTACCAAAATTTGGAAACCAGTTGTTTCGCTAATCAACTGTGTGGCTGTATGTATTTCACCAGGTATCATGTTTCTTTTGTCACGGTGTTCATAATGCGTATGGAGATATGGGGATGGCATGTCTTTATGGATACCAAGCATTTCACCATGTGTAAGGGTCATAACCTCTGGGAGTACCCTTCCCAGGTAACATAAACCTTCAGAACTCTGAGAGAGCCACTTATAAGCTTTCCTTCCACATATAAAATACACATCGTCTGGGAGTACATAAGAAATAGAATGCATCATTATTATCGGGCACAATTCTCTGACAAATAATCCTACCCCAGATTTTCCCATTTGACTGATACACGTTTTAGGTTGTACAATAACTGTACAGTACCCTTCTGGTATTCTGCAAACCATTACCTTGGTAGAACTAAGTGTATACTTATACCGGAAGTATCTTCCACTGGTAATTTATGTATAAGTCCACCATCTACTGGTGCATTATCAGCTCTGTGTGAAAAGGTCATTGTCTGATTGTTCCTGGACACCTTCCACTTTCCTGGTTTATTGGAACATAACAGGGATCTATCCACCTGGTACTGGTACTGGTGGAGCTTAAAATTGGAGGCTTGGACATAATAAATTTCCCATCCAGCGTCTTCCCCTAATGTAATCCAAGGACCTCAGAGACATTTAACGGGAGTGGTACTAGTCCTACATTATGTTGTCCCTGAGGCACGTGAGAGCACACGCAACAGTCAGTCTGATTTAAGACTTTGCCTACCAAGGCATGATAATCCTCTAAAGGATGCCCACCCCAATACTGGTTATACTTGGGCTGGCACAATTGTAGACATCTCTCATTGATAAGGGACCCACAATACTCACAAATACAGTATTCCTCAGACAATAACCCCTTACACTGTCTCCGAGTTTCTGGGATAACAGATCTCTTAGCAATTACCGTACTGAGTTTGATCAGATACCGCCCTTGTGAATGTATTGCTCCTTCTTCCGACTCCTCTCCATTGATATCACCATCAACCTCTCCCTCCACCATCTGACCTCCATTACAGAAACAGAACATCCCGAAACAAACAAGGATGATGAGAACTCTGGAATGAAACAGAAACGCAACCCCAGCCTGCCACTCCATTGCTGGAATAGTGGACTGCAAATTTCCCTAGCACAGGTATCTCACTGTAGTCTTTAACTCTCCCGGAACAAGCTCCCAATTGACAGGTCTACGTTATCTGCCTCGACTCTGCCTTGTATCTCCACCAATTGATTGACTTTTCTGTAGTGAGTGGAATGGACCCAGGTATCTCTCTCTGAAACTTTGAAGGATGTTGTACTTGTCAGCAACACTTGATATGGACCTTCCCACCGATCTGTCAGACAACCTGAATGTAAGAAATTTCTGATCATAACAAATTCTCCAGGTTCATCATCATGACAGTTTGTTTCTGGTATTACAGGTGACAACAATTTCAATTTCTGCTGCTGCTGTTTCAACTGTTTACTCATTGTTATAATATACTTTACAGTAACCTTGTTGTTACTCTTCAAGTCTTCCTGTGGACTTACAA
This sequence comes from Taudactylus pleione, assembly GCA_031769625.1. Taxonomy (NCBI): domain Eukaryota; kingdom Metazoa; phylum Chordata; class Amphibia; order Anura; family Myobatrachidae; genus Taudactylus; species Taudactylus pleione. The sequence goes on from JAUIMM010000535.1 coordinate 3,818,165, forward strand.
TCAGATGAGGTTGTCTCCCAAACAGTATCTCAAAAGGGGACAAATTAAGAGGTGTCTAGGTGTTGTCTTGATGCTGTGAAGGACTAGCGGTAAAGCTTCTGGCCAACCTAATCCAGTTTCAGCCATGATCTTACCCATCAACTTAAACATGTTCTGGAAGACATCACCAGTGAAATGAGTACCCCTATCACTTTCTATGATTCTAGGGATACCATACCTGCATACAAATTCCTGAACAATCTTTTTAGCAGCAAAAACAGCAGTATTAGTGGCAGCTGGATATGCCTCTACCTAATTAGAAAACACATCTGTACAAACTAATATATACTTGAGATTCCTGCAGGGTGGTAATTGGATGAAGCTAATTTGTATTACCTGAAAAGGTCCGTCTGTCGGAGGAATGTGGGATGGCTCGGTTGGTATTGTTTTTCCAACTTTTTTCCTCAAGCAAGTCAAGCAGGACATTGCCCTCTTTTTAGCTTGGGAAGAGAAGCCTGGTGCACACCAATACGCTCTGACCAATTTGCACATACCTTGCTTTCCCAGGTGAGTCAGACCATGCACTGCTTCAGCCAAGCTTGGGTAGTATGCCTTGGGTGCCACCGGCTTACCTTGTCCATCTCTCCAGAGTCTGGAGGACTCTTGTCCACATCCCTTTGATCTCCAGACTGCCTTTTCCTGAATGGAGCACAAATTTTGCATCTCAATTAATTTCTGCATATCAATTGTCAGAAAAACCATCATTTTATTAACTGGCATGTTAATTCTTAACCCTGCTCCCCATTTGGCAGCTTCATCTGCCCTGCTATTGCCCAGTGACACCGGGTCTCCTTCACATGTATGGGCTTTACATTTGATGACGGCTACTTCTTTTGGTAGCTGAATTGCTATCAACAGTCCTTTTATGTGGTGTGAGTGTGCGACTGGTGTACCTCCTGCCGTCATAAAATTTCTAAGATGCCATAGAGCCCCAAAATCATGTACGACCCCGAAGGCGTACCTGGAGTCAGGGCCTGATTCAGAGCCGGACGCTCTGACAAGAGCGCACGCTCTGAATCAGGGCCCTCCTACCTCTTGTTGGAGCGGCCTCCTGGCCGCTCGCATAGCTATGGGTGACCACCCACAGCTTATGCGAGCGGCCAAAAAGATGGTCGCGACCATCGGGCTTGCGACGAGACCCTGCTGTAGGGTCTCACTGCCGCAAGCCCAGGAGTGCTTTTGGCTCTATCAGAGCCAAAAGCACTCCCACTGACATCACTAGTGATGTCAGTGGGGCTGGCCCCAGATGGTAGGCATTCCCATGGGAACGCCTCCATCTGGGCAGCCACGCCCCCGGCACGCCCACCAAAGGATCGACAGCACGCCCCCTTTGGTGCGAGACCCATAGCGACGGCTTGGCTGTCGCTATTCGGGTCTCGTGCATGCGCACGATGGAGCTCCCTCCATCGTGCGCATGCGCACTAGGGCACCATCGACCCGCTTGCGAGCGCTCAGCGCTCGCGAGCGGGTCAGAATCAAGCCCTCAGTGTAGATGTTAGCTGACTTACCTTCCACCAGTTCACACGCTCTCTTTAGAGCCACCAGTTCAGCCACTTGTACTGAGTGAGGTGGACCAAGTGGTTTGGCTTCTACAACATCAAAATCATTTACAACGGCATAACCTGTGCATAATTCTCCTGTGTCAGTTTGTCTATGACAACTCCCATCCATGTAAAACGTCAAATCTGCATTTACTAGTGGTGTATCACGTATATCTGGTCTAGCAGTAAAGGTCTGATTTAAATACTCCATACAATCATGTGTGTCACTATACCTGCAGAACTCACCTTCAATCAGCAACTCACCTCTCTCCACCCTTTGTGCATCTCTAGGCAGTATGTTGCTGGATTTAACATATTACACCATTTAGTGGTAATATTTGCAGGTGCCATTAGAGCTAGTTCCCATTTCGTGAACCTAGCTGAGGAAACATGTCGAGTTTGAGCAGAATTCAGTGCAGATACAGCATGTGGTGTATAAACAATCATATCATGACCTAATATTACGTCCTCACTCTTATCAACCAGAAGAGCGGTTGCTGCTACACTTCTTAAACATGTTGGCAGTGATCTTGCCACAGTGTCAAATTGGGCACTTGTCATGAACCTGTCTAGTTTTCACCTTTTGCCTGTTGACTTACCACTGCCAGCTGTCTCCATGGATCTGTATGTGTAATTTGCCTGGAGGACCTGTTCTGATCATGCTGCTGCAGCACTTCTCTATGCATTACTTCCACAGTGATTATTTCACCTGGGTCCTTTCCTGTCTGTGAACACTGCTAGCCCTGATTGGAATCACAGGTGTAGTTGTGACTCAGTGCTGCAGAGATGAATAGTCCCTCTGCATATTGTGCCTTCCACCTCTCAGAATGCTACTGCCAGACCACCTGTCCATATCCACCAATTGCAGCCAGACCCAGGGTATATACATCCTCCCTTGATAGCATTCTGGGCCTGAACATCTCGTTATTTCCCTTGGTGTATGGTTCGTGCTGTTTCTGTGTACAAGTGTATCCCTGGCTCCTGCTGACAGCAACCCCTGGTGCATTCAGAAAACCTGCTGGTTCCCAGACCAGTTCATCTCCCCTGGCAATCCAGAAAACCTGCTACAGCAATACCTGGCAATCCAGAAAACCTGCTACAGCAATATCTGGCAATCCAGAAAACCTGCTACAGCAATACCTGGCAATATGGACGTCCTGCTACAGCAATACCTGGCAATCCAGTAATGCTGCTAGTTCCTAGGCCAATGCAACTCCTGTGTTTTCAGCTTCAGCTATAAGTGAGTTCCTGTGCTTCTGACCTTAGTCCTGTGCTCTGCTGCTAGCCCTACTCCTGGTTGGTCCCTGGCACCCTGCAAACCAGCATCGTGTTACCCTGCATCATGCTTCCTGCTGTGGATCAACTCCTGCTCCCTCTACCTACCCACTCCCTCCCTGAACCTAAAATCCCAAACCTACCCATTCCTTCCTGAACCTGTTATTCCCAATTATCCTATCCAGCCTGCACCTGAGTTCCAGTCTTTGTCACAGCATTTCCGGATTACCCTGTTTAGCCCTCGTCTCAGCATTACCTGATTTCTCTTCAGCCATTGTCACGTTATTCCCGTCCAGAGCCAAGTTCCAAGTTCTTCAGTTCAATCCATGTTATTCCAGTCCAGAGTCAAGTTCCAAGTTCATCAGTTCAATCCACGTTATTCCAGTCCAGAGTCAAGTTCCAAGTTCACCAGTTCAACTCAACAAGTCTTCCTGCCGCTCCCAGTCCGGTTCCTCCAAGTTCCTGTCATTCATCATCAAAGGCAGTTCTTACTGCTACATAAATCTTGCAATAGAGCTATCTACGTCATCTGTGGTTCCAGTCAATCTGGTCTCTGTTGAATCCCACTCATCACCTGAGACAGGTAACTCACAGACACCATTCATGACAGAATGTTCAGGCCCAACGATGGTGGCGGATCAATCACCTATTAAGGGATTAGATGCTTTCCGTAACCTGGTCGCTCGCTTGGATTCACAGGAGGCCGTACAGCATCAAGTGCTACAGCTTTTGCAAATCCTGAATAATCAGCTAGATGGTACTCAAATCACACCTGAACCTCTAACTACCTTTCATCAACTGCTGGAGCAGCTACAGACTTTACTCATCAAAATTTTTCAGATCATTCCCAGGTTTCTTAGAGCTACCCCTGTCTTAACTAAATCTCAGCCTTGGAATCCCTAAGAAACAAGGATTCTTCTGAACCAAGTAATGTCAGACATCGTAGTTACCCATGCCCCAAGCTCTCTGTGGCCAAACGCCAGCGGCGCAAAGATTTACAGCTCTGTCTCTATTGTGGGGGTTCAGACCACTTCATTAAAGAATGTTCCCTTTGCAACTCCAGCAGTGGTTCCAAGTGTCAACGTCTCAGTGCCCGTTCCGGTCCCAGCCCGGATTCTGCCCATTCCGGTCCCAGCCCGGATTCTGCCCATTCCGGTCCCAGCCCAGATTCTGCCCGTTCCGGTCCCAGCCCGGATTCTGCCCGTTCCGGTCCCAGCCCGGATTCTGCCCGTTCCTGTCCCAGCCCGGATTCTGCCCGTTCCGGTCCGAGCCCGGATTCTGCCCGTTCCGGTCCCAGCCCGGATTCTGCCCGTTCCGGTCCCAGCCCGGATTCTGCTTGTCCCAGCAGGGGACTCCAGTTGGCACCCCAGGAGGGAATCTCAAGTCTGGCACCCCAGGAGGGGGTCTTAAGTCTGGCACCCCAGCTAGGGGTCTCAAGTCTGGCACCCCAGCAAGGGGTCTCAAGTCTGGCACCCCAGCAAGGGGTCTCAAGTCTGGCACCCCAGGAGGGGGTCTCAAGTCTGGCACCCCAGGAGGGGGTCTCAAGTCTGGCACCCCAGCAAGGGGTCTCAAGTCTGGCACCCCAGGAGGGGGTCTCAAGTCTGGCACCCCAGGAGGGGGTCTCAAGTCTGGCACCCCAGGAGGGGGTCTCAAGTCTGGCACCCCAGGAGGGGGTCTCAAGTCTGGCACCCCAGGAGGGGGTCTCAAGTCTGGCACCCCTGGAGGGGGTCTCAAGTCTGTCACCCCTGGAGGGGGTCTCAAGTCTGGCACCCCTGGAGGGGGTCTCAAGTCTCATGCCCCTGGAGGGGGTTTCAGATTCCAGTCCCAAGAGAGGAGTGTTGTGTTCTACTAATCCTGATCATGGTTCCTGTTCACCATCTCCTACAAATATCGTTCCAGAAAATGACAATCTCTGTAGTCTATTAGCTTTGATTGTTGATGCTACTGTCTCTAGCTCCTCTGGACCCCTCCCAGTCCCATCAGTTGGTTTGAATACCGAACATCTGTCAGCTTCAGTTGTTTTGACTCCTCATCAATCGGAGCATCCTCTAGTCTCTTCCAGCCCTGCACCTGAATGTGCACCACAGTCTTTGAGCACACAGGATTCGGCAGATACTCCACCATACATTTATTTTGATGGGGACTTATCTCAATACTATGCTTTATTGAAACAATTCTTTGCTATGATGAATTCTTCTTTGCCATGTGGAGTAAAGCCTACTAATATTGTAGAGTTTATTATCTCATCTTTACAAGGTAAAGCTTGGGACTGGGTTGCCCTTATTTATGCCTCCAATGATCCAATTCTTCTAAATATAAAGACTTTCAGTGAAGCTGTTGTCAATGCATTTGGTCCTTACCCTGTAAACCAATATTCTAACAAAATTCTCAGTTCCAAAATATTGTCCAGACAGTCTGTTTGTGCTACCAAGAATTTGTCCTCCACTCCCCTGAAGTCCAAACAAGGTGAAGTTTTTAAGGGCCAATGTGCTGAATCCCAAGCATCCAAGGAAAGTAGTACTACAGAATTGGCATCCCTGAACATGAGATGTGTGCACACCTCCTTGTTACCTTCATACAATCGTACCTCACAAAATATAGACTCTGACAAAGTTTCTAGTAAGAGGTTGTCACCCTCTGATGTTATGCTCCAATATACCACTTGTATGGTACAGAATGAAACACTCCTCCGAGAGAAGAAGTCTCGAATGACTCTTAGGAACCAACCTTCTAACACCATTAGAACTGGTCAAGTTTCATTTAGATCCTCCCAGGTGTCCTATCTGTCTTCAAGCCATACTAATTCTTGCATTTCACCTTTAGACACTGACTCGGAATCTGAGTTTGATCATGCACACGATAATTCTCCATTCTCTGAAGACCATCTGTCATTTGACCCTGTCCTTCCCAGTCATGTATTTCCTCAGGAGTTGCCCGAGAGAGCTACAGCTTTCCAGGGGAGACGATCATCTTCCCACCAAAGATACCAGTGAAATAATGCCGGTTCTACATCTTCTCATACCAAATCTTTGTGTACTACATTTCCAAAAGAGTGTCCTCATTTTGGGATTACTAAAGACTTCCTAGGTGATGAAGGTTCCACCTGTAGTGAGGAAGAATGGTCTACTTACTCTGAGGATGAAGATGTCTGAAGAGATGTTTTCAGAGTTATGGTGTCCCTGTGTTTGAAGCTTCTGGAATGTCATGTTTGGAAGAAAGTTTTTTTTTCTCGGTGTCCGGAGTCCACCCATAAAGAGGGGGATACTGTCATGAACCTGTCTAGTTTTCACCTTTTGCCTGTTGACTTACCACTGCCAGCTGTCTCCATGGATCTGTATGTGTAATTTGCCTGGAGGACCTGTTCTGATCATGCTGCTGCAGCACTTCTCTATGCATTACTTCCACAGTGATTATTTCACCTGGGTCCTTTCCTGTCTGTGAACACTGCTAGCCCTGATTGGAATCACAGGTGTAGTTCTGACTCAGTGCTGCAGAAATGAATACTCCCTCTGCATGTTGTGCCTTCCACCACTCAGAATGCTACTGCCAGACCATCTGTCCATATCCACCAATTGCAGCTAGACCCAGGGTATATATATCTTCCCCTGATAGCATTCTGGGCCTGAACATCTTGTTACTTCCCGTGGTATATGGTTCATGCTGTTTCTGTGTACAAGTGTATCCCTGGCTCCTGCTGACAGCAACCCCTAGTGCATTCAAAAAACCTGCTGGTTTCCAGACCAGTTCATCTCCCCTGGCAATCCAGAAAACCTGCTACAGCAATACCTGGCAATCCAGAAAACCTGCTACAGCAATACCTGGCAATCCAGTAATGCTGCTAGTTCCCAGGCCAGTGCAACTCCTGTGTTTTCAGCTTCAGCTATAAGTGAGTTCCTGTGCTTCTGATCTTAGTCCTGTGCTCTGCTGCTAGCCCTACTCCTGGTTGGTCCCTGGCACCCTGCAAACCAGCATCGTGTTACCCTGCATCGTGCTTCCTGCTGTGGATCAACTCCTGCTCCCTCTATCTACCCACTCCCTCCCTGAACCTAAAAGACCCAAACCTACTCATTCCTTCCTGAACCTGTTATTCCCAATTACCCTATCCAGCCTGCACCTGAGTTCCAGTCTTTGTCACAGCATTTCCGGATTACTCTGTTTAGCCCTCGTCTCAGCATTACCTGATTTCTTTTCAGCCATTGTCACGTTATTCCAGTCCAGAGCTAAGTTCCAAGTTCTTCAGTTCAATCCATGTTATTCCAGTCTAGAGTCAAGTTCCAAGTTCTTCAGTTCAATCCATGTTATTCCAGTCCAGAGTCAAGTTCCAAGTTCACCAGTTCAACTCAACAAGTCTTCCTGCTGGTCCCAGTCCGGTTCCTCCAAGTTCCTGTCATTCATCATCAAAGGAAGTTCTCACTGTTACACAAATCTTGCAATACAGCTATCTACGTCATCTGTGGTTCAAGTCATACCGGTCTCCGTTGAATCCCATTCATCAACTGAGACAGGTAACTCACAGATACCATTCGTGACAGCACTGTAGTATGCTACAGGTCTGCTAGAATCACCATGTTTTTGTGTGAGGACACCTGCTGCGCAGCCATCAGCTTCTATGCAATATAACTCAAAAGTATTTTCATAATCTGGTATTCCCAGGGCAGGTGCTCTTGTCAGACTATCCTTAAGGTTAAGGAAAGCCTGCTCTGCTTCCTCAGTTTGTATGACATGTTCGGTCTTTGAGGATGACACCAATTCCTGCAATGGTAATGCCAAAATAGAAAAACCTGGGATCCATGATCTGCAGTATCCCCCCATGCCCAATAAGGTACGGATTTGCTGTTGGTTTTGCGGCAGCGTCACAGTCTGTATGGCCTATATTCTGTCAGTTGTCAAATGTCGTAGCCCCTGGGTTAGACAGTGTCCCAAGTATTTAACCTTAATCTGGCATGGCTGTAATTTGTCCTTTGCAACCTTGTGCCCTGTTTGTAAGAGATGAAGCAACAATAGTTTAGTATCATTCAAACATGACATAAACGAATCAGAGCACAACAATAAATCATCTACATATTGAATTAGAACAGATCCATTGGTGGGTTGAAAAGATTGCAAACAGTCGTGTAGGGCCTGGGAGAAAATACTGGGGCTATCTATGAAGCCCTGTGGCAATAATGTCCAAGTGTATTGACACATCCCATTTTACATAACAAATCCCTTCCCAGTAAGTTAGTAGGAGCTGCGTCTGCCAGGAGAAAAGAATGCATGGTATGCAGTAGCCCGATAGTAACCTCTGCAGATTTGATTGCTAAATGCTAATGCTGCACTTTACCCGTTACTCCCATTGCTGGTACTGTCTTGTTGGTCACCTGTAAATTTGATGGAGAATTTAGAACAGATCTGGTTGACCCTGTGTCTACAAGAAAAGTGTGTTTAGTACCAGCTACATCTACTGTCACTGCAGGCTCTTCCCTAGTACTCTCTGTTAACCTGACTGGCTGTAGACTATAGGTATGACCTGACCCCTAGAGGTGACTATCATTCTTCAGTAAAGCATTCACGGCCACTATGTGAGCAGGTGGCTGCTTAAAATCTCCTACATTCTGTTGGTATCCTTTTGGTGTGAATTTATGTATTTTCTTATTATTTGTCCCCCAAGTCCTCTCTTGACAGTGTCTACTTATGTGTCCTCTCTGGTTACATGTGTAACATCTAACATTGGAAAGTTGTTGCTGTGTAGGTTGTTGTGCGTGGAGAGTTTGTGGTTGTAGGTGGTGTGGGGTTTGTGACTGGCCATGTTAATATTTGTTTTATTGTTGTGGTTTGTATGGGTGTTGTGGCTGTGTGTACAATCTTTCTAAAGCTTGAATGCTAACAGCCATTAGCTTCTCACTTTGCGTTTCTCTCTTCCTGAGGATGTTTTTATCGTGTTCTATAGCTGATTCCCTGAGGGCATCTACAGTAATCCCCCTCCAGTTAGGCTGAGAGGTTTGAACCCTGGTCTTTAGATTGTCTTTAAGACCATCCACGAGTTCCGTGACAGCTACTTCCCTATGATGGGTGTTATCTTTTTTATCTTCAATACCTGTATATTGGGTGATAGTAAGCAGCGCTCAGATGAAATAATCTACCGCAGACTCACTCTCTTTCTGTCTAATGGTAAAAATTTTACTCCAGTTCACTACAACTGGGAAATATATGGCCAATTGGGTGACTATACGGGTGATGTTACTTTGATTATGCTCATCAGTTAAAGGGCCATCTCCATTCAATACACAATCCATGATAAACTTTTTCACATCGGTATTGGATGGAAGACATGCATGTAATACCACTCGCCAATCTTTGTGGGTTGGCTCATGAGCATTACCTAAATCTTTTACAAATTTTTGGCACTTAGCTAATTCTTTTCTAGGGTCATGAAACTCTGTCATTATTGAATGTAGCTCTGCTCTTGTCCATGGAGAATGCATTGCTACATCCCTTGTGGGTACTACACCATGTCCGTCCGGATTCCCATTGGGAACTGTTATTGTCCAGACAGGATACATACCTTCCGCTTTGCTATTTTTAAGGTTACTTACAGGAACTTTTACCTTTGTACTCTGGGGGTTCAATCTGTTACTAAAATGCACTATATTACCTTCACCAGTTTCCACTGCTGATACAGCTTGTGGAATAATTTCTGTTACTATATTTGGTGGGGTCACTACTGCTGATACAGTTGGTTCCCTTTCTAGGTTTAGTGCTGTCTCTAACAAATTTACTGCATATGCAATGGCTGACATTTCAACAGGTTAATCATCTACACACACATTTTCTTTATGGTTACTGAGGATAGGGTACAAATTACTTGTTACATTTTAATAATTTTTGGTATCGGCTGTACCGTTGCCTTCCACCGCATAGGGTGGTGGGGACGCGCATGCGCTAATGCCTATACCTTGGGCACCGCTACCTTGCGGTGCGTGCATGCTCCCTTGAGGCGCGCACCCGATGCTAACCAGCACCTTGGGGCACCTCCCTGTGGTGCGTGAGCAATGCTGTCTTGCATGGCATGCACGCTCTTTTGCGTCGTGCTCGCGGCGCTACTTAGCGGCGCGAACACTCCACTTAACCACGTTTTCCACTCATGCTGCCACAATTTTAAGCAGTAATTATACTTTACATGTTTCTTTAGACATTTCACTATACAGATGCTATCTAATATTATTCAACACCCCCACATCAAAACTGCCAATTTTAGGAAAAGGTTTCACACATTCCTTGGTCATCTTAACCCATACATCACAGTACGCAGTTGCATACACACCATATTTTGTATACATTATATGCCTTGCCGAACCTGTGGGCCCTTCCAAAAGCAGCACATCGTCAACCATTCCCAACCTGGCACCAATCTGGGAAAACGCTAAGCACTTTTCGCTAGTGAATGGACCGTGAACGATTCCAATAGAGCTACATTCACGCACTCCTATCCCGTTGTGCACAACCGGCCCGCTAACCGTTATGGACAGCTTGCACAACGAGGTACAGAATAACGTCTTATACGATTAAACTGTCTTTCCGGACACCTTTCAGCCCTTGTCCGGTAGCTTACCCTTTGTGAGTACTCTCCCCTGTAAGAATTTAAGTGCTCCAATAACACTTACCCTTTCCAGTGATTTCCTCCACTATCCCCCAAGCCACAGTCACGGTCTGCCCAACCGTGTGGTCTGGTCACAGTGTTCAGAGAACTGATCAATGGGCCTTGTGACTACAGTTGGGGGCCGATTTTGAAAACCCCCTTGTTTTCTTCAAGGTACAAAATCCCTGTCCTTGCTGCAATACACCTGCTATGTGTACATACTCAGTAGCTTTCTGCCTCACCAGATACCTACTGAGTCTTTTAGGCCCGACACATGGTACCTCGTTTATAGGTCTGACACACAGTCCCTATCTTTCAATTTACAAGCACACGTTTGCCCACACACAGTTTTAGTTTTCTGCGCAGATAATAAACTTTTCACTAGTATGGCAATATGATACAGAGGTTTTAAACAATGTAATCGCTATCAATGTGACAATACTATCAGAACGATTGTTTGAAACTCGTTTCAGCAATACAGGAAATACATATACGCTATTAGGCGAATTGCACTTTAGCGTAGAGACAGACGATGAAAGAAACAAACTTTTCTCTCCTGCCCCAGGTTCTAGCCAGCGCTCCTTGAAAACACACAATAGCGGATATCAGTTACACAACACTGAATGGTGCAGGTTTTGAACACAGGCCCTGATTCAGAGCCGGTCGCTGTGACAGAGCACTCGCTGTGAATCAGGGCCAGTCTTTTTTTTTTAGAACGGCCTCCTGGCCACTCGCATAGCTGTGGGTGACCACCCACAGCTGTAACGAGCGGCCAGGAAGATGGTCGCGATGGTCAAGACCATCAAGACCATTGGGCTTGCGATGAGACCCTTATGGTAGGGTCTCGTGGCCACAAGCCCCAGAGAGCTTTCGACTCAAACAGAGCCGAAAGCTTTCCCACTGACATCACTTGTGATGTCAGTGGGGCTGCCCCCAGACTGTAGGCATTCTCATGGGAACGCCTCTGTCTGGGCAACCACCCCCCCGGCCTGCCCACCTTTAGGGGGTCTGTTGTCACTCAACATCGACAGCACGCCCCCTTTGGTGCGAGACCCGGAGCGACGGCTTGCCCGTCGCTATCCGGGTCTCACGCATGTGCACGACGGAGCCGGCTCCGTCGAGCGCATGCACTTTGGGCCACCATCGACCCGGTTGCGAGCGCTCAGCGCTTGCGACCGGGTCTGAATCAGTCCCACAGTGCGTTCTTTCCTGCATATGGCGCCTTCCATCCTTTGGTGCGAAATCGAGATCCGGTCGCTATCATGTGACTTCTCGGTAGCTTGGCATTCAAACTATGAGCCCCCAACTATGAATACCCCTAAATCGCAAGAGAGAAATAATTGCTTTCCAGACTTTGATTGTGGTTCCAAAGCACAAAAAGTTAATTTTGCTAAATAAAATAAGTTACACGCTTTGATCTATCACAATTAGTGCAAAGACAATTAAATACAAAAGGTACTGCTTGATACATATGCATGCGCACCGGTCCCAGTATACCGTCGTCAGTCCTGAGGTCTATGGTCATCCAAGAGAATGTCTACTGACTGGGACCGGTGCACAGGTTATATACCCTACAGATCATGATAACAACAATGTAGACAGACAAAACATAATTCCATTGGTTCTTGGTCTTTGTAGTACACTGTAGTTCATAGGACAGTTCATATGTTGTCACTAGGGGTATGTCCCAATTCTCCAACAATGTCTTGAGATTACATTGTCTTTCCTTAACTGGTTTAAGACACTACATACAGAGTATACATTCTAACCAATAATTTCCTATAATCCATAACCATTGAACGCAAGCTGCGACTCCCTCACTGATAGATTCAAATATCTGGAAATAAACAGGGTGTCAGTATAGTACCAAACATGCCATGTCTACCATGTTGTATACCTTAAATATCATATATGCACACTTTATACCATAATGATTGTCTAATAAAACATTTTATATATGTACTTGCATAAGTAATAGTGAGATATTTACAGAAATACATAAGTATGCATTGCGCGTCTGAGCACAGTGCAAATGCTGCGGTGCGTGTATGTATTGTGCACAACGCAATTATGCCCTGTGTGTTTGTGCATTTTGTCTTACATATGCTAATGTGCGTTGTGCGTCTTCATATTAAAATAGTTAAAGAGTATGTTCGTGGGTATGTGCGTAAGCATAAGAGCGTCTATGTATACGCATTGTGGATACACATGCGATTGTCTATGTGTATGCATGTGTGTGCAAATGTGCATTAGTGTTTGTGTCATGGATTAAAAAAAAGAATATATATATATATATATATATATATATATATAAATTTAACAAAGGCTTTCTTATGCTTATTTAGAAAACGATTGTCAGTACTTAATCACATCAGCATTGGACACAAGGTATACAATTGCTAATGATAGTCAAACTTCTGACAATTGTTTCTAACTTCCTCTGAGCATATCAGTGTCTGTGTTACACTTCAATTGCCACAGACGTACTGTATCTGTATGCGGAGCTTCTCAATATATATGCAATACAAGTAACACTCAGCGGGCGCCCGGCAAATGGAGGGTGCAGGGGTGCGACCGCACCCCTTGCACCCTCCGTAGTTACGCCAATGGAGGTGGAGCGCCGATCAGCGGCGCTCCTTCTCCATGCAGCTCCCGGAGCAGGTAAGTGCAGTAGAGGGGTTTGAGGAGGGTGCGGAGGGAAGGGCAGCGGACAGCGGCCTGGCACCGTAGGTGCAGGGGGAAGGCCGGGCCCCGGGTTGGTCCGGGCCCCATAGCAGCCGCACCCCCTGCACCCACGGTAGTTACGCCACTGGTACTGAGTACAGACTCTGTTGATCCAGACGCAAGGCTGACACAGGAGAATAGCACTACTAGGAAATTGTACTTGCATGACGTACAAGTTTGTACCCAGATCGGGATCATATCGATCGTGGTTCATATTGATCGTGGTTTATTCATAGGGAGATTTTGGACTGTGTGCGCCTATGTTATGACGGACGCACGCGCTTCATGTCTCTCCAAATCCTGGTGACCATAGCCGAGAAATTACCCTCACAGAGGCTATACTATTAGGACAGCAGCAGGAGATAACTTTTACATGGCTAGCGTATTCTCTCTGCTTTTACTAGGAGTCACGTCCATATTCATTGAATATTGTGGTAGTCACGTCATTTATAGTTTAGTATTGTCATTGTACATTATGATAGCCATGCTAAGTATAGCTTAGTTCTGTTCTTCATCTATTTTATTACCAGGCACCTGTTTTATGCACTGTGGGGATTAATATGATTGTTAGCCCCTGCCCCCCCCTCCCCCCTTGTATTGCTACATAATGAATGACTTGTTAATATTGAACACCCTTTTGATGTGCTGCACATGCATCTAAATCATTGTGAATATACTTCCAATCTGCATTAGGGGTGCTCCCATATGTGCAGAAGGTCGAATTAACACTCTCAAACATCACAGCAGGTGGATCGTTTATTCCATACTATTCTTGGCTAAATATCCAAACCCTGTGTGGTGTTGGTCGTGGGATATGCAGACCATACCAGCATAATATCTATGTATTTCTAATGATGAATATTGAATATTCTATATATAGTTGAATTTTCATGTTTTTTTCTTGTATTATGTTACATATGTATTTAAATCATTGTGAATATACTTCCAATCTGCATCAGGGGTGCTCCCTTATGTGCATAAGTGCCTAATTAATACTCTCCAATAACACAGCAGGTGGATTGTTTATTCCTTATTACTCTTTGGCTGAATTTCCAAAACCTGCCTGTGTGTTGGTTTGGAGATATGCAGACCATACCAGCATAATATCCATGTATGTTTAATGATGAATATTGAACATTCTATATTTAGCTGAATTTTCATATTTTTTCTTGTATCACGTGACTTTCTAGGATTTGCTAAACATTATGCAATATGGTTTAATGTCCAAATATACAAATTATTCAACTTTTGAACGTGACAACAGAAGTTAGAAACATACTTATTGAATCTAAATACAATCTGATTATATTATTTTGATGTCATTTACCTTCAGTGTGTTGTCTTCTTTATCTCTATTAACTGAGGACAATCTCTAGTCAGTAATTCTCTCATTGAGTGTCCAATGCTTACAGTATGACACCCAAAAGCAGAAATGAAATCTGAGTAACGTCCCTGTTATTCTGTTGTTTCTAAGGGTAAACTGCTCTCTGGTAATCTCTCACCCCTCACAAATAGCAATTTGCATAGGTGGGGAGCAGCAGAATGAGGAATAGCAGCACTATACCCTGACTTTTCTGATATTTTATGTTTGCTATATCCTTATGAAATGAAACGATAGAGGGTAAAACTTGGATATGTTTTATACATGAATTTTTAAGTGTTGAATTGGTCAGATACTGCTATTTAGAGTTCTACAGAGAATGGGGGTACCGATTCAACACTAGGTATATTTGATTATAATACATGACATCAAGGACACTCTATGTATTAATACTGCATGTCTTAACAGTCGTGATGTCCGATATATATATATATATATATATATATATATATGTGTGTGTGTATATATATATATATATATATATATGTGTGTGTGTGTGTGTGTGTTATATATATATATATATATATATATATATATATATATGTCTAATGTTCTGAATATTTCGCCCCTATTTGGATGGATTAACAAACAATGATGCTTTCACAGTGACACTTTTCTGTTTATTGTTATATTGCATCAATTTATTCATTTTGTCTTATATGTGTATCATAATACTTGTGGATCTTTATTTGATGTTGTGTCTGTTTGTACATGATCTTTTTCTCTCTATTTTAATATATTTATTAAAAGTTAAGATTTAATTATTTAATCATTCATCTATTTAGGAGTGCTCACCAAACAGAGGGCCTGATTCAGACCCGTTCACGAGCGCAGGATGCTCGCAAGCGGGTCGATGGTGCCCTACTGCGCATGCGCACGACGGAGGGAGCATGCCGGGGGCGTTGCTGCCAGACGGAGGCGTTCCCATGGGAACGCCTACAGTCTGAAGCCGGTCCCACTAACATCAGTAGTGATGTCAGTGGGAGTGATTTTGGCTCTGATAGAGCCAAAATCACTCCAGGGCTTGCGGCAGCAAGACCCTATCGCAGGGTCTCCGTCGCAAACCCGATGGTCGCGATGGTCTTGACCATCGCGACCATCATCATGGACGCTCGCTATAGCTGTGGGTGGTCACCCACAGCTATGCGAGCGTCCGAGAGGCCGCTCCATTTTCATGTAGGAGGGCCCTGATTCAGAACGAGCGCTCTGGTCAGAGCGTCCGGCTCTGAATCAGGCCCAGAGTTCTTTCTATTTTTGTTTCTTCAAAAAATGGAAAGAGGGAAAGGAGTTGTCTTGTTTGGGGCGCACAATACATAAATGGTATGAATATTAAAAATTAACTTTTATTATTTGCAAGATAAAAATAATAAGGAAAAAAACAGCAAAATATTAAAACTTCCTGTATACGTGTAAACATAAATTGTGAGGACATTGTAATACCCTAAATGTGATTAAAACAGTTCTCGTTCTTGTGTTTCTTCCCTAAGGTCTTAAATCAATGTAAGCTGTTAATCATGGGTCTAAACAAAAAGAGTATCCACCTGTAGATGTAGCTAAAGAGATCAAGATACTATGTTACTTGAATAGTCACAGAATGTAGCTACCTATAATGTGTCAATTCCAATGTGGCTAGTTTTTAAACTCAGGCTAGATTAATTCATAACAGCGCAAAATGCTCCATATAGTTTCAGTAAATATACAATATAACGGTAGTGAGCACAATGCTGAAATTAAAGTCTTTAAGCGTGCCACTTGTATAGTTCGTCAGTGTATAATAATTAGATCCTTCTCAATTATAAAAGGGGATATGGGCCAGCTATAATTTGCTTGGTCCGTCACCTGCTTATATTGATTATGGAAACGGATAAATGTACTATTAACAGGTATATCTCGTTTTACTATTTATCCCTTTTAGTAACATGCATGCTGTAAATGTTATAATGCATGGTAATCAATTCACTATGTACACCGTCACTCTTGTATATACACGGGGGATCACTACCCCATTAACGCTGATTGTAGATCCGTGTTGCGGATAATATAAATATCCACTGTACACATATAATTCAGCAGGTGATGCCCGCTATTGCCGCAAACACAGAGACATCAGCATGACAAACTAACATGACACATTAACACATGGATACAGAGGTATTAGCACATAGGGAGAGAAAACACAGCGAGAGGAACGCCGACGTGCGTTTCGCTGGGTGAATGCTTTTTCAAGGCTTAACCCGATTGCCTCCAGCTGTGCCTTTTTATTTCATTCCTCCACCTATCATGCCACTCAAAGCCGATCATGTGGTGTGGAGGATGGATTTATTACCTGGGCCATCCGTATATTACCCGGCAATGATTTAGATACTAAGTTAATCTATTCAGCCAATCTAAAAATCCATTAATCATAACGTATTAGAATAATATCTTTGAACAGCAAGGAAAATATCCATCAGTAATAATTCATATATAAATAGTATAGATAGGTGAATGGTAATCAACATTAGTCAATTATATATTATTAATATTAATTTAATAAATAAAAAAATATATAAAACATACAAAATATATGAAAAATAAAAATAAAAAGTGAAGAGTAAATGTGAATATAGAAAATAAGTGTTGAAGTAAAAGTTAGGGTGCATGTGGTTGAAAGAAACTAAATATTTAAGTATATAATAGTCAGCATATAAAGTGAATGTGAAGTGAGAGAATTAATGTGTGCTAGAATGAAAAAAGTGAAAATCAAATAAAAATCAACAAACAAACTAGAAAAAAGAAAATTAAAAAATATAACTTAAGTGATATAAATATATATGCAAAGAATTGTGTGAAAATCAGTCATATCAATATGTAAATAAACCATATTAAATAAATCATAACGTGCTATACCTTATGTACTCCTAAATTAAATAAATCATAAATTATAGTGACATCAAGTATGCATGATTTAATAATCGACTTAAAAAAATTTTATTTTCAAATAATATTATTCTATAATTATATTACATATAGTTAAATAATTATATTAATTGTGAATAATAACTCATGTGTAATAAGATTCAAATAAATAAAAATATTGAACCACTCACTCATCTTAAACAATTCATAACCTAAGAGTAACTACAAACTTGGCTGTCATCAACATTCATTCATCAGTTATGATACACATAAGACTAACCGACAACTTTTGTTCTCAAGAAAAACAATAAATTAACCCATTAATATTCAGGTATTATTCATTAGCAATATTTTGAATCCTATTTTATTCAGTCTAGGATAAAGATATTGTCTGAAATGGAAATTAGAGGTGATGTGATCTAATAAAAAGGCTACATAACTATTTTCCTCATTCCTCCCCATTAGGGGAGTAACAGTCCATTAGGAATATCATCTTACAATCTAAGACAGAGGTTTAGAATATTACCAAAAATAGAAATTCGAAATAGTATAATCTTATAAAAAAGCTGCATAGCTATTTCCCTCATTCATCTCCTTAGGGGAGAGGCAGTCCATAAGAAATATCATCCTAGTTTCCCATTTGAGAAGTTCTTGATCTACATCACCTCCTCTAATACCTAGGTTGATTCGTTTCAAACCATATGCTTTCAACCCTGTTGGATTGCCATTATGATGTTGGAGGAAATGTCTTGCCACTGGAGTTAAGGGTTTGAGTCTAGTCCGATCCTGTCTAGCATTACGTATAGTGCCAACATGTTCCAAAATTCGAACCTTAAGGGGCCTGATGGTTTTGCCTACATAACCTTTACCAGTGCTACATTCTGTGACTACTCAAGTAACATAGTATCTTGATCTCTTTAGCTACATCTACAGGTGGATACTCTTTTTGTTTAGACCCATGATTAACAGCTTACATTGATTTAAGACCTTAGGGAAGAAACACAAGAACGAGAACTGTTTTAATCACATTTAGGGTATTACAATGTCCTCACAATTTATGTTTACACGTATATAGGAAGTTTTAATATTTCGCTGTTTTTTTCCTTATTATTTTTATCTTGCAAATAATAAAAGTTAATTTTTAATATTCATACCATTTATGTATTGTGTGCCCCAAACAAGACAACTCCTTTCCCTCTTTCCATTTTTTGAACGTTGTTGTTAGTTGTCTTAAGGGCTGCACCCCCGTAGAATAACATTTATGAGCCACATTAAAATCATAGATATATGAGTTGAAATCAGGGGTTTGTTATCTGGTTATTTTACCAGATTTATATATAAAATAAGTACTGGTGCAGTGGATAATTTAGTTTTTTGTATTTTTGTCTCTTGACAGCCTATACCTAACTCTAGTGAGCACCACCACTGCCAATATACATTTATAATTTTCCCTTATTATTCCTAGGAACAGTGGTTAATATTACTTATTGTAATTCAATTAATTTATCTCTGCCTGTGCGTCATCACTTCCCCTCCTTCCCCTTCCCTGACGTTACATATGACGTACTACGGCCTCTGAATCAGGGCGTTTTTTTTTTTTTTTAATGGAGCCGGCCACCTGGCCGCTCGCTAAGCTGTGGGTGACCACCCACAGCTTTTGCGAGCGGCCAGCTTATGGTCGCGACCATCGGGGCTTGCGTCGAGACCCTTGTGGTAGGGTCTCATTCCCGCAAGCCCCGGGGGGCTTCCTGCTCTAAATAGAGCAGGAAGCTCACCACTGACATCACTGGTGAGTCAATCACAATCGACAGCCGCCCCGTTTAGGTGCAAGACCCGTAGCAATGGAGCGCCCCTCGCTGGCCGGGTCTTGTGCATGTGCACGCCGGAGGCGGCACGTGCGCAGGGGGCAAACATCTACCCGCATAGCGCTTGCGAGTGGGAATAAATCAGCCCCTAAGGACATACGCTGTGGCTTTAGACGCAGAACTGGCACAGGAGAATGGTATGATGAGATTATACTTGGATGATGTACTAAGTACACACACTGTGACTTCAGACGCAGAACTGGCACAGGAGAATGGTATGAAGAAGTGGTACTTGGATAAGTGCGCATGCACACTTGGGAAACATAGACCCGCTTGCGAGCGCTCAGCGCTTGCGATCGGGTCTGAATGAGACCCTCTATTCCCAACTCTGAATCAGGCCCTAAGTACATGCACTGTAGTTTCAGACACAGGACTGGCACAGGAGAAGACTCTAGGAGATTGTACTCAGTAGACGTACTGAGTAAACACACCATGGATAAATACTAGGAACAAGTCACTAGAAGCAACCGAGCTTGGAACCTGGAACGCTGCAACTGCAATTCTTCACTGGAAGTAACAACGTTGTACAAGCAACTTCCTGTTGTCCAGAGCCCGGTTAAATACCCTAAGGTAGCAGTCCATTGGAGGATAGGGTCAGATGACAGCAACCAATACTACCATTGGGTAAAGGGCTAATCAGGATATAGACTGTCATGGCTGCATCCATGACAGTAACCACAGAAACCATATCACGGAGCGAGCACATGGATGTCCTAGCAGACCCCAGGTATAATCGTCAGTGCGTCACCTTCCGCCGTGCCTGGCGTCTGACTGCTCTGGAGGTCAGGGGAAGCTGGCGCTGAGGTGAGTGACGCCCGATCCTAGGCCGCAACCTGACACTGGCTTTATTTGATGTATTTTGTTGATTACTACTAGTATTATATAACATGTATTTGGGCTGAGATTAGATACAGTATGGCATCACCATGTACTGGAAGTTCATTGCGTTTACCCAGGCCCCCTCTGGGATGGAGTACTGATGTATTGGAAGTTGTTAGAAAGTTGTACTATGAGAGAATATGACTTATAGTAGGGATCCCCTGAAGATCTACACTTTCACCGTTAGGTGACAAACTTATCTCATAGTTCCTATGAGGCTTTGATATATTTTGGCCATACAAATACCCCTGGGTGTGTAGGCACATTATGAATCCATTTATACATAGGGGCCAATTCATCAAGACATAATTCTCACTAGTGATAATTATGTTTTAAACTATGGACCTGATTCAGAGCCACTCGCAAGATGTGGTCGCTCGCTCCCAGCGTATGCAAATCCAGTGCACGCCCAGCAAGGCATTCGATCGCACGGCAAGGCATTAGCATGCCCACTTTGTGTATGCAGACGCCCACCAGCCATTCATAAGACGCCCACTTGCGCACATCATCTCCAGGAAGTGCATGAAAACATTGGTACATCGAGCACCATCGGATGTGCTTGCAGCGCTTGAGGTTGACTATACCTGGCCGCAAGCACTGCGATCCCTTCAGTGTGAAATACAACCAGGTGACGTGTACAATAACGCTGCCTGTTAATTATGCACGTCTATGAAACGGCATTGAAACACACAGGTACGCCTGCATTCGTACATCCACCCCCCCCCGTTTCTAGTGGCCTGGCCCTGTTACCACCCACAAATGGCCTCTCCTGTCACTCATTCAAATGGGCTGTCTATGCTGAGCGAGCGAGTGCTTCCTGATCTGTCGCAGTGGTTCGCGCACGTGCAATGTGATGCATGCGCAGAGCGCAAATATCGTCCAGCAACGAGCGATCGCATCCTAGCGAGAAGGTCTGAATCGGGTCCTATGTTTTGGAGGGATTCATCATGCCTCCCTAACAAAAGTATCACTTCCGAAAAACTGCTCTTTTTGCAGAGTCAGCTTTTTTGGAAAAGTGATACATTTCCCCCCTATATCTGACATGTCCTATGGATTTCTCCACAGCTGCCAACCCAACCACGCTGCTGTGTCTCCCCCAGTGTCCTCTCTACTCCCCGTGCTGTGGTCTAACCCCCGGCCTCCCTCCACCGCCACCTCTCTCTCCCCTGCTCACTATGAATAATGTAACATACAGTAGAGTATGTTCTGTAACTAAATCAACATTACTATTGCCAATTATCAGACATTCATGAATATTTGTAAAACACCTTCTGCTTATCGGCAGGGGCACTGGGGGGGAGGGGGTGCTGGTACTACTTACCTGGGCTTGCTGGAAGGGCCCACTTCTGCCAAAATCCCTCTTAGCTGTCAGCAGTCCAGCATAAGCTGCTGTGTACTGGGCTGCAGTGGGAGACTGCTCACTGCAGCTGAGCAGCAGTAGCATTAGCCTCCTCTGACTGTGGGGGGGGGAGCGATCACACTGATCGTCCCCCCTGGATTTGTCCCGGGCTGAGGGGATCACGGCACTGACCTCCCCAGCGCACAGCTCCACTTCACAGTGCTGCAAAAAGGTTTTTCTTAAAAAGGGGGCGTGGCCAAGCCTACCGGGATAAGGTCACGCTCCCTTTCCCCGGGCCTGGGAAGCATTTCTATGGTCGTGCTCATCAGGGGACTATCATCGGGTTGGGTATAGGATCCCGGCGGTCGGGATGCCGACGGTCAGAATATTGGCAGCTGCATCCTGACAGTCAGAATTCTGATAGAATTCAGTAATTATTCTAACCCACTTTTCCCACAGCCTAATCCTAACCCTTCTCATCTGCAGCCTAACCATAGCCCTCTTCCCCCCCGCAGCCTAACTATAACCTTCCCCCTAGTGCCTAACCGTAACCCCTAACCCTATTACTTACCCAAGGCCGGCCCTAGCCAATTTGATGCCCTAGGCAAGATTTTGGCTTGTGCCCCCTAGCACCACCACTAGTTCCGCCTCTGACCCAGCACCCCTCTCCCAGCAGCACAGATCACAGCAGCAGCCAGCAACACCCATTACATTCACCTGCAGCAATCCTCATCCAGCACAGTGACCCTCACCCAGCATCACAGATCACAGCAGCAGCACCCATCACTCCTCACCCAGCCAGCACAAAGCACCTCTCACAGCAGTCAGCTGAGCACCCCTCACTCATGCTGAGCTGACCTCTGAAGCTAGTTGCAGCTGCCATGCGTCCACCCGTCCCTGCACTTATTTCCCTGCTCCTAGTCATTCCTGTGCTTGGTGGCTGGCAAATACATTGTCCACACAGGGAAAAACACACTGCCCCAAACAGGGAAAAACTCAAAAACATTGCCTCAAACAGGAAAAAATGTAAACACATTGCCCCAAACAGGGAAAAACTCAAACACATTGCCCCAAACAGGGAAAAACTCAAACACATTGCCCCAAACAGGGAAAAACTGAAACACATTGCCTCAAACAGGAATAAAAGTAAACACATTGCCCCACACAGGAATAAAAGTAAACACATTGCCCCACACAGGAAAAAAAGTAAACACAGTACCCCACACAGGAAAAAATTCAAACATATTGTCTGTCATCTATTATCCGCTGACAGAGGCCCCCATTTAACAATGAAGCATAAGCATTTTAGCGCTCGCTAAAGGGGTTATGACGCTCTTTCTGGATGTAACAAACAACGGTAATCTAAGATTACCGCTGTTTGTCAAGCATCGCTCTTGCCATATTTTAGATGGTGAGAGCGATGCGCTCCCCATTGCTGGCAATGAAGACCCAGTGAAGCTTTTCAGGCACTGCCGGGTCTCCCTGTCATGCACATGCGCAAACGGAACATCGCGCATGTGCATTACACCGGCGCTCGGTGAGCAGAGGACCCCGCTAACGAGGAGGACTTAGTGGGACCTTGCCGGAGGGGTATGTATTGATAAATAGCAGTGGCATTTTAGTTTGTATCACAATAATGCTATACGAAAATTGCTGCTGGTATTTTTCATTAATTTATAAATGGGGCTCAGAGTGTGCCCCCCCAATGCCCCCCGCCCACAGGATACTGCAGTTATGGTACTGTCGGGATGGTTGAGAGGTATGCAAAAGGATAGATAGATAGAGTTGTGAGAGGGGTGGTCTCTCACTTGAATTGCCCACATTCTGGTGGGATCAGCTCCCTCCAAGGGAGAGGAAAACAAGACCGGCACATTCTGCAGTTACAGCAGAAGTTTGGAATTCTGGGTTTTCTGGGCTGCACAGCTCAAAGTGGAAATATAGAATTCTGGGTTTTCTTGGTCACCTAGAGCCAGCAGGAACTCATCACTGAGCAGCACAGGAAGGGTTTAAAACTCTCACACACCTGTTGCTCATTGTCCTTATGCTGACTAGCAGCCAGGTAGTACCTACAGTGTTGTAGTGCCATGGTCCAAGGGCTATGCTGGGAGAGCATGGCCAATAGTGGCTGCAAGCCACTGCTGACTGCTAAGCACAAGGAGTGCTGGAACCTTTTATGTTTGTTTGCTTATTTTCTGTTATGTGACTGTGTGTGTGGCCTATGCTCATGTATGCTAAAGTGCTGTGTCTACTGCCATTAAAGACACTGCTTTACCGAGTACCTGCCTGTCTGGAGTCCTCATTTCTATACCCTGTGTTACAATAGCTAGATAGATAGATAAACAGAAAAGTTTGATGGCACTTGGGCTGAGCAGATAGCAATAACAGGCAGACACAGTCTAGTAAAGGTCGATGATTCAGAGCCGCTAGCTCTTCTTAATAAAAGAGCTAGCTGATCTGAAACATTGAACTTCACTAGACTGTGTCTGCCTGTTATTGCTATCTGCTCAGCCTGAGTGCCATCAAACTTGCCTGTTTATCTTTACAGATATATCTGGTGGGCACCAGGGCATGTTGTTATATTTGGTAGGACTGCCAGACAAAAGAGGATTGTAAAATATATATGATGACCGTGCCGGGTGTGCACTGAAATGTTGCTGTTTTCCTGCCATGAATGTATTTACCAAACCTACTGAATTACTGCCACTCAAACTTACACAAGCAGTGAAATTCTGATCATTAAGGCTGACACCTTAAGGTTGTGTTCCTTGCGCAAAACAGATATGGCATGCCATCACACCCTGTGGTTAACTGCAGATTCAGAACTCTCACAGAGTATGATTATCACTCACAAAATGGTGGAGCTGCTAATTTATAGAATTGTGTGCTCATTGGAATATGCAACTGAGGTCTGAGCAGTTCTGTGGCACACACATCCCACTCAGTGCCCACAATCTTCCCATTTGGTCACCACAACAGTCCATTCTCACTCCATACATCCATATAAAAGTCAGAATACACATTTAGCTCCATAATTGCTAAAACTATCACACTCTGTATATGTATGTAGACTTCCTTCTCCATATGCCTCCATGCTTCTCTATCTTCCTCAATCCCTACTGCTGTGAGGTCTCCCAACTGTGCTAGTTTGTATTCCCTCATCCACACCAATCTGTTTCCTGTCCCTCTCTTCCTACATCCGATCCACTGTTTCCTTCCATCTGCACCACTGCCTTCCCTGCAGCCATGCCGCTCTGTCTTTCCTCCCATCTTCTGCACCAATCTGTCTTCCCCAATCCCTACTGTTGTGTGTTCTCCCATTTGTGCTAGTCTGTATTCTCTAATCCGCATCAATCTGTCTTTACCCATTTTACCTCTCGCTCGGGGGCTTGCGCAGGCGCAGTGTGGCCGCTGCGCATGTGCAGGGCCTCAACATCGACCTGCTTGCGAGCGCTCAGTGCTTGCGAGCGGGTCTGAATGAGGCCCCATGTCCATTAAGGTGTCAGCCTTCATGATCAGCATTTCATTGCTTTTTTGAGTTTGAGTGGCAGAAAATTCTACGTTTTGTGAAGTTTCAGATCATGTCTAAGAAGCCTTAATGGGACATGTGAAACCATAAGGTTTTTTTTTGTCTATGAAATTTCATTGCTTTTTTTATAATTTATTAACCATCAGGGACAAGATCAGTTAACTGGGCCACATGCAGGGGAGAAGTGCAACAAAATGGTACACTAGCACTGGTGGGGACAGCACACAGGAGGTGTTTCTGGGGTGTATAGGGAAAGATGGCTGCAGGGGTAGGCTGTAGGCATGCGGGGCAGTGCACAGGGGCAGCAGCCGGGGTGCGGAGCAGTGGCAGCAGCGGGGCAGTCCACAGGGGCAGCAGCAGGGGTGCGGAGCAGTCACAGCAGCAGGGCAGTGCACAGGGGCAGCAGCGGGGTGCTGAGCAGTGGCAGCAGTGAGACAGTGCACAGGGGCAGCAGCGGGAGTGCGGAGCAGTGGCAGCAGTGGGGAACAGAGGAGCTCGCTGGCGCTGATGGTCCCAGCCCTCATCTGCTTCTTAAGGCCCCTACACACGGAACAATGTGCTCGCGATGCGATATTGTGAACAATTTCCCTTGAACTCTCCCTGACACACTAGAACACAAAATTGTGTGCCCCCTCACCCCAAAGCTGAACCAGGACACCCAGTACTGGTTGTGCTAAATACAGGGGACAAACGACGTAGGGGTCCCCTGTATTAAGCACAACCTGCATTGGGCTATTCAGAGTCAGTCCTGGTTGCCAAAATACAGTGGACAAACAATGTAGGGGTACCCTGTATTTAGCTCTGAGCTGGTCCTGATTATGGAAATACAGGGGACAAAAAGCGTAGGGGGCCCCCATATTTGCCATAACCAGCACCGGACCCTTTCTAGTGGGGGAGTAATGCCACAGCCAGGGGAACCCTTTCACTGGTTTCCCCAGCCAAAGCATTACCCCTGACCACTAGAAAGCCCAGACGGGGTATCCCTGGGGAGGTGGGGTCCCCCCCAATAAAGGGTTCCCCCTCACCAGGGCACCCCAGGCTTAGACTGATAGCCCGGGGCTATCCCCGGCACCCCTGGGCGGTATGTGCTGGGTTGATTGTGTAAAAGTGTAGTGTTAAAAACATATTGTCCTTTGCAGGTGAACCACAGGTCCCAGCAAGCCTCCCCCGCATGCTGGTACTTGGAGAACCACAAGTTCCAGCATGCGGGGCATTACGAGCTCTCTGGCACCTGTAGTCCTTCTGTAAAGAAAATATTAAAATAAATGCAATCCACGTTAATATTTTAAAAGTTTATTTTACTTCACCTGGGAACATGATCTGTGTGTGTGGGGGAGGAGGGCTATTCTGTGCTGAGGGGAGATGATCTGTGATGGTGGGGGGCTATTCTCTGCTACGGGGAGATGATATGGCTGTGGAAGAGGAGGCTATTCTGTGCTAAGTGGAGTTGATCTGTCTGAGGGGGAGGAGGGAGCGGCTATACTAGGGGGAGATGATGATCTGTCTGTGGGGAGGGGGGATATTTGTGCTAGGGAAGGAGAATGGTGCAGGGGAGATGCAGGATGATGGCATTGGAGAGACACAGGAGGATGGTGCTGGAGATAATCAGGGGGATGACTTGGAGAGGGGAAAGCACTAGAGAGATACATGGAGGGATTGGCTGAAGACACACCAAGACGATGGTGCTGGAGACACACATATAGGACAGTAGGACCACTATTAAAAGAAAAAAAAAGACTGGGGGACAGTCTCTAGAAGATAACAATTCTAATGAAACCATATTACTGATGCAAATGGTACCATTTGTTCTATATGGGATACTCATCTTTCGTCCTCCCCAAAACTTCTGTTACAATGTATTATCTGGTTCTTGATGGTGACATTGGCTTTATTGCGACACAAACAGGCGGCTTCCAGACCATGTGATCTCATGCATGAATAGTGAATTTCCGACTCAATACACTGCCTGTCCTGGGAGGATCAATTTCTTCAGAGGTTCCCCGTAGTAGAGAATTCATATAGGTAAGAAAATACTCATTCACATGCTTGCTGTGCTTATTCACTGTAGAGAGGGACTGTGAGCATGCCCATCAGCTCCTGGAGCACTGCGCATACCCCCAACATGATGAAAATGGGGACTTGCTTGCCGGCATGGCATTTCACATTAGGCCACACCCCTTGTGAGGTCACGCCCACTTTTTGGTCACACATAGGGTCACTGAGTTTTTTTCAGGGCCGTTTTAGATTCCCAAACTGCCCTTGGCCACAATAATTAATATACAGACTACAGATTTTGCCAAAACCACCCTAAAGTGTTTTGGTTTTGATTTGGTTTTGGATTTTTTAAACAATTGATAAAAACAGCTAAAATCATATAACTTGGACCTGTTTTTGTTCCTATAGTATTACTTACATCATAACTTTCATTTCCAGTCAGATCCATTTTTTAAATCTGAATTCTGAATTGCAAGAAGACCCTAGTCAGGACTCTGTCTACTCGTAACCCAAAAGTAATTCCAAACTGCGACTTGGTTCTACTCGGAACCCTAAGTTCGGGTGTGTTCGGTTTTATTTTTCTCAATAAATGAACCACTCATCTCTAATACAGACTATTTAACAATACACCGCTGCAAAACAAGTCTAAAAACTTACAAGAAATGTTTTTAAGGATAGAAGTAAAATTTTGTTACAATATGCAATTACTGTTGTCCTCAGTGGCTATGAATACCTCATAAGAATGCAGTCTTTTTTTCTTTTAAAACAAATTTTTTTATTGAAGCGTCAAGTGTCACAATTACAGATATCGCATTGAACAAGAATGCAAATGTTCATGTAAATGACACTAAATAGCTCAACACCCCTGCCCCCCCCCCCACAGCCCACCAAATGTACATATGAAAAGTAATTAAAAGGAAAAATCCAATGTTATAATCATATCGGACGGTCATTAGCTGCAAGTTGTAACATATACCAGGATGAGTTCGGTAAACTGTGATGGATTTGGGAATGCATTGAGGTAGAGAGTGTATCTATATAACGTTCCCACATAAAGAAGAATTTCTCAGTTTTGAGATCTTTATCCAAAATGACTTCAACCAAATTCATTCTAAACAGGTAATGTAACTTGACTTTAAAAAGAGAAAGTGAGGGTGGGAGGGGGTTTATCCAGGTCTGGAAAGAAATGGGAGGTACAAAGACTTGTGCCCAAATTTGTGCCAAAGAATGTTCCACATTCTTCTAGTTTGCCAAAGCAATGGGTTATGCCACAACCAGGGGACTTCCTGACCGTGAGTGTGAAGAAAACTAATAAGATGGCCACTCTCTAAAAACTCCCTTTCAAGGGAAGTATTAGCATGTAGGTCTCAGTCGCACAGCCAATACTTAACATATCTGAAGTAAGCAGCGTAAGAATATAATTGTATATTAGGAAAAATTTATTCCACCGCGAGACCTAAGTTGTTGTAATTTATTTAGACCAATTCGTGGGCGCTTCCAGATCCAGATGAATTTCCTAAAGATATAATTGACCAATTGTGCATCTTTATTAGAAAGAAGGAAGGGAAGAACTTTAATATGATACATTAGTTTAGGGTATGATAGTCTTTGTGTTTTTCACCTTTGAATTCAATCTCTTTTTGAGCTTTAAGAAATATCCCCTGTACCCTCTTCTTTCGTTCCATTTTCTTTTTTTCCTTCAGCACCGGACATTGATCTTGCCTGTTTGAAACAGAAGGTTTCTATGCAAGGATTTTATGATAACTATGTCTGAGCTGGCTAACACAGCTTCAGTTTCTGCAAGTCCGGGACAGTGGCCCTCATTCAGAGGCGGTCGGAGGATGCAAGCGGTCGCTCAGAAACTGGGCAGCCGCTTGCATCCTGACCGCCCGCCTGTTTCGGTCGTTAGGCTGTGGGTTTACACCAACAGCTCTAACGACCGCTAGGGTGATGGTCGCGATGGTCATAGACCATCGGGGCTTACGACGAGACCCTAGGGTAGGGTCTCACTTGTCGTAAGCCCCGGAGAGCTTCTGGCTCTGTCAGAGCCGGAAGCTTTCCACTGACATCACTAGTGATGTCAGTGGGGCCTCCCCCAAATGGCAGGCGTTCCCATGGGAACGCCTCTGTTTGGGCTGCCACCCCCCCTGGCCCGCCTTCCAAATGGGGCGAGCTGTCAATCAACATCGACAGCTCGCCCCCTTTGGAAAGAGACCCGCTACGACCGGTGCTGTCGGTCGTAGCGGGTCTCACGCATGCGCACGAAGGAGCCGGCTCCCTCGTTCGCATGCGCACTGGACAAACATTGAGGCGGCCGTGCGGTCGTAGACCGTACGGCCGCCTCTGAATGAAGCCCACTATCCCTTGATCTTTGCCATCTACTGCTGCATGCTGTGAGGCCTATTATTCTTGCTGGACTGGATGCTGCTTGTTTTATAATAAACCCAAATCTGCTATTACAATCATTTTGAAGTGCTTTTTTGTTGTCCCCATTTACAGTATTTTAGGAGCTACTACAAAGATTCATTGTAATTAGCTGTTTTATAATTTTCTGTCTCACATCACCTACAGTACTATGTCCCCATCTAGTGGTTGCATTTATTATTCTAATATGGTTCTGCAGTGTGTATTTATTATACCGTTATGTAGGGAAAGTTTTATTTATTACATAATGTAATGTTATAATCTTTTTTTGGGTCTATTGTGCCAACTCTGCTATTATTTGGATTTTATCTGCATAACACAACTTCACAAGTGTTCCTCTGGGTATGGACAAATACCTACTGTAGATAAATATACCTCCTTATGTTCTGCCACTCCTTCTTCTACTACTAGAATGGGCATAAGGCACCCTCCCTTGCAGAAATCTGCAGCCTCAAATCCGCCCTCTCCACCACCATTGTCTCCTGAAACGGACGACACAGTCCCACCTTTTTCAGTTTTGGTTTCACAGACGGGAGAAGCATTTTTGGAGGTGTGTAGTATGCTCATTGAGAGAAAAATACGTTTTGTTCTTGTATACCCGGTTAAATAATGGGTTATGGTTAATGGTCGCCCCCTGATTGTCACGGATAAACAATTGGCTAAAGATCATTTCAGTAGTTTGATGGACCAACTAAATGTTGTTTCTATTATAGTGCCGATTATGAGAATGTATCATTCTGGGTTCACATGATTCCCTTTCAAGACTTACTTGATTGGATTTTGATTAATGGGTTCGTTAGGGTACTGTACTTTTAGACCTGTTGGTTTACAGTTAATTTATAAAGAGGAAAAAGGTCCGTAGATGTCACCCAGCCTTGACATTTCTGCAGGAATCACATTGGGTAGTAGGGGAGGGCTGCACTCTACAGGCTCCATGGATAGGGGAGTGATTGTTGGCTTCATGTCATTCTAAGTCCCGGGGAGTGGCAATACTTTTTAGGAATTTACGATATATGATTTTACCTTTGATTCTAGGCCCTGACGGCACTACCTGATCGTGGATGTGGAGCTGGAGGGAAAAATACACATTACTCAACATTTATGCCCCTAACGTTGCAACTGGAGAGTTCTTACATTACATTAATCAAATATTAGTAAGTTATTGGTGGAGAATTTAACACATCTATGACCCCAATATAGATAAATCTTCCATCACTTTTCCAAAAACATACCGGATCTCAAAGATATTTTGCAGTTTAGAGACCCATGGCGACTATTAAATATGACAGATTATATGGGTCATTCTATGTGACTCTCGTTACATTTCATGTACATTTTTTAGAAGTTTAAATGCACCACACACAAAAATGAAGTTGAAATGTAACATTTTAAAAATAGGACAATATTATATGTAGTAGGTTGTCATAATTAATGCTTAGAAGCAGGAAAAAAATGTACACTCTTAGGGGCATATTTACTAAAGTGCGGGTTTTTAGAAGTGGAGTTGTTGCCCATATCAACCAATCAGATTCTAGCTATTATCTTCTAGAAGGTGCTAGATAAATGATAAGTCAAATCTATACTATGGGTAACAACTCCACTTCTAAAAACCCGTACTTTAGTTAATATACCCCTTAGTAGTTACATGTTATTGTTTACATGTGTGACCCATGTTACAACACATTGGACATAGGAACTGAGGGGACTTATATATTTATTTAAACCTGCTCTCCTAATTATTTATACAATATAATTGTTATACTGCACACTTATAAGACCCTAAACTTATGATTACTACACAAACAAAAAAAATTATGTTAACCAAACTATACTTAAAATCAATTTTGACATGTTACATACAAATGTGTCTCACGTTACATTTCTGTCCCCAATCAAAGTGCTCTGATACAAATTACTCAAACCTGTAGAATCCATGTGATTTAATCAGTGTAGCCCTGTTTATCTTCCTGGTTAACTGTGAAGATGTAAAAAATATTTCATCTGGTAATTATGGCCATTTCCAGTTGCTGCCAGCTTGCTCCATTGTGCTCACTAAGTATTCACCATGTCTGATTCCAGGGGTGTCTTAAGAGAGGAGGGGGCCCGTGTGCATTCCCCGTGCAGGTCCCCCTCCTCTCTCCCCGGTGGCCAGCTGCCGACTGACGCGGCTGGCCCGCCACCGCAGAAGCAGTAGAACTCTGGGCACTAGAGTGTGCCCAGAGTCTACTGCGCATGTGCAGAACTGCGGAAAAATGGCCGCGGTGGCCATTTTACGGTGTTCTCTGCAGCGCTGACACCCAACGCGGGACCACGGACAGGTAAGTTTGAAATAATATGGGTGCAGGGTGAGCGGTGCAGGGCCCCCCTGGACCCGGGGGACCGTGTGCCCCACACATCCTGCACCCATTATAGATACGCCCCTCTGCTGATGTCCTTCATCTCAACTGGGTAACTTGTTCAATCATATTCAACATAGAACTAGTCACCATCGTTAACTACATCATCTGAAGTCACTATGACAGTTACATTAATATACTACGATCTTTTAGCAGCATATATACGTATATACTAAAATGCTAGCGGTTATGTGAAATGTTATTTTCATGTCCTATATTTCATGGAATGACCTATATATTAATTTGTCTAGAGCTCATAATTCACTGTCCTGTATGGATTACTTCCTCTTGCCCAATTCACTACTCTCTCAAGTAAAGATAAACTACCTTTGAGTATATCATATCAGATAACTTCAATTACGTTAAGTTTGTTTAATGGTTCTTAACAGTTGGCATTTCCCAGAATTTCTAGCCAAGTCGGAGGACTTTAAATGATTCTTGTGTCATTCGTGGTCCAAGTTTTTGGATGATAATATTGACCATTGGCACAACTTCATTTTATTCTGGCCGACGTCAAAGAAAATGGAATCTGTTATAGCTCATTATGAGATGTAGTGTCTCGTAGTTTCTGTCAATATGTGGTCGCACCATTCAAAACCAATTTGGATTCCTATTTATGTTTCCACTGATTTGATACTGAACTTTATAGACCTATTTCTTCTACTGAAACTCTACATGAGCGGTTGTTGGATGAGGCAGCTCTACCCGAGCTTACACATACTCAAAGGGACATTTTATCAGGGGATGTTGCTGAACAAGAACTAACTGAGGTCCTTTCAAGCCTGTAGCCTCATAAGGCCCCGATGGCTACACCGGTTTATACTTTAAACTACTTTGCCATGAGATCATCCCCATCCATTTAGAATTGTATAGGACTATTCATAGATTACAACTCAATCTTCCTGATCTGCTCACCTCATACCAAATGGGTTTTGCTCATGGTTGACATTCAGTAAAGGCAATTAGAACAGCAACTGCTGCAACGGTGGCTTTCACTCAAAATCCTTAATTAAGAAATATGTTATTAAGCCTGGACACACATAAGGCATTTTATACTGAAGCCTGGCCTCATCTGTTCAAGGTTCTGGAAATATGAGACTTTGATTCAGTGTTTGTACGGCTTATTCGTTATATTTATTTATATTCCTGCCCCACAATGTTGTTATAGATTAATGGATCAAGTGAGCATCTTTTAACCATTCAAAGGGGGGCTTGACAGGGGTGTCCCGTCTCACCCCTCTTATTTAACTTGTCAATTGACCCACTGCTTAGGCTGTTGCAAGCCCCTCCGAGAGGGTCACTGGGCTGGTATGGAGTGGAAATATACCTTTAACTTGGGCAGAGTCTCAAATTACTTATTTCGATATACAATACCTGAAGAAGCCATCGGAGCTTTACCGTATTAATGTCACTCAAGTAATCTCGGCCATCTCTGTGGAATTGGAGAGCCATCTACTTTTATCCTACTAGGGCAAGGCTAATTTGATTAAAATGGCTACATTTCTGTACTTTTTATATTTGTTGCAGTTTCTCCAATTGTTGCTCACTCAGGCAGATGTGGCAAAAATAAATGCTCTTTCCAAAAGTCATATGACATGGTAAACGTTCACAAATAGTGTTAATAAAATTGCAACAGCTGAAATCTAATGGTGGGATCAACTTTCTGCAGATCATACTGCATTATTATTATTATAATCCTTTATTTATATGGCGCTACAAGTTTTCTGCAGCGCCATACATAGTACATAAAACTATTAAGTGAACAAAAAAACAAACAAGTAACTTACAGTACAATGAAGGACATTATATACATTGCTGCAATAGTGAGTAAAACACTCACAATAAGCAGCAGGGAGTTGGCAGAGACGTGTTAGGTGCCCTTATGAGGAGTAAGTAGTAGAAGAAAGTGTAAGGAGAAGCACATGAGGTAAGAGTGCCCTGCTCATGAGAGCTTACATTATCTACATAATTGGTTGCATGATACTGAAAGTATGCCAATACACCCCATGTAAAAAATGTTTTACCCGACAGTAATTTAATTACTTTTCTCCACCAACACGAGGCCGAAATTATTATGGTATACTTGTAGATTGTTGCATACTCTCAGATGTAATAACGATCTTAACGCTAATAATTCTGTGTTTTTGACATTTATAGCTAATCCATTTTTACAGCATGGGGAAGTTGCCTTCCCAGTTATGTTTTGTCTGAAGGAAGGGGTGTGGAATATTGGTTGTATGGTTGATTTCGCTTTCAAAAAAAGTTGACATTTACTCAGGTTGTACAACAGTTCCCGATACTAATACAATTTTCTTTAACATTTTATCAACACAGCATTATGTAGATAGGTTTTCAGAACAAGACTGGCAAAACAGTTTTGACCTATTGGTTAAACGATATGAGTCAATGGCTACCCATCTTTCTGTCACTTACTAGTGACCTCTTACTCAAAAATTTGATTGCTAAAGGCAATCATTTACAAGAAGCACAATATCTGGAGATGTTCCTTAATATATTTCATTAGGCCTATTTCTTGCCCCTTCACCATTTTCTGGCAGGAATGTCTACTTCAAGTCAATGTCGACGCTGTGGTACATCACAGGTGGATTTATTGAATTGCTTTTTGGACATACCCACTGCTTCGTAGATTCTGACTTCAGGTTAGGCAATATTCTGTGAACAATTTGGTTAATTAGTTGCCCTTTTCCACTGATTGGGCCATATTTGGGATAAACCCTTGCAACCAGATGGTAACCAGGGGCTGGAGAAAATTGATTTTTGCTTTTAGGGCAGCAGCACAGAATGCCATTTTGCAGTTGTGGATAACTCCAACACCTCCCTCCCTGACCATTTTTAGGGAAAAATTGTTTCACATATTTAATATGCTTTGGTTGGAAACCACACTAGATAGGGGAAGGTTAAAACTTAAATTATTTGATACTTGGGAGAATTATATTGCCACTCTTTTAGTTGATTTTCAGGAGAGAATTAGAGAATCCCTCAAACATATGTTGTGTTATGAGCATAGAATGTTATTAGAATACCCTCCTATACTAGTTGTTGGCTAAAGATTTACTCTGAATATTTATATTATCCTTTTCTTTGGCTGGATTGAATTCATCATGCAGCCCCTCTGGTATCCCAACCACTCATCTCTTTTGCCATAGGGGTTTATAAGGTACATATCACAGCCATGGTAGAAGGCTGGGATAACATATGTAATTGTACACATATTAATATTCCATTCACTATGATGTTCCTGTGTTGATAAGCTATGAACCCTCTTGCAGATTAAACATAATTGTGAACATTTTTATGTTTTTTTATAAATGTATTTTGGTGCTTCAATAAAAAAAGATGTTTTAAAACAAAGAGAGAAATAATCCACTTGCTAACAGTTTCCTTCTTTTCTGGTATAGCGTGAGATAAGTATGTACCATGATGATGACAACTTTAATATTTTGGGTAAGAAGGGTTTTCTCCCTTATGTTATGTACTATCGATGTCACTAGTTTATATACTAGCATTCCTCACAACTCAGGAATAGAGGCTGTATGGAGATTCAGCTCTAACAACACAGATTACACGGGACCAGATGAAGAATTCTTTATCCAACTATTAAGCTTGACACTCACGGAATTATTTTTTATTCGACGGCAAGAATTACATTCAATGCACAGGATGCGCTATGGGTTCGTGCGTAACCCCTAGCTACGCAAACATTTTTATGTTTGAGGTCCAAAAGAAATTATATTTAGGGACCCCGATATTGCACAACAAATCAAGTGGTACTGTAGATATATAGATAACATCTTCCTCTTTTGGACAGGATCTCAAGAAGCTTTCTACAACACATCAAGAAGCGGCTATGAACCACTCAACTCTCTGGATGTAGAGGTCACTGTTATGGATTATCTACAATTACATACTTTGATTTTTTACAGACCCACAGACAGGAATACCATCCTACAAGGGGGAAGCCATCATCCTCCCTCTCTCAAAGAGGGTCTCCCTTATTCTCAATTTCTGAGAATTTGGCATATATGTAGTGACTCACAAGATGCGATCCAGCACATTGATTCCATGTCATTAAAATTCCTGAAACGTGGATATCACTACAAAACTTTGAAGAAGGCAAAAGACATAACCCAGCAATCAAGAAGAATTCTTCTAATAAGTTGGTGTGGACACAAAAATTCTCTTCCGCAAGTCATGATATCATAAGGGCTGCTAAGATCAGATGGCCTATTGTATCCATAACCCCTCTTTGCCTGCTCTGCTCAATTCAAGCATTTTACGATCATACCGACGAGGTTAAAACATCAAGTATTTTGTGGTCCATAACAATATAACTAATCATACAGATGCGAGACCTACACATTTTTTACAACTGGATGAATCACCTGCAGCTTTTTTGAGACAGGCTGTAATTTTGTGCACCCTAGATCTGGGAAACAATTTATCATTAGATATCCACTGACCTGCTCCAGTCATTACGTAGTGTATTTTATCAGATGCCCTTGTGGACTTTTGTACGTGGTAAAACCACAAGACAGATGAAGGAACATATGGCACTACACATTTGGGCTGCCTTGGAGGGTAAAGGCACGGATCTACCAGTGACATGCCACTTTTGAGACCACCAACATAATCTGTCAAATATCTGTTACAAAATTATAGATTGTAACCCCACTAATCCCAGGGTTGGTGACAGGGGCCGCATCTTGCTCCAAAGAGAAGCCAAATGGATCCACATCCTACAAATGGTTCAACCTTTTGGTCTCAATGAAATGACATCGTAGGCATGCTTTTTGTAAACTATGTTTACATCCTTTTTGTATTTTTTCCCACATTTAGGGTGTTAGGTTGGATAGGTTATCTGATCTTGCACCTTCCCTGCCCTGGAATTTATGCAGTATTTTAGGCACATGTCATGCTAGCCACATTACAGTTTAGGTAGTTATACTGTTAGAGTTATACTGATCCCCTTTTGTTTCCATATTAAGCATGGTTCATTCACCATACTATAGCTGACACCTTGTCAGCCTCTTTATAGAGACTTCTGACCATCTCCTCCTGGATTCCTCTGTGTGCTCTGTGTGCGTTAGCTGTATTCAGCATACACATTGCCATAGACTGCTTATCTGTTGTGATTTTTTGACATATGGTTTTGTTATTTTGCAGGGTATTGCAGATTTATGGACATGTCACCATGGAGATGATTTATCAAAGGCTACCACGCCCTCTGGAGACGGCCAGTGCATGGGCGCAGGGTCGCACTGGTGACATCATCTAGTCTCTGTCCAGGAGCTGTGGCGCCCATTGGAGAAAGCGGGTGATAACACAGGTATTGATTGTATTTTTTTTATTATTGTATTTGGTGAAGTCTTGATAAAAGGGAGATGTTCCTGAAACGTTGACATTACCGAGGCTTGCGTCCTTGTAATTATTAACCTGCTAGACTTGGAGGGCCATCCTATTTGCTGGGTTGTTTATATTGGAAAGTCACCTGAGCAATTGTCCAATATATGAGACTGTTGGGTTTTTTGGGAGAATGTATGTATGTATATATATATATATATATATATATATATATATATCAGTGCTCGAAGTGTGCCGGTATACAACGGTATGACATACCGGCACTTCAAGCACTAGTCATTTTTTTTTCTTCCACACAGCTGAAAGCGGAGGCGTAGCTTGAGAGTGCAGTGACAGTTTCACTCAGGCACACTCCGGAGGCATGTCCTTTCTGCACATAGGATCTAGCCATTACCCACTCCGGAGCCCTGCTGTGCAGCACCTCCTCCCGATACCATGACAGCCGGTCAGCAGTGTCCAATTTTCAACACTTTGGGCCCGCTGGTCCCTGCAGCGCTGCAGAATGGCAGTGTCCGGTCAGTACATCAGTACATAGGGATTGGGCAGAAGCGTGGCCTGACCCGCTTTCTGTTCCTCTCTCCTCCCCTGCCTGTTTTCTGAGGGCAGGCGCCACGGCCATGCATTGCTCCTTCAGCATCGGCCTGTTATTGAATGGCCAGGTGCCTGCCCCAGGGAGGATATATTAGCACCCAGCCCCGCTTGGCACCAGCAGTACCCTCACTGCCTTTAATGCCGACCCGGGCTCGCTTCCTCCTGTCCCTGGCTCCACCTCCAAAACACAGTCGCCTCCTTCTCCTAACCCCGCCCACTCCCCTTTACCCGGCTCCCGTCTGCTCCTGGTCCCGGCTCCTCTCTTCACCCACACGGGCAGTCATAGTAGCAGGCTTCCTTATGTGTCCTGTCACAGCCTACTACAACTGTCCCTGGCTCTCATCTATTACCCAGCACCCCTCCAGTGGCTTAATAAGGGTGGGTCAACTGGGCTTGTGTGCCAGTGAGGAGGGGGCACCAGTACAGGGGCTTTGGTTGGGTATAGAGGGGCTTGTGGTTAGGAACAGACCGAAGCTGCCCCCATGCCATACTTATGCACAGGGGCAGATCTCCCCCTGCCATTTGAGCATCTCCCTATTATGGTGCAGCCACCGGGATTCAGCAGAGCAGCTGCACCTATGACTCACCCCGGCAGCAGCAGCAGCGTGCACAAGAAATGCTTATGACTCATGCATGCTGCCGGCCAGAGAGGAGGACCCGAGGACTCAGGAGCTGTCAGACTGAGGATGGAATGATGGATGGAACAAAGGAGGTTCTTCTTTTTTTGTTAAGTACACTACTGTCCCTGGGGGAGAACTAATGGAATATGGATAGGGGAAAGGGAGCCCTGTAAGGGACAGACAAGCAGGGGGAGTGGGATTATGGTAATTACAGACTGAAGGTAACAGGGAAAGGGGGGGTAATGAGCAGATATTAAGGAACATGCAGATGGGGTTGGAGGGAGTGGGGTTGAGTCACACAGTTAGGGACATCAAGGAGGGGGGAGGGCATGTTTAAGGAGGTCAGTTATCATACAGAGAATGGGAAGGGTCACTATAGGGAATATACAGATAAGGGGGGTCACTATAGGGAATATACAGACAAGGGGGGTCACTATAGGGAATATACAGACAAGGAGGGTCAGTATATGGAATATACAGACAATGGGGGTCACTATAGGGAATATACACACAAGGGGTCACTATAGGGGAATATACAGACAAGGGCTTCACTATAGGGGATATACAGACAAGGGGGGTCACTATAGGGAATATACAGACAAGGGGGGTCACTGTAGGGAATATACAGACAAGGAGGGTCAGTATAGGATATATACAGACAATGGGGGTCACTATAGGGAATATACAGACTAGGGGGGTTACCATAGGGAATATACAGACAAGGATGGGCACTATAGGGAATATACAGACAAGGGGGGTCACTATAGGGAATATACAGACAATGGGGGTCAGTATAGGGAATATGCAGACAATGGGGGTCACTATAGGGAATATACAGACTAGGGGGGTTACCAAAGGGAATATACAGACAAGGATGGACACTATAGGGAATATACTGACAAGGACAGCACTATAGGGAGTATACAGACAAGGTGGTCACTATAGGGAAATAGGGAATATACAGACAAGGACAGCACTATAGGGAGTTTACAGACAAGGGGGTCACTATAGGGAATATACAGACAAGGACAGCACTATAGGGAATATACATACAAGGGAGATCACTATTGGGAATATACATACAAGGGGGGTCACTATAGGGAATATACAGACAAGGAGGGTCAGTATAGGGAATATACAGACAAGGATAGCACTATAGGGAGTATACAGAAAAGGGGGTCACTATAGGGAATATACAGACAAGGACAGCACTATAGGGAATATACAGATAAGGGGGGTTACTATAGGGAATATACAGACAAGGGGGGTCACTATAGGGAATATACAGACAAGGAGGGTCAGTATAGGGAATATACAGACAATGGGGGTCACTATAGGGAATATACAGACAAGGGGGGTGACTATAGGGAATATACAGACAAGGGGGCTCACTATAGGGAATATACAGACATGGGGGGTCACTATAATGAATATACAGACAAGGGGGGTCACTATAGGCAATATACAGACAAGAAGGGTCAGTATAGGGAATATACAGACAATGGGGGTCACTATAGGGAATATACAAACTAGGGGGGTTGCCATAGGGAATATACAGACAAGGATGGGCACTATAGGGAATATACTGACAAGGACAGCACTATAGGGAGTATACAGACAAGGGGGTCACTATAGGGAATATACAGACAAGGAGGGTCAGTATAGGGAATATACAGACAAGGACAGCACTATAGGGAGTATACAGAAAAGGGGGTCACTATAGGGAATATACAGACAAGGACAGCACTATAGGGAATATACAGATAAGGGGGGTTACTATAGGGAATATACAGACAAGGGGGGTCACTATAGGGAATATACAGACAAGGAGGGTCAGTATAGGGAATATACAGACAATGGGGGTCACTATAGGGAATATACAGATAAGGGGGGTTACTATAGGGAATATACAGACAAGGGGGGTCACTATAGGGAATATACAGACAAGGAGGGTCAGTATAGGGAATATACAGACAATGGGGGTCACTATAGGGAATATACAGACAAGGGGGGTGACTATAGGGAATATACAGACAAGGGGGCTCACTATAGGGAATATACAGACATGGGGGGTCACTATAATGAATATACAGACAAGGGGGGTCACTATAGGCAATATACAGACGAGGGTCAGTATAGGGAATATACAGACAATGGGGGTCACTATAGGGAATATACAAACTAGGGGGGTTGCCATAGGGAATATACAGACAAGGATGGGCACTATAGGGAATATACTGACAAGGACAGCACTATAGGGAGTATACAGACAAGGGGGTCACTATAGGGAATATACAGACAAGGACAGCACTATAGGGAGTATCAAGGAAGTGGTGGAGACCTGCGCTAGGATGATTATGTGGCTATATATGTTGCAGTGCTTGCTGCGGACCTCCTTGGGGATACCCACCCCAAATCATACAGGATTAAACAATTATGGATTGGAGATCGGCGTTACACTTGGTGTTGTACGTAAAACTTGACACAGTAGGTGAAGATGAAAAAAGGATATTTTATTCATAAAATTGGGGGTCACAATGCCCCTATGTATATTACTCAGTGTAAAGTGGTGAAGCGCAGTAAGGGAACTGGGATTCGGGGCAAGGTGTATATGAAATGGTGGGGGGTATGTATCAGCTGAGATACAGAACAGTCAGTGATACTCCCTGGGGTAGTGTACCGTGGAGAGATGCAGCTGTGAGTCAATAGACTTCTTAAACGTGGGGTGTCCAAGTCTGTGTCTGGCGGGGCGGCGTCTCTTATCCCCCATGTGCACAAAACTTACCCTCGACGTGCTTGTCTATTCACCTCCGGGTGAACGAAATCCTCTTCTCCTGTCCGGGGTCCTCCGGTCCTTGGCTCCGCTGTGTTAGGCAGCGCGTGTCAAGACGCGCTGCTGGTGAGCGGTGTCCCAACCGGCGGTCCGTGAGACTTCCGGGTGTATGCACTCTCGCGAGATTGTGCAACTCCCGGGCTCAGCAGACACTGCACGGCGGCTCAACTCGTTGCCGCGAGGAGACTAAGGAGTGGGACTAGGCTGTAGTGATGAGTCTATGATCACATCGGTGTGTGGTTTCCCAATGCGTATCGGCTTTTGCCTTCCTCAGGGAGTATACAGACAAGGTGGTCACTATAGGGAATATACAGACAAGGACAGCACTATAGGGAGTATACAGACAAGGGGGTCACTATAGGGAATATACAGACAAGGACAGCACTATAGGGAATATACATACAAGGGGGGTCACTATAGGGAATATACAGACAATGGGGGTCACTATAGGGAATATACAGACAAGGACAGCACTATAGGGAATATACATACAAGGGGGGTCACTATAGGGAGTATACAGACAAGGGGGTCACTATAGGGAATATACAGACAAGGACAGCACTATAGGGAGTATACAGACAAGGGGGGTCACTATAGGGAAAATATAGACAAGGAGGGTCAATATAGGGAATATACAGACAGGGGGGGGTCACTATTGAGAAAATACAGACAAGGGTTGCAATATACAGAAAATACAAGGGGGACCACTAGCTACAGTTTTCAAAGGGCTGCATTTTTTTATTTGCTCATGATTCCTCTGACACCCCCTTTGCAGCAGTGCATTCATTCATGCATTTAGCACAATGGGAGCTGAAAATGCACTTATATAAATGTCACACTACATGCCTTCTTTAGGCTATCCTTGTCTTTTACAGTCACGTCTCCCACAGCTACAGTATGCTCCAGCTGTGCTGGATGGATGCAATCAGAGAGGAGAGGGAGCCAAAGGGCTTTTAAGGCCCCCATACATCAGCAATTGATTGCAGCAATTGTGCAATTTGCAATCGATTGTGTATAAAAATCTTTCCCTTTTTCAATCAATTGCAAATTGCAGAATTGGTGAACATGTAGTGTGAAAAATTAATTTATAATAAGATTCTGCTTAGTGTACTTCATTTTATTCAAAGGTTTCAGGAACCCTCCCACCTTAATGAGGTGGGCACCAGAGAGGTGATAAAAATATATATTTTTAAAAAGATCAAAATGTTTACTGCCCCCCTTGTGTTGTAGGGCAACAAAAATGTCACAGCCTAAAGCTTTGGGATATTCTACCCTTTAGCTGCTTAACATATATGTCACATTTCCTAATGTTTGCTATTTTTAATAATAGCATGGACTAAGGGCCTGATTCAGAGCCGGACGCTCTGAACGAGCGCCCGCTCTGAATCAGGGCGTTTTTTTTTTTGTTTTGTTTTGTTTTTGGTGCGTCCTCCTGGACGCTCGCATAGCTGTGGGTTACCACCCACAGCTTATGCGCGCGTCCATGATGATGGTCACGATAGTCAAGACCATCGCGACCATCGGGATTACGACGAGACCTTGTGGTATGGTCTCGCTGCCGCAAGCCCTGGAGTGATTTTGGCTCTATCAGAACCAAAATCACTCCCACTGACTTCACTAGTGATGTCAATGGGGCCGGACCCAGATGGTAGGCGTTCCCATGGGAATGCCTCGGTTTGGGCAGCCATGCCCCGGCACGCCCACCAAAGGGGGCATGCTGTCACTCACCATCGACAGCACGCCCCCTTTGGTGTGAGACCCCGAGCGACGGCTTCCTCGTCGCTCGCCGGGTCTCGTGCATGCGCACGACGGAGCAGCCTCCGTCATGCGCATACCATTGACCCGCTTGCGAACGTCCTGCGCTCGCGAGCGGGTCTGAATGAGACCCTAAAACCAGACTGAAATTCCATATACTATTTTGAGATACAGTAAAAGGTACCAGGGGTGACGAAAGGAAGTAGGGAGTGAGGGATTCCGGAGGTTACAAAGAGAGAGTAGGTAGTGAGAGATGCAGAGGCAAAAAAGGGAAGGCGGTAGTAAGAGGTGCAAATGGTGAGAGATAGAAGGAGAGAGTGAGAGGTGCAAAGGGTGAAAGATGGATTCTGATAATTTTGAGTGGCCACGCCCCATGTGATGTGAGGCCACTCCCATTTTCCCAGACGCACCTACGACAC
Organism: Taudactylus pleione; assembly: GCA_031769625.1. Lineage (NCBI taxonomy): Eukaryota > Metazoa > Chordata > Amphibia > Anura > Myobatrachidae > Taudactylus > Taudactylus pleione. The sequence continues at coordinate 3,861,665 of JAUIMM010000535.1, forward strand.
ACACCCAAATAGTTCCTCCATACCCCCACTTCAAAATTCCCAATTCGACCACATATATATATATATATATATATATATATATTTATTATAAAAAGTCAGTCAACCAAAATAAATCTTTAAAGTCCAAGTGCCAGAGTAAAGTATTGTTGGTAATGAATACAATTTTTTAATTAGGAGCAATAAACCAATGTGTTTGTTGTGGCTATATTATGAGTTTACGTATCTTAGGTTCATGTACCCCATACTCTGAACTTTTACCATACTCCTCATTGACTAAGGACTGACATGCCACACCCAGAAACAAGTTCTGCATTAGCCCATTAACTGCAATGGGGCTGCCCTGCCTGAGAGGATCTTGCAATCCCTTTCTGGTGGGTTGCAGGATGTCCTGAAGCCATAAGTGACTTTTGCTGCATTGCGTAGCTGGAACATTCCACAGGCACAAAAGTCGTAAGGGTTGCAATCACTTTATTTCTTCCACACCACCTGCACACAATAGGCCCTTCATAACTGTCAGCTCCAGGCCCATGTGGACCTTAATATGGCACTGCACCTAGCATGTGAATGCAAGCAAAAGAATGTGAATCCTATCCAAAGCAAGAAATGCAATTGGAAAGATGAATCAGTCCTGAGTGTTACACATAACCACAAAAAATATTGTAGGTATATCAATTCAGTGCACCAAGGCATTTCAGCTGCAATAAGGAATTTTTCACCACGTTAACCACATGTAATCCTATTACATTCAGAGGGATTGGGAATCAAGTGCTAACAGCTACAAAAGTTGGAACAATTAAGGCTTGCTTGAAAGTTGGGAGGTTTAAAGTCACAGAAATCAGAAACATTGTCACGGCTGCCGACACTTGAGAGACTCCTGGAGGGAGGCAGGCCTACTAGGCACAATAAATTGGGGTGGTCTTAGGAATGACCTTTCCATGAAACTCAGTAGCACAGGATAAAAGTAAAATAGAATTTATTCACAAAATAATTATAATCAACAAGGTCTCATATAAAGTCTCAAACAGCACAGAGATTCATATATGCAATAATAAGTATAGGAGAGAATCCCAAATATATATGCAGTCTCTACCATATAAGAACTAACGTGGTAGGGAACCCAGAGTCCAGTATGAGGTTAATACCTCAGGATGGCATTGAGGACCTTGGCCAGGGTAGAACCCTGTAGTAATGGAAATCCGGAGCAGAGCGAGCCCTGCAGAATAATATAGTTCCAGGACAGGGCCGAGACCTGCAGTGCAGTGAGAGATGAAGCAAGCTTGAGCATTGTGGTATAATGAAGACAGAGCAGGGTTAAACTCTGTAAGGCAATGAGATTCCAGAACAGGGTTGAGCCCTGCAACGTGGCTAGAGTACGGAGCAGGATTGAGCCCCGTGTTGCGGAGAAGATTATAGCAGAGTTGAGCCCTGTGGTGTGGCTAGGGTTCGGAGCGGGGTTGAGACCCGTGATGAAGAGATGACACTGTAACGGTGCAGTTGACAACTGTAACAAGGATGAGTTCAATATCCACAGGAACGGAAAAACAGGTAAAGTGCAGCAAAATTATGAAATTACAATGATGGAGCAAAAACAATACTTAGACAATAGGAATGCTGGGCTCTGTAGTGCAGTGGATAACTGGCATCAGAAGTTCATCTGGAATGTAACAAAATCAACAGCAATCCACAGGCACAGTGGGGATATGGTAGGAGTCCAAGAAAAGACCTGAAAGCAACGTTGTACAGACACTGAGACACAGTTAGTAACAGGCTTTATATTAGAGGTCTGTGATCCCTAGGAAGTTTCAGAACATGTGACCCAAATGGAATCAGGTTTGAAATAATGAGCAATATAGGAATCCCACAACCTGACACCTGGGAAACAGATGATAACTTTAATACTCTATCCCCTGAATTAGAAGCATGCCAGCAACCAGGATAGCTCCCTCCAACGACCACAATGGAACTTTGGCAAAAGTAGTCTATCTTTATGTACTGAAATATTCGCAGTCCAGACAGTACCCCCCCTTTTTGGGTGGTCTCCGAAAACCCACCAGGTTTTAAAGGGAATTTAGTGAATATTACATAAGAACTTAGGAGCATGGACATCAGAATCTTTAATCCAAGATCTCTCTTCTGGGCCATAACCCTTCCAGTCTACAAGATATTGCAATTGATTTTGATGCTTACGTGAATCCAGAATCTTATCGATCACAAACTCCAAACCTCGAGCAGTTGTTATGGGAGGTACTTTAGGCAAGCTGTAATGAAATCGATTAAGAATCAATGGTCTAAGCAAAGAGACATGAAAGGAGTTAGGTACACGCATGGTTGGAGGTAACTGTAACTTACCTGCCACAGGGTTGATCATTTTTATAATACAAAAAGGACCAATATACCGGGGAGCAAACTTCATGGTAGGTACCTTAAGGTCGCAGATTTCTAGTAGACAACCAGACACGATCCCCAACAGAATATTTAGGAACAGCCAAACGTTTTCTATCAGCAAAGGTTTTATAATTATGAGAGGCTTTCCTAAGACACTTATGTACCTGTCTCCAAATTCCAGAAAAATATTGGAGGGTAGCTTTAGCTGCTGGGACGTCCACAGTAGGAATTGACTGAAGCTCAGGAACTCAAGGATGTCGACCAGTATTGGCAAAAAAAGGACTTACACCTGTAGCAGACGAATAATGAAAGTTATGAGCAAACTCAGCCCAAGGCAAAAAATCCATCCAATCATCTTGGGAGGAAGAAATGTACATTCTTAAGGTCTCCAACTCCTGGTTCACTCTTTCAGTTTGTCCATTTGACTTAGGATGATATGCAGAAGAAAACTAATTTAATTTGCAATGATGAACATAAAGCCCTCCAAAATCGAGCAACAAACTGGAGACCCTGATAGGACACTATCTCAGAAGGAAGTCCATGAAGACGAAATATCTCTTTGGTAAATATTTGTGCTAATTTGGGGGCTGATGGAATTCGAGCCAAATGACAAAAATGAGCCATCTTGGTAAAACGATCCACCACTATCCAAATAAATATACACCCCCTAGACTCAGGAAGATCTGTAATAAAATCCATGGAAAGATGGGTCCATAGCTGGGTGGGAATGGGTAGTGGATGGAGAGGACCAACTGGAGACTGCCGGGTGGACTTATGTTGTACACACTTAGAATATACAAGAACATATAAACTCTTGGACATCTTTTTTCATGGAAGACCACCAATAAGAACGTTGCAAAAAAGAGTACATTTTTCGAACCCCTGGATGTCCAGAGAAACGAGAATTATGAGCCCAGGACAGAAGTTTACCTCGTAACTCAGGTGCCACAAATATCTTCCCAGGAGGAGGATCAGAAGAGATGGAAATTGAAGAAAAGGCCAGAGGGTTTATTATAGGGTACCTTTGATCCTCATTTTGTTCTTTCTCTTCCAACATTGAGCGTGAGAGAGCATCTGCCTTTTTATTCAAAGAACCTGGACGATACATGAGGACAAAGTCAAAACGAGAAAAGAAGAGTGCCCAACGAGCTTGTCGTGGGTTCAGACAATGGGCAGTCTTCAAATACAACAAATTTTTATGGTCTGTAAAAATAGTAACAGGATGTTTTGCGCCTTCTAATAAATATCTCCACTCCTCCAAAGCTAACTAAATAGCTAACAATTCTTGGTCCCCGATGGAGTAATTACTCTCAGCACTAGAAAACTTTCATGAAAAGAATCCACAAGACACTGTTCTCCCATCTGCAGACACTTGAGACAAAATAGCCCCAACTCCATAAGTGGAAGCATCCACTTCTAGCATAAATGGTTTCTCAACGTCAGGTTGAACTAGAATGGGGGCCGCAGAAAATGCATCTTTAAGAGTCTGAAAGGCATTCAACGCCTCTGGGGACCATACTTTGGGATTAGCCCCATTTTTTGTCATAGCAGTAATTGGGGATACAATCATTGAAAACGCTTTGATAAACTTTCTGTAATAATTGGCAAAGCCTAAAAATCTCTGAATAGACTTTAACGAAGTGGGCAAAACCCAATCATGAATAGCCTTTAACTTCTCAGGGTCCATCTGAAGCTCAGAACCGGAGATGATATACCCCAAAAAGGGTATAACTGGAACTTCAAATACACACTTGGAGATCTTACCATAAAGCTTATTAGCTCGAAGACGACTTAATACCTCTTTAACATGGGTACGATGATCAGAAAGATTCCTGGAAAAAAATCAAAATATCAAGATAAACAATAACAAACTGGTAAAGTATATCTCGGAAAATTTCATTCACAAACTCCTGGAACACCGCAGGAGCATTACATAAACCAAAAGGCATGACGAGGTTCTCATAATGGCCATCTCGCGTATTAAATGCGGTTTTCCACTCATCACCCTCTTTAACTCTGATCAAGTTATAAGCTCCTTTTAGATCAAGTTTAGTAAATAGTTGAGAACCCTTAACTCTATCAAACAGTTCCGTAATGAGAGGTAAAGGATATTTAATTTTTACCGTAATCTCATTTAGACCTCGATAGAAGTCGATACATGGACGAAGACCGCCATCTTTTTTCTTTACCAAAAAGAAGCCCGCTCCACCGGGAGATGAAGGAGTGATAAACCCCTTTCGTAGGTTATCTTGCACATACTCCGACATGGCTTGAGTCTCAGGAACAGAGAGAGGCTATACTCGACCTTTAGGTGGCATTTACCAGGGATAAGTTCAATAGGACAATCCCAGGGACGATGCGGTGGGAGTTCGTCTGCCGCCTGCTCAGAAAAGACATCAGCAAATTCATGATAATGCTGTGGGAAAGAAGGTGGAACATCTACTTTCACTTCATCCAATCGTACCACAGGAATCAAACTATTTAATTTCCATTTGGGACTCCAAGAAAGAATTTGAGAACTAGTCCAATCAATATGAGGGTTATGAAGAGTTAACCATGGTAAACCAAGAACTATATCATACATAGGAATAGGTAATACCAAAAACTCTAAACTTTCTTACCCTCAACTTCACAGAATTTGTTTGATGTGTAACAGATCCATTAGAAATTCTAGTCCCATTTACTGCAGAAAGGGAAAAAGAACGGGTTAAATTTGACAGCAGGAATTTTCAGGTTTTGAACCAAAGACAATGAAATAAAATTGCCCGCTGCTCCAGAATCTAGCAATGCAGAAAACTCTTGACATGAAGAACCAAAGTCAGGAATGCTCACAGAAATTAAACAATCTTTTTTGGGGGAAACTTTAGAGAGTACCCAAAGTGTGTGACTTTCCCTCCATCAACTAGGGACGACCGTTTCCCGGCTTTATTGGACATTTAGCCAAAAAATGTTCTGAGGATGCACAATACAAGCACAGATTAGAATGCCTTCTACGTTGCTTCTCCACTTCAGGCAATTTGGCTTTATTAATTTGCATAGGCTCATCAAATGTACCTTGAACAGAGCGAGACTGGGAAAGAGTATTTTTAGAATACTCAGTGCGATTCCTCTGAACCCCTCGTTCTCGCATACGCAGATCAATTTTAATAGTCAATGAAATTAACTCATCCAAACTCTCAGGTAGATCCCGAGTCACTAAATCATCTTTAATTCTCTCAGAGAGACCATTCCAATACGCTGCTCTTAATGCCTCATTGTTCCACTTAAGTTCTGCAGCTATAGTTTGAAAACTAACCATATACTGACCAACTGGAGCTGCTCCCTGCTTTACTCGTAAAATGTCCACAGATGCAGCCACTGATCTTCCAGGTTCGTCAAATATCCTTTTAAAAGTAGAAACAAAAGCTTGATAATTAGACATTAAGGCATCATTTATCTCCCATAAAGGATAGGCCCACTCAAGAGCAGTGCCAGACAATAATGACATAATATAAGCCACTTTGACATGAGGGGTGGTAAAACTCTGAAGTAACAATTCAAAATGAATCTCACATTGGTTGAGAAATCCTCAACATGTTTTTGGATTACCATCATAAGAGGTGGGAGTTGGTAGGCGTAAATGAGAAGCAGAAACCCCTGATGTAAGTTTATCAAGACGTCTGGAAAGATCCTGTAGACACTGCAAAACTTGAACTTGAGTATTTTCCTGTACTTCCAAACGGGCGGTCAAACCCTGAAGCACCTGTACCCCAGTAGCCTGTTCCAGATCTGGATTCATTTTTAGGTCTGTGCAAACTGTCACAGCTACCAACACTTGAGACTCCTGGAGGGAGGCAGGCCTACTAGGCACTATAAACTGGGGTGGTCTTAGGAATGACCTTTCCATGAAACTCAGTAGCACAGGATAAAAGTAAAATAGAATTTATTCACAAAATAATTATAATCAACAAGGTCTCATATAAAGTCTCAAACAGCACAGAGATTCATATATGCAATAATAAGTATAGGAGAGAATCCCCAAATATATATGCAGTCTCTAACATATAAGAACTAACGTGGTAGGGAACCCAGAGTCCAGTATGAGGGGCATTGAGGACCTTGGGTGTATGGAGGACCTAGAGTATGAGCCCTGTGGTGTGGCTAGGGTTCGGAGCGGGGTTGAGCCCAGTGATGCATAGAAGATTATAGCGGGGTTGAGCCCCGTTATGCGTAGAAGATTGTAGCGGGGTTGAGCCCCGTGATGCGGAGATTATAGCGGGGTTGAACCCCGTGATGCGGAGAAGATTGTAGTGGGGTTGTTCCCCGTGATGTGGAAAAGATTGTAGCAGGGTTGGGCCCTGTGGTGTGGCTAGGGTTCGGAGCGGGGTTGAGCCCCATGATGCAGAGAAGATTGTTGCAGGGCTGGGCCCTGTGGTGTGGCTAGGGTTCAGAGTGGGTTGAGCAACGTGATGCAGAGATGACACCGTAATGGTGCAGTTGGCAACTGTAACAAGGATGAGTTCAATATCCACAGGAACAGAAAAACAACAGGTAAAGTGCAGCAAACTGATGAAAGCATAATGATGGAGCAAAAAGCAATACTTAGACAATAGGAATGCTGGGCTCTGTAGTGCAGCGGATAACTGGCATCAGAAGTTCATCTGGAATGTAACAAAATCCACAGCAATCCACAGGCACAGCGGGGATCTGGCAGGAGTCCAAGAAAAGACCTGAAAGCAATGTTGCACAGACACTGATACACAGTTAGTAACAGGCTTTATACTAGAGGTCTGTGATCCATAGGAAGTTTCAGAACATGTGACTCAAATTCAATCAGGTTTGAAATAATGAGCAATCTAGGAATCCCACAACCTGACGACACATGGGAAACAGATGATCACTTTAACACTCTATCCCCTAAATGAGAAGCATGCCAGCAAGCAGGATAGCTCCTCCAATGACCAGAATGGAACTTTGGCAAAAGTAGTCTATCTTTATGTACTGAAATAGTCGCAGTCCTGACAAACGTGCTTTATGTACCAGGAATGGGGCCAAATGTTATAGCCATCAATATCCTTTAATCACATACAAATACAGACTGGGATGGTTACAGGAGTGACTAACACAGAGAAACCTGTATGCAAGAGCTGCACAGTAGGAAAACAAAGTGGTCAGCCATTTCCCAAATTAACAAGTAGAACTTTAAAACCACTTGGGATAGTACATTCAGTTGTATGTATTCAAATGGAAGAAAAGTACAGTAAGTGGATACAGATACTTTGTGAAATTCACAAATTACTTCAAGAATGACACGTACTACAATATGTTTTTGTGGCTTTTGCGTTGCACTTACTTTGAATTTCCCACACTTCACTTTATTTTGATATTACACAGTTCTTCTTCTTCACTCAAATCGCTGGAATCTGGTACCATTCCCTTTAAGTATTTGAGCAGGGGTGGCCAAAATATCAATTGCGTTAAACCTCGGACACTCGGCTGGTAGATTGTGGTGACGTCCAGCAGCAGCCAATAAGAATCAGACTAATTTTTTTTTTATTACAAACAATTAATTAATATTGACATCAAGAAAATGTTGACAGTACATTCTGTTTCATAAAAATAAATATTAAGTATCATAAAAATGTTTACAAAGGAACAGAATGAACCCTTTTAGCGCCATATAAATAAAAGATGATAATAATAGTAATAATGTAAAGCAAATAAAGACATGATAAAAATCATTTGTGATACCAAGTCTGTAGTATGTATTATTGTCATGTAAAATGAATGTATACAATATAGTATTTGAAATTAGCCACATTAATAAATCTTGTGCATTCCTTAACTGGCTAATATTTTTTCAAAAATCATCCCCAAAATTTAGTCTTTTAATTAGCAAATTATGTAAATAATAGCTATTTAAATCTGATTCAATATAATTTTTTTAACAAAAATGTTAAATCAAAATGATAATTACATAATGTGATCATCAAAAAAAATTAAAATTTCGTGTCGTTTTTGAAATAAATGACTTTCTACTTAATAGCAGCAAAACGTGGAAAGAGCTTACCCTTGTTATCTCTTTTTCTACGAGGTCCATAGGGTCCACATGGTGACCTTGGGGTATAGGTGATGCAGAGTCATCCGGGCACCTTACGCAGTAAATTTTTCTCCCAGGATATAAGGGTCTCCCTCTATATGCCGCCCTCGAGCCGGAGGCTCCTCAGTTACATAGCAAGCCAAAGCTGGAGGAGGATAAAAAGAGAGAAGAAAGTCTGGAACACACTAGAATCACATTCTCACACAGAAGGAGACGGAAAACCGGTGACCAGAGTGAAGCCCAACTGAAGCACAGATGCATCAGGGCGGGTGCCCTGTGGACCTCGTAGAAAAGGAGATAACAAGGGTAAGTTCTTACCATATCTCTACTTTTCTACTTCAGGATCCATAGAAGGTCCACAGTGTGACCTTGGGGATTCTCCAAGCAGTAGCTTCAAGGACAGGAATGCTCCTGTGCAAAAAGGAGAATCCACCACCCAAAGGAAGCATCATGAGTGGCAAAGGTATCAAAAGACTAATACCTCAAAAAAGTCTGGATAGAAGACCATGTGGCTGCCTTACAAAGCTGAACAGCCGAGGCACCATGACGAGCTGCCCATGAAGGACCCACAGACCAGATAGAATGAGCAGTAACAGAGGGTGGCACTGAAAGGCCCTCATGAGTATAAAAGGTGGAATTATACCTTCTTACTTGGACTGAAGTAATATAATTATAAGGGCACAGTCGTGCCCTTATATTAAGGCTGCATCTAAAAAAACTGATTTCTCCATAGAGAATTTCTGAAGGGGGGATAGGGTGTTTAAGGGGCTACACCTCAAAAGCTATAGGAGGTACGGAGTTGAAATTTGGTAGGGGTGGGTAGAACTGTTGCACGGTGCTGCATGGCAAATTTCAGGGCAAAAACATAAAAAATGAGGACATGGGAGTAATCAAAAGCTCCAACTGTCACTTTTTTTTTACTTTCTCAATTAGGAACCTTTTTCTGCTATAGTCTATGGGGGATTTTTGGGAAGGCATAACTCAGGGTAGGGGTGGAATTTAGACTTGGGGGTTTGTTTTATTAGGTAGCTATTGTACCAGGGTACGTGCTTTTGGGGTTCAGGCAAATTAGAAAGTTACAGTTTTGAAACTATTACCTCAAGAATGCGCCATTGTAGAGATAGGACTTTTCAACTTGTTGCGCAGCCTCAGTAGGAGCCTCCAGCAGGTGTAGTCATAGTGGCTTCACTTGGGTGCAGCAAGAAGGCTATCGTTTGCGGGCGGTAGCGGGGGCCGGGACCTGGAGGCAGGAAGCCAGCGTTTGCTGCGGCCGGGATGCAGGGGAGAGGGGGTAGGGGCTAGTGGGCATTAGTTGAAGTCGGGAACCAGGGACGGTAGCGGGCGTTAGCGGCGGTGGTGATGCAGGCGTTAGGACCCGGGGGAGGTAGCAGCACACAGATGCAGGCAAAAAATGCATAGCACCCCCCTCTGTATTTCCCACTACCAGCACCAGACTCTTTCTAGCGGGGTGTGATGCCACAGCCAGGGGAGCCCTTTCACCGGGCCCCTGAGCCGCAGCATCACCCCTGAATGCTCTCCAGGGCACCCCAGGCTGATAGCCCAAGGCTATCCTCGGCACCCCTGGGCGTTGGGTGCCGGGTTGATTATGTAAAATGTGGTGCAATTGAATTTAAAATATTGTCTTTTGCTGTGGAACTACAGTTCCCAGCAAGCCTCCCTCGCATGCTGGTACTTGGAGAACCACAAGTATCAGCATGCGGGGCATTATGGGCGTGCTGGTAGCTGTAGATCCACAACAAAAGTAATATTAAAAATAGACACACACCATAGAAAAGTATAATTTTATTAAAACATACATGCACACACACATGTACTCAAACATGCATACACAATATCTCACATACTCCCCTATGTATCCCTGAAGCCAATCTGTCCTCTTCTCCAGTAGGTAATCCAATGGTGTACCTGTAATAAAAGATTTCATACCTCCTCCTATGCGTGGATCTGTCCTCCAAAGTAGGCAAATCCTCGGTCTTTGCAAAAAAAAAAAAAACACGAATTACCCGAGCCCACGGACATTAGTAGTATCCTCTAAGGACACTACTACCCAAATGACAGCTCCGCTGCAGAATTTCAGTCCAGAAATCACGGTGCGGAGCGCTCATTGGCTGAGAGAGGCAAGCCTTCCGCCTCTCAGCCAATGAGCTGTTCTCACCATTGAATTCAATGGTGAGAACCGAGCGTGCCCTTTTCAAAAATGGCGCATCAGCACCATATTTTAAATTCAAAGATGGTCACCACGAGCCAATCACGGCTCACGACGTTATTGCCCCGCCCCCTTGGCTGGCTTAAATACTGCCAGCGCGAGTTGCCATGCATTCAGTCAGTGGCGGGGAGGCAGCAGAGAAGAGCTGCCGAAGTCAAAAGATAGAAGATGCCGCGGAAGCCCTGGATGGGCGACGGCCAGAAAAAAGAGCTTAAAGTCCGTCGCCCTCCAGGTGAAGACGCCATAGAAGTCCTGGGGGAGCGGCTGCCATGTAAAAGAGCTTAAGGCTGCCACCCCCCAGGTGAAGGTCCCACTAAATAAAATATTTTAAAAAACGGTGTCTGTCTGTTTTATTTTAAGATTTCTTTTGTAGGGGTACTATAGTAGGGATTGGGAAATATATAGTGGCGTGGAGGCATATAGGGGAAGAAAGTGTACATGCATAGACAGAGTATGATATTTTTAAAAATAAGGGAGCTGAACGTGTATTCTAAATGAGCTAAATGTATGCAGTGAGAAGGATGTTGGAAGCCAGTGAGATTGTTTTGGTGTTCAAATGGGAAGATTGTGGGCACTGAGTGGGATGTGCGAGCCACATAACTGCTCAAACCTCAGTTGCATAGACTGCATGTGTGTACTCCAATGAGCACACAATTCTGTGAATTAGCATCGCCACCATTTTATGAGTGACAGCAATCTCATTCTGTGAGAGTGCCGAATCTGCAGTTAACCACAGGGTGTGAAGGCATACCATATCTGTATTGCACAAGGAACACATCCACTAAGGTGTCAGCCTTAATGATTGTAATTTCATTGCTTTTTGAAGTTCGAGTGGCAGAAAATCAATAGGTTTTGTGAATTTTCAGATCATGTCTAAGCAGCCTTAATGGGACATGTGAAACTATAAGGTTTTTTGTCTCTAGAATATATATATATATACATTCAAGCTGCAGGACCAATGTGATTATAACTGGGACACCAGTTTATCACTAAACAGCTACTGAGTGCATTTCTTCAGGTTTGTTCTGTGAGAACATTAAATTGCAACTTTATGGTTACTTACTTTCATCAATGTGGTTTAAAGATTTATTTGTAGCAATTAGCACCCAATGAGTTGAGAACAGTGACTATTTCCACACAGCAGTGGTGATTTCACAGCTCTGTATATTCAAACTCAATTTTATATGGTATTTCGTTATACTAGGATTACCTTTTATATGAAGTATGATACTATCCTAATTGTGATTTATTTTTACTCTGATTTTGATGATTTTTTTTAGATGTTCATGTGATTAAAATTATTTCAGTACAATTATACAAGCCTCCTGTGTTTACCTCACCTGCCGAAAGGGCTGGGGAATTAAAGGCCAGCACAATAATTTCCTCATTTATGTAGAAACTAGAGACCACCTTAGGAAGGAACCCAGGGCAAGTTTGAAGCACTGCCTTGTCCCTGTGAAAAACTAGAAATGGGGAACAATGAGAGAGCACCCAAATTGGAAACTCTTCTGGCAGAAGCAATGGCCAGAAGAAAAACAGTCTTGGCAGTAAACCATTTGAGGTCCACTGAGCCCAATGGTTCAAAGCAAGGGCCCTGGAGAACCCTAAGGACAACAGCCAAATCCCAAGGCACTACAGGAGGGACAAAGGGAGGCCGGATACGAAGTACCCCCTGCAGAAAGGTGCAGATGTCAGGAAGAGGAGCAATCCTTCCCTGGAACCACACTGAAAAGGGCTGAGATACGGACCTTTAGTTTAGTAAGGCGGAGCCCAAGGTCCAAACCTGCCTGCAGGAAAGCCAACACTCTGGATATCCTAAACACCTGGGGGTCATCATTTTTTTGGATGACACCATACAAAATAGGTATGCCATACCTGTGGTAAATTCTAGTAGAAGCAGGTTTACATGCTCTGAGCATGGTGTTAACCACAGAGCTGGAAAAACCCTTGGATCTTAAGAGGGATGTCTCAAGAGCCACGCCATCAAAGACAGATGACCCATATCTGTGTAGAGTCAAGGACCCTGAGACAACAGGTCCAGACATTGAGGCAACAGCCATGGACTGTCGATGGAGAGACTCCGAAGATCTGAGTACCATGGACGTCGGGGCCACACTGCAGCCACCAGCAGGACCGTGCCTCCCTCTTGTTTGAACTTTCGAAGAACACGAGGAATAAGGGAGAATGGAGGAAACAGGTACACAAACTGGAAGGTCCACTTGACTGACAGAGCATCCACCAAGAAAGCTCTGGCATCTCTTGTACTGGACCCATACTGTGGCAGCTTGTGATTTAGTCGAGAGGGCATGAAGTCCATGTCTGGAAGGCCCCCCTTGTCCACTAGGAGCTGAAACACTTCTTGGCAAAAAGACCATTCCCTGGGATGCACATCATGACGGCTGAGGAAGACCCATTCCCAATTCAACACTCCTGGAATGAACACTGCCGATATGGCTGGTAGATGGCCTTCCGCCCATATCAGAATGCGTAACATCTGTCATTGCTGCCTGACTTTGCATTCCTCCTTGACAGTTTAGGTAAGCCACCGTTGTGGTGTTGTCTGACTGCACTTGCACAGGCTTTCCGTGAAGCAGCAGCATGGCTTGTTGTAGGGTTCCGGAAAACTGCCCCAATTTCCAATATGTTGATTGGTAGTGCAGATTCCTTTGCGGTCTACCTTCCCTGAAAGGAGTGTGGACCTGTCACTGCACCCCAACCTCGAAGACTGGCGTCCGAGATTCAAAAAAGGACGCCCCCTGGTGAGGTGGAATGTCTGTAGCCACCAAGTCAGAGACAGGCGCACCTCCAGAGAGAGCACCATTGATTGAGTCCATATATGATGAGGAAATCCGTCCCACTTGGAGAGGATCGATTGCTGCAGAGGCCGGGAATGAAACTCTGCATACTCCTCCATGTCGAACGTCGACACCATAAATCCCAGTAACTGCATTGTTGAGTGGACTGACACTCTGCGATTATGTAGGCATCTACGTACACGCATCTGCAAAGTGGAGATCTTTCATGCTGTCAGAAAAATCATTTGCTGTTGTGAATCCAACAAGGCTCCCAGATGGAGCATCCTTTGAGACAGAATCAGTGAGGACTTCTTCCAATTGACCAACTACCCATGTACCTAGAGCACAAATATCGTTAGCTGCAGGTGGTGGTGAAGCACCTCTGGGGACCCTGCTAGCAGTAAGAGGTCATCCAGGTATGGTAACAGGCGGATCCCTTGCAGCCGCAGATGGGCTGCCATTACCTCCATGACCTTTGTAAACACCCGAGGTGCAGTTGCAAGGCCAAATGGCAGAACCTGAAACTGGAAATGTTGTTGTGACACAGCAAACCTGAGAAAACATTGGTGAGTTGAAATAATCAGAATATTCAGGTATGCATCCTGAATATCCAGGGATACCATAAAATCCCCAGGTTTCATAGCCAGTATAAACCTGGGTACCCTGAGGAATTTGTTCAGGGTTCTGAGATTGAGAATAGGACGGTAAGAACCGTTTGGTTTCTGGACTAGCAAAAGGCTGGAATAACCCGTTCCCTTTTGGGACAACGGGACCGGTACAATGACCCATGCCTGCAGCATGGATTGTAGCACCTCTTGCCCGAGTTTTTCAGAAGTCCTATGCAAAAAAAAATGATAGGGAGGCCTTCTGTGGAAGGAGTGGGCATACCCCAGAGAGACCACTTCCCTCACCCAGGAATCCGTGGTAGTCTGACACCAGTACTGGGCGAACTGAAGAAGTCAACCTCCCACCCTAGGGTCCCACAGGAGCAGGCCCATCTCGTCAGGCGGAGGGCTTGTCATCAGGCTTGGCAGCCAGACGTCTTGTACTACAAGGCTGCTTCTTAGGACTAGCAAAATTTGTTAGTGGTGGATGGCCTGGGAAAGGAATAAGTTCTAGCCTTACCTGGGGCCCAATAGGTCTGAAAGGATGGAGTCAGGGCCCCCGAAGAGGCTGGAGCAGAAGGCAGATACGCAGACTTAGCTGCTGCTAAGGTATTCACAATCTTGTCCAAACAAGACTTTACCGTCATAAGGCAAATACTCAAACCCCTTCCTGGATTGCACATCGGCCCTCCGAGAATGGAGCCACAGAAAGCGGCAATCCGCAATGGCCGCCGAAGAAATCCTGGCATTTAGTAAGCCAATATCCAATGCTGCCTCATTTATGTAGGTAGCAGAATCTCAGGGGTTTCCCACAAGATTCAGCTGTTCTCTGATAGCATTTGGGGCTAAGGATGTGTCCAGGCTGTTAGCCCCACATTCCATGGCCCGAGCCACCCAACAAATGGCCATAGCTGGACTGCACGCAGCCCTCCCGAAAGGGAATAAACAGATCTAAGGCAGACCTCTACCTTTGTATCTGTAGAATCCTTCAGGGACGGCATGGAAGGCATAGGTAGCTTTGCACTTATTACCAAGCGCGTGACATGGGATTCCACTGCCTGTGGAGTCTCCCACTTGGTAAAATAATTCTCAGCGAAAGGATAAGCCGAGACTAGACGCTTCTGCGGCTGATAACACTTCCCCGTTGTTCTCCATGCTCCCTCCAAGTTATTCACCAGTTGGTCAGACAACGGGAATATAGCCTCAGTCACCTTTTCTTCCGTGAAATATGCATGCCTAGATTTAGGCGCAGGAGGCTCATCCTCCTCAAAGATCAGGGCTGCCTTCACAGCCTCTATTAGACCTGGAATATATATTTTTAACTTGACCCCTGCCTCTTGAGGAGGGGGCTCAGAGTCAGACTCATCCAGGAGAAGACCAATATCAGATGACATATCATCTTCATCCCACAAAGTAGATTGCGACAACAGCAAGACCCTTTTAGCCGGTCTGTCACTCTACCGTACCTCAGTTGCACCTTGCAATACAACGGGAACTGTACTAACCGACTGGGGGGGGGGCAACACCTGTGTGGGTGCAGATGGTTGCAGCAGGTTCTGCACTGGCAAAAGGTGTTGAAAACTGAACTGTGGAAACAGAAGGGCCTGCCAAATGCCTCTCAATGGTTGTCAGTGGTTTTGCAAAGCACTCCCATGGTGGCTCCTGCTGAGTGGCAGGAGCCGCAGAGGGACCCTGAGGGGTATAACACCGCAAACATTACTCCTCAGAGGCTATGTCTCTCATCCTTAACACCGCTGTATATTTTTTACAGAGCAGCTTAGTAGGAGCCAAATTAGGCATATCACTCTCACTGCCAGTAATAGTGAAGAGGATACCACTCTTAAAGATGTGACTTAATAAAGTTCAGAGCCTGCGACTTTAGCCACACCTGCACAACACCAGTGTTATGGCTCACAATAGCAGAATAGGTACAGGGATAGCAAAAAATGTCTAACAGTTACAAAAAGAGAAACTCAGACAGATTGCACTAGCATACAGTCGCAGACAAATGCAGAACAACAATACCTGCACTTAATGGCACTTACTGGTCAGCTACACAGACTTAGCGTCTAGTAGGACAAAGTGCTACATACACTGACCACCATCAGGAGGAGAGGTATGTAGGGGGACCCGTACTCCTCACCACCCTCCGAGATCTGCGACACGCAGCCAGTAAAAATGGCCGTCGAAGAACTCATAGTGGGTGGAGCCGAAAGAAGGAAGCTGTCACAGTCCAGCCAGACCATGGTGGAAAGGTGCTCTGTGCAGCGGGGAGGAGTCGCTGTAAAACAGGGAAGGCTGCCTCCCCTGGCCAGTGATTAACCCCTAGGACATGGAGTGTTCCTGCCAACTCCAGCCCACTGTCCCAGGTGGCTTTGTGGAAGCGCAGTGCCTGGTTCCACATACTGTCAACCCCAGGGAGATCCCAGCCCTGGAGGAAAAAGACTTTGATTTGGCACACACCACTGCGATGCGTGTCGATTACATGCTGCCCCATAGCATCCGGCCACAGTCTAGGGATCCTCTGGAGTCTTTGTTAGGCAAGACCCCAGAGGCCCGCTAATGTAATTATTACACTGTGGGCTTTGTAACATACTGATCAAACCCCTATATTAAGGATGTAAAATGTCTTATATTGCCAGTGTCTAAATACTAATTATTGATTGGTGCTAATATACCTACATTTTGCATCAACCTGTATATGTAAAATCTATGTTAGGTTGATGTGTTGGGAAACTATTTACTTGTTCATGTATACATTGGGGTTTATGTCCCAATTTCTCTGCATTAATCTGTATTTACCAGTGTTACCTGGGTTGACTGTTATGCCCTTAGGATAATTATACATTATAATTTTTTGGAGCTTGTATTTATGATCTATATTGACCATCTTAATCAGCTGAATAAACTATCAGCTGTTGTTAATTATTGGCTCCTATTTAAATAAATAGTAGGCTTAAGGTGTCACTAGTTAAAGGGAGTGGCTACATTTTTAATTGGTTGTTAGGGGTAATATTTACTGTTTATATTATGTCTCTGTAGGTAAATATTGTGTTTAAGCACATCTCACCTGGGAAGTAAATATTCACTTACCGTGTTAAGTGCGCCTATTCCATCTCATCTTCCTTAAACAGATTTAGGATCATCTGATCACTGTGCTAATTCTCCTGGTTAACAATAGGACTGTTGATTCAGTCACATGATGGTATATATGATTAATGCCTATATATAGGCTTTTGCTAATGTACAAGCCAAATGCAATTAAGATGGTGGTTTGGCATAATTCTGTTTTGTATCCTTCACTTATATACACCCATTCATTTTTAAAGATGTACCCCTGATGAAGTGCCATGTGGGGACGAAACGCGTTGGGTCTCCATCAAATTGAGACTAGCATTTGATGTAAGCTTATCTTTATTGGAATCCATTTTTTTATGGAATAAATATTACTTAATTTTATTACGTTTGTAGTGTTTTACTCATTACTGATAGTGGCCGTATGGCCTTTTTGGGTGTATTTCTGGTGTAAGGGTATTTTTCAGCTACACCAAAAGGAACTATCGTACATTTGGAAAACGGTGCCTGTGTTACCCTCAAAAATATCCAAAGACCAACAAAGAAGTTCATTATCCACGTTTTCATCTGGGACTGATTACTGGAGTAGCTTCATTGCTGCAAATATTGATTTTATTTTAATTGGAGTATCTAGTTTGTTAAGATTGACTATTTTACATTTGGTCTTATTATATATCCATATTTTATTTGTTCATTTGAGCGCCCCTTCTCTTCCTTTTTGTTTATTGTCTTTTCTATATCTGTCTAACAGATATAAAGAGAAAGGTGCAACCACCTATTATATGGTTTATAAGAGTTTGGATTTTTATTATTACCCTTAAAAGAAATAGCACAAAAAATAGGGCATCTGTTTGTCTATCCCATTTTCTGTTAGTAGCCCTGTTTGCAGCTGAGCAATAATGCCCATTTTTAGAGATAGGTCAAAAAGGTCTCAAAAATGTAGATCTATCTTTCTGGATGATGATCAGTTCTTAGAATTGGAAGACAGGGATGATGACTATACCTATTATTTTTCCAATATGGAAAAATTTGCAATTAAGGAACTGAAAAGCTGGTATGATATTATAACCCTCGAGAAATATCTTGAGGTTAGGACGCATACCAAGGGGTCTATGTCTATCTAAAACCCCTACTGTAGGGACTCAGGATGAAACGTTCTTGACTAATTGGTATAGCATTCTTGACAAAACTTCAGCCAAATTGTTGGAACTCATCATATCCGAAAGGAAAAAAGATATGATAAAGATTGAGGAAGATATGAATAAACTAGATAAACTAGTGGGTAAGTTTGAGAACAATGAAGAATTTAAAAATGAGGTTAATAATGTACAATTCAAACTTGATTGGTTAGAAAATGACATCATAGCTACTAAACAGAGAAAATTTGTTACAGATAAAAGAGACTATGAGAGTGGTAAAATACACAACTGGGCAGTATCTGATATAAGGGATAACTCGAATGTACAAATTCGATCTAATAGAAATCCTAATTGGGAACCTATCCAATAAAGACAGTCGAGGTATCGACATAGATCTGAATGGCAACAAATTAGAAATAGGCCAAGGAGAGATTCGTCTAACCAATCCCCAAGGTCTAAAAGAGAAAATGATAGGTATCCAATACAGGCTAATAGATTTGACCCTTTAAGATCTCCATCTCCCAATGAACATCGCTCACATTTTTTAGGTGGAAAGAAGGGAGTCAGATTTCCAAAAAAGGAGGAAAGAATAACTTTTTTTAAGGCTGGATTCTCCGAAGGGGTCAAAAGGGGATTAAGATTAGGAGGAGAGGAAAGAGAGGAGGTAGGAAACTACCCCCAAATAAGATGGGCAGGATTTCATCAGCATGAGAATGCCCAAATAGCATCATCAACATTTCCCAGAAGAAACTTTCTTCTCCACAGATTTCACTATTAGAAAAAGGGTTGAAATTTGCACCCGACCTACATGTAGACAAATTTAATTTATTCATTGATTTGAATAAATTTGAATGCAATCTAATGAAGCATACACACGGTCAGATTTGTCAGATTTGTCAGATGAACGATTGAACGATTTTACCAAAGTTTTGAACGATTTGAACGATTGAACGATTTTTGACTGCATTAAAATTAATGGAATCGTCCAAGTCTGACTGCAAACACATCAGATGTCAGATATCGTTATCTGACAAACGGGAACACGCATTGTAAATCGACCATCGTTCAGGCATGTCAGATTTGTCATATTTTCCTTCAGATATGAACGACTAAACGATTTTTAAATCGTTATCGTTCATATCTGAAGGAAAAATCTGACCGTGTGTATGCACCATAACAGTCCAAAGACACTTTTTAAGAAATCCAATCCCAAAGCTGGACTTCAGACCTAAATATAAACAATTAGTATCCCTACCCTCCAAGTTTTACCCAGTTGAATCTAGAGGTAGCTACCTCAATATTTTTTATGACAATGTTAAAGAGGATTTTAGGAAACTTAAAACACATGATTGCAGATTTAATGGCAACCTAAATCCTTGTGAACAAGAAGCTATCAAACAGTTTAAGAGAAATTATAGTTTAGTTATTAAGATCGCTGATAAGGGGGAGCGGTTGTTTTACAAGACCGTGCACTGTATTTGAAGGAAGCTTACAACATACTTAATGACATTACAATTTATGAGATTGGATGCTAATCTGACTAATTATTTCCAGGAGAATATTTTTAAATTGCTTAACAAGGCTAACAAAAAAGGCCTTATTTGTACAGATGAATTCCATTATATTTATATAAAAAATCTGAGAGTATCAGTCTTTTACCATATTCCCAAGGTCCATAAAAAAAAAACCCTGGGCACCCTATAATTTCAGGGGTTCAATCACTGATTTGTAATCTTTCACACTATTTAGATTTAAAACTTCAGCCATATGTGAGAAATTTGAAATCATATCTTAAAGATTCCACCTTGCTTTAAAGACTATTGAAGGATTTCAAGTGGTCATCCACATATACATGGCTGAAAATAGATGTGCAAGCACTCTACTCTTTGATTCCATATTCCAAAGGGTTAGAGGCAGTTAATAAAACACTCTCTTGTTCTTTAGATATGGCTGTGGCTGAAAGAGAGTTTATTTTGGAAGGTATCAAGTTTGTGATAGAGCATAACTTTTTCATTTTTGAAAACAAGTTTTTTATACAAAGACAAGGTACCGCCATGGGTACGAAAGTGGCATCCTCTTATGCCAATATACTAATGGGACAATGGGAGGATCAATTTATTTATAACTCTAAATTTGAAAAAAATAATATCATACTGTTCCGTCGCTATATTGACGACCTTCTATTCATTTGGGATGGTGATCTGGTTAGTATTGAGCAGTTTATAACATATATTAATGATAACGACTATAATCTTGTATTCACATTTAAACAAAATAATAAATGTATTGAGTTTTTGGACATAATATTGGAAAGTAAAGTGGATCTAACAATTAGTACAAAGACACATTTTAAAGATGTAGATGAGAATAGTTATATTCCAGCTTCTAGCTGCCATTATCCAGCTTGGATCAAGAATGTGCCGTATGCACAGTTCTTAAGATTATGAAAAAATTGTAATAACACAGCCCAATTCCAACTTCAATCAAAAATGTTGACAGACAGATTTATTTATGAAAGAGGCTACAAGGGAGACGAAATTGAAAGAGCAGCTACCAAAGCCTTAATGGATAGAGATAATCTTTTGAAAGACAAGATCAGGATCCCAGATGATAGGTTTTCTAAATACAGATTGTTTATTACACAATTTAATAGGGAGAATAAACTAATAAGGAATATTCTGGCTAGACATTGGAATATTCTATTGAAGGACCCGATCTTGGGCTCTGTCTCAAAAACCTAAATTGGTTTTCAAAAACGCTATAAATATGAAAAACATTTTGGCACGAAGTAAACTTAAATCTATGAATAATCAACTAACTACTCAAACTAATCAGGGATTTCTGGTATCCTCCAAAATGGGTTGTTTCCCTTGCAGAAAGTATATCTGTTGTAAGCATATGGATAGATCACCTTTTCACTGGGTAGATGATAAAGGTAAAAAATATGTCATTAAAGATAAAATAACCTGTGACACAGATTGTGTTGTGTATAAGATTACGTGTGGTTTGCGGAAAAATATATATAGGAAAAACAAAAAAGATGCCTTAAAATCCGTATCCAAGAACATCTTAGGAATATTAAAAATAAAGTTTGTACCCACAGTTTACCAAGACACTTTCAGGAAATGCATGGGTCAGATACTAGTAACTTCTCGTTCACAGCCTTAGAACATATTAAATTTGACCCTATGGGTAGCAATAGGAATTAGAATTATCCAGGAGAGAATCCTTTTGGATCTTCTCACTGGATATCCTTTACCCCATGGGTCTTAATGAGAATATAGAGATTGTGTCCTTTTTGAACAAAGTATCGACCACTGTCGATACTTTAAAAATTTCCAATGTCAATGTATTTTTGATGTTTTTAGGAGCGATTGTTCATGTTGTTTAATGCTTTTGAATAAGTAT
Organism: Taudactylus pleione; assembly: GCA_031769625.1. Classification (NCBI taxonomy): domain Eukaryota; kingdom Metazoa; phylum Chordata; class Amphibia; order Anura; family Myobatrachidae; genus Taudactylus; species Taudactylus pleione. The sequence continues at coordinate 3,883,378 of JAUIMM010000535.1, forward strand.
CTATAGATTCCTAGAAATATGCCTATTTGTAAAGCTATGTTTCTAGATAGGGAGTCTTAATTATCTCTCTGGGGTTGAGTAGTCTATATGGTAATCATGTTTCTCTTTAGTTTAATAAAATTAATTAGCATTATTTATGCTAGTCATATTAGTAGCTATCTCAATCCTTTTTAGATTGGGTTATATTCAATACATCACTCACTATTTATCACATCTTAATATTTATTAATTCATTAGTCAGAGCATAAATTTGGATGCTTTTGTCATCCATTTATTAATAACTTATAGTTTAGTGCCATTATATATTATATTTAGAGCTATTATTGCCATATCACTATTTATTAATTATAAATTTCACCATGGGATTATATCCCTCTACTCATATCTAGTTTTAGATGAATTCCAGTTGCTGGCTCCTGTGATCTGCGTCCCATTGGGTGGAGCGCAGACCTTGGTTGCCCTGAGGCAGAAGTTCTCACTTGTTCACACTCACTAATATCACATTCTGAGCTACCTTAGCTCTATTATTATTTATTATTTTTAAAGATGTACCCCTGAAGAAAGAGCCATGTGGGGACGAAACACGTTGGGTCTCCATCAAATTGAGACTAGCATTTGATGTAAGCTTATCTTTATTGGAATCCGTTGTTTTTATGGAATAAATATTACTTCATTTTATTACGTTTGAAGTGTTTTACTCATTACTGATAGTGGCCGTATGGCCTTTTTGGGTGTATTTCTGGTGTAAGGGTATTTTTCAGCCACTCCAAAAGGAACTATCGTACATTTGGAAAACGGTGCCTGTGTTACCCTGAAAAAAAATCCAAAGACCAACAGAGAACTCAGTTGCATTATCCTCCTGAAAAGGAAAGGAAGTTCATTATCCACGTTTTCATCTGGGACTGATTACTGGAGTAGCTTCATTGCTGCAAATATTTTTTAATTGGAGTATCTAGTTTGTTAAGATTGACTATTTTACATTTGGTCTTATTATATATCCATATTTTATTTGTTCATTTGAGCGCCCTTTCTCTTCCTCTTTGATATATATATATATATACATACATATATATATAATGCTGGTGTCCGGCACTCCTCCAGTGCTGTAATGCAGCTTGCCCGGTGCCTATCCTAAAGACGTAATGTATCCACATGAAATGGATGGCACTCTAGGTCTCGTGTATGCTGGAAAAGAATCCCCCAAAGGCTGGAGAGTAGGTCAACATTTCAGGGCGCAAACCCTTTTATCAAGACAAATATACATTAAAAAGTCATACCTTTAATAGTGCTCACCTCGTGTCGTGTCCTCCTGCTGCCGCGAATCCCGGCGGAGACCCGATGACGTCATGTGTGGCGCCGTGAGGATTGTTTTTATTTACAGGTGATGGGAACGGCCATGGGTACCAGGTTCGCTCCCAGCTTCGCCAATTTGTATATGGGCGCATTCGAACAGGAATATATATGGGGTGGTCCATATGGAGCGAACCTGGTATTCTATGGCCGTTATATAGACGATTTATTTATTATATGGGAGGGGGATTCACATATGGCACTTGAATTTGTTTCATTTCTTAATAATAATCAATACAATTTAAAGTTCACACATTGTTTTCATCACTGTATGGTTCATTTTTTGGACCTCACCATCTCCTCTGAGGGCTCTGCTCTAGTTACAACGAATTATCATAAGGATGTCGATACTAATAACTTTTAAAAATTTTCTAGTGGCCATTACAAACCTTGGCTCCAAAATGTACCACAGAGTCAGTTTAATCGTCTTCTTCGTAACTGCTCCAATATGGACAGTTTTCAGAAACAAGCTGATCAATTGTTTGAGGATTTCCTGAGTAGGGGATACCCAAACACCCTTCTTGAATCTGCATACATTAAAACTTTAAAGATGGATAGAAATAATATCTTCATCCCTAAAAATAAAAATAAATATTTTAAAGATGCATTTAACTCTCAATATAGTAGCGATGAAAAATTATATTATATTGCTAAATTTAATAATCAATCAATCTAGTAATATTAAGAAGACTTTAATAAGAAATTTTGACATTCTCAGAGAGGATCCCATTCTTAATCAAACGGCTGATCTTGGATTAAAAGTAATTTTTAGGAAGAATAGGAACTTGAAAAGCATATTGGCCCCTAGTTCCCTAAGGCAAGAACAAATCAATACCATTGGATCTAATTCTAATTGGCTCCCAAGTGCACCTAGAGGGTGTTTTAGGTGTGGAGGTAATAGGTGTTTAACATGTGGGTTTATAAACAAGACTACTGAAATAATATCCTCTGTCACTAAACAAGAATTTGTCATACAAAAATGTATTAATTGTAATACTATGTATTGCATCTACGTATTGCAGTGCCCTTGTTGCCTGCAATACATAGGAAGGACTACAAGATCATTAAAAACCAGATTCAGGGAACACAGACTTAACATTATAAAAAAGTATGGCAATCATAGTGTTTCTCAGCATGTCAGTGTTGCCCACAATGGTAATCCTATGGGGTTAACTGTAATGGGGGTCCAGCATATCAAGTGTATGAATAGAGGTGGGGATCGGTATAGAACTCTTTGTAATAAGGAAGCCTTGTGGATGTTCAAATTACAGACATTGTTTCCAGCGGGTCTCAATGATAATATCGATTATGAATCGATTATTAACTCTTAGATTCCCCGACCTATATACTTTAGAGGTTCAGCAGAGGGGTGTTCTGGGTATCTAGAGTAGTGTAGTATTTGTGATTAGCCACCTCCACTTAGTTACAGCTGGTTGGAGTGAGATAGGTATAGTCTGTCCCACCCCTCTAGGAATAGATAATGTCACTATTTATCTATATTCTTGTATTAATCAAAGTAGTATGGTCAGCTTGAGAGCTCCAGTGGTACGGAGCAAGAGAAAAGGTTTGAGAAGTAGCTACAAAGATCGATGCAAGTTCGAATCACTTAGGTTCATTACAGATAGGGACTGAGGTACATATTATTTACATCCTGTAGACTTTAGTATATGGTTTTTATTAGATTTTTGTGGTCCATCGGGTATGGTTGTATGGACTATGAGATTAGGTATGTACATATACATGCAAAATATAGTTGGTTAGAAGGGTTAGGGGTATCATATATTTATCTTTGTTGTGGGAGTCAATGTAGCTATCCACAAGTCTTGTATTTACAATGATTGCAATTTGATTGAGAGCTCCAGTGGTGTGGAGCATGAGAAAAGGTTTGGGAACCAACAACATAGGAGGATATAAATTCAAATCCCATAGGTGAACAAGATAAAAATTTAAAATAGGAATGTTGGTTTAATTAATTTTTAACAATGGTTAATTAATTTTTATTATATTATATGGTAAGATCTCTTATATTTTTTTCTTTTTAACTGATATGTTGCTTCAATGATTTAAAGATACATTGTGAATATTTATTCATGTACATTTGAGTTTTCAAGACACCAAGTGAAGAGTTGATTTTATTTTCTGTGTTTCAAAATGGTTTTACATGTGTTAAGAATGACAATCAGAACATTGGCATCATGTGGAGATTGATTAAATAACATTGTATCCTATCAGGTAAAAGGAAGCTGTATATAAGGGGGGAGAATATACTTTACCCCATTCATGCTCTTTGATAAAGCTTCATGTATTGGAAGCGAAACTAGTTAGAGGATTTTCATCAAGTGACACAGTCATTTTGCTGACTTTGGATACCCATTTATTTCCACGGAGAGCCATAAGCGCTACACATTGCGGTGACGGTGCCCGCTGGCTGGATTCAAGACGGTGAGAGATAACCAGGCGGTCATGTGTTGACCATATTACAGCCTCAGGATTTCCCCGTCAGAGGATAACCTTGTCCATTGGCCAGGTGGTAGGAGATACCAATAACCGCTACACCTCTTCAGGATATACAGGTGGATTATATGTGTGCTTCGTATTAGCATGGAGTCCGTGTTTCCTAAATAACATTGTACTGTTTAGACCTTTGGAAAACATTCCACCTTGTCAAAACCCAGAGGTAAATTCAAAGGGGTTATTAGGACTCTCATATGTGGACTTTGATCAGGTAAGAACTGTCAGATTAAGATTGGTCACAGTTTACATGCAGTATACAATTTTTTTATGTTTTCTTTAGTAAACCTGTCAGTTATGCAGGTTTCTATTAGGAATCAAGAGGTTCCATGGTAATATATGATAGTCTGTACAGACTTTTACAATATTAAGGTGATTGTTATATGTCATTTGTATACCATTACTGATATGCTTATTGTGTATTTATGAAATTCATGGTAGATTTATTTGGTGTCTTGAATTCATTTCTGCCATGTTAAGTATTTATTTGTAATTACAAATCCAATTAGCGCAACTCCATCACTGTATTATCAATTCAGGGGAGAGACTACCCCTCTCAGCACAATGTGTGTGTGTGTGTGTGTGTGTGTGTGTGTGTGTGTGTGTGTGTGTGTGTGTGTATATATATATATATATATATATACACACACACACACACATATCTCTGGACGTCGGCACTTGGTAATAAAATGTCACTGCAGCAGGTTACTGGTACAACGTTTCGATGTTTATTCCATCGTCTTCAGGATATAAATAAGATAACAAACAATACTTACTTAAATACCGTCACCACCACCATGTGCACAGCCACAGCTTCCGGAAAAGCAGCTTGGTGGCGCCCACATACTGACATCACCGGCGCGACCGATTGCCATGGCAACAAAATGTGATTAAAAAGATTGTATAGAGCAACATATAAACACAATAAATACAATAAATACAAGTATCAACAATGTATAAAAATACACCAATATTACATATCAATTCTCATAGGTCCAAACATCCAATTAACCTCTTCAATTACATAATCAAAAAATTATATTCAAGCAATGAGGAAAACATATGTATAGCTGACACTTGTGACATCCACAAGCAGAATACCCAATACAGAGGCTGAAAACGACTACTCATTATGTTAATTTGCACACCCCTATAATAGTGTTTACAACTGTAGTAGTATTTAATTAACCCTCATGTCAGATGCTATAGTAAAATGGTATACATTTATCAGCCCTCCAATGGGCTACTGTCATAAACATACATTTAAATCGCACCTCCCTCTTTCCCCGGACAGATATTTCCGTAGGTCAGACGGGAGTCCAAAGATAATATTAACAGGACTGCAACTATTTCAGTACATAAAGAGAGACTACTTTTGCCAAAAATCCATTGTGGTCGTTTGAGGAGCTATCCTGCTTGCTGGCATGCTTCTCATTCAGGGAATAGAGTGTTAAAGTGATCATCTGTTTCCCAGGTGTGGTCAGGTTGTGGGATTCCTAGATTGCTCATTATTTCAAACCTGATTCCATTTGGGTCACATGTTCTGAAACTTCCTATGGATCACAGACCTCTAGTATAAAGCCTGTTACTAACTGTGTCCTAGTGTCTGTGCAACTTTGCTTTCAAGTCTTTTCTTGGATTCCTGGCAGATCCCCGCTGTACCTGTGGATTGCTGGGGACTTTGTTATATTCCAGATGAACTTCTGATGTCAGTCATGCGCTGCACCACAGGGCCCAGCATTCCTATTGCCTAAGTATTGCTTATTGCTCCATCACTGCAGTGTCATCATTTTGCTCAACTATTTACTTTGCCTGATGTTATTCCATTCCTGTGGATATTGAACTCATCCTTGTTACAGTTGTCAACTGCACCATTACAGTGTCATCTCTGCATCACGAGGCTCAACCCCGCTCCGAACCTTACCACACCACGGGGCTCAACCCCGCTCCGAACCTTAGCCACGTCACGGGGCTCAACCCTGCTACAATCTTCTCCACATCACGGGGCTCAACCCCGCTGCAATCTTCTCCACATCACGGGGCTCAACCCCGCTCTGAACCTTAGCCACGTCACAGGGCTCAACCCCGCTACAATCTTCTCCGCATCACGTGGCTCAACCCCGCTGCAATCCTTCTGCATCACGAGGCTCAACCTCGCTCCGAACTCTAGCCATGCCGCAGGTCTCAACCCTGTACTGGAATCTCATTGCCTTAACAGGCTTAACCCTGCTCCGACTTCACTACCCTGCAAGGCTCAAGTTTGTTTCATCTCTCACTGCACCACAGGGCTCGGCCCTGTCCCGGAACTATATTATTCTGCAAGGTCCGCTCTGCTCCGGATTTCCATTACTACAGGGTTCTACCCTGGCCAAGGTCCTCAGTGTCATCCTGAGGTGTTGGCCTCATTCTGGACCCGGGGTTCCCTACCACGTTAGTTCTTATATGTTAAAGACTGCATATATATTTGGGAATTCTCTCCTATACTTATTATTGCATATGTGAACCTCTGTGCTGTTTGAGACTTTATTTGAGACCTTGCTGATTATCATTCTTTTGTGAATAAATTCTATTTTACTTTTATCCAGTGCTACTGAGTTTTATGGAAAGGTCATTCCTAAGACCACCCCAATTTATTGTGCCTAGTAGGCCTGCCTCCCTCCAGGAGTTTCAAGTGTCGGCAGCCGTGACAAATATCATGACATACGTCATCTTGACCACCAGATGAGTATAAAATCAATAATCTCCACATCTTTGGGAATAATCTTCTTTAACCACTTAACTGACAATTTTTTTTCTTCTAAAAACCGCTCCAAAATTGTCTTCTTTAATGGGACATGTGAAACCATAAGGTTTTTTGTCTCTAGAATATATATATATATACATTCAAGCTGCAGGACCAATGTGATTATAACTGGGACACCAGTTTATCACTAAACAGCTACTGAGTGCATTTCTTCAGGTTTGTTCTGTGAGAACATTAAATTGCAACTTTATGGTTACTTACTTTCATCAATGTGGTTTAAAGATTTATTTGTAGCAATTAGCACCCAATGAGTTGAGAACAGTGACTATTTCCACACAGCAGTGGTGATTTCACAGCTCTGTATATTCAAACTCAATTTTATATGGTATTTCGTTATACTAGGATTACCTTTTATATGAAGTATGATACTATCCTAATTGTGATTTATTTTTACTCTGATTTTGATGATTTTTTTTAGATGTTCATGTGATTAAAATTATTTCAGTACAATTATACAAGCCTCCTGTGTTTACCTCACCTGCCGAAAGGGCTGGGGAATTAAAGGCCAGCACAATAATTTCCTCATTTATGTAGAAACTAGAGACCACCTTAGGAAGGAACCCAGGGCAAGTTTGAAGCACTGCCTTGTCCCTGTGAAAAACTAGAAATGGGGAACAATGAGAGAGCACCCAAATTGGAAACTCTTCTGGCAGAAGCAATGGCCAGAAGAAAAACAGTCTTGGCAGTAAACCATTTGAGGTCCACTGAGCCCAATGGTTCAAAGCAAGGGCCCTGGAGAACCCTAAGGACAACAGCCAAATCCCAAGGCACTACAGGAGGGACAAAGGGAGGCCGGATACGAAGTACCCCCTGCAGAAAGGTGCAGATGTCAGGAAGAGGAGCAATCCTTCCCTGGAACCACACTGAAAAGGGCTGAGATACGGACCTTCAGTTTAGTAAGGCGGAGCCCAAGGTCCAAACCTGCCTGCAGGAAAGCCAACACTCTGGATATCCTAAACACCTGGGGGTCATCATTTTTTTGGATGACACCATACAAAATAGGTATGCCATACCTGTGGTAAATTCTAGTAGAAGCAGGTTTACATGCTCTGAGCATGGTGTTAACCACAGAGCTGGAAAAACCCTTGGATCTTAAGAGGGATGTCTCAAGAGCCACGCCATCAAAGACAGATGACCCATATCTGTGTAGAGTCAAGGACCCTGAGACAACAGGTCCAGACATTGAGGCAACAGCCATGGACTGTCGATGGAGAGACTCCGAAGATCTGAGTACCATGGACGTCGGGGCCACACTGCAGCCACCAGCAGGACCGTGCCTCCCTCTTGTTTGAACTTTCGAAGAACACGAGGAATAAGGGAGAATGGAGGAAACAGGTACACAAACTGGAAGGTCCACTTGACTGACAGAGCATCCACCAAGAAAGCTCTGGCATCTCTTGTACTGGACCCATACTGTGGCAGCTTGTGATTTAGTCGAGAGGGCATGAAGTCCATGTCTGGAAGGCCCCCCTTGTCCACTAGGAGCTGAAACACTTCTTGGCAAAAAGACCATTCCCTGGGATGCACATCATGACGGCTGAGGAAGACCCATTCCCAATTCAACACTCCTGGAATGAACACTGCCGATATGGCTGGTAGATGGCCTTCTGCCCATATCAGAATGCGTAACATCTGTCATTGCTGCCTGACTTTGCATTCCTCCTTGACAGTTTAGGTAAGCCACCGTTGTGGTGTTGTCTGACTGCACTTGCACAGGCTTTCCGTGAAGCAGCAGCATGGCTTGTTGTAGGGTTCCGGAAAACTGCCCCAATTTCCAATATGTTGATTGGTAGTGCAGATTCCTTTGCGGTCTACCTTCCCTGAAAGGAGTGTGGACCTGTCACTGCACCCCAACCTCGAAGACTGGCGTCCGAGATTCAAAAAAGGACGCCCCCTGGTGAGGTGGAATGTCTGTAGCCACCAAGTCAGAGACAGGCGCACCTCCAGAGAGAGCACCATTGATTGAGTCCATATATGATGAGGAAATCCGTCCCACTTGGAGAGGATCGATTGCTGCAGAGGCCGGGAATGAAACTCTGCATACTCCTCCATGTCGAACGTCGACACCATAAATCCCAGTAACTGCATTGTTGAGTGGACTGACACTCTGCGATTATGTAGGCATCTACGTACACGCATCTGCAAAGTGGAGATCTTTCATGCTGTCAGAAAAATCATTTGCTGTTGTGAATCCAACAAGGCTCCCAGATGGAGCATCCTTTGAGACAGAATCAGTGAGGACTTCTTCCAATTGACCAACTACCCATGTACCTAGAGCACAAATATCGTTAGCTGCAGGTGGTGGTGAAGCACCTCTGGGGACCCTGCTAGCAGTAAGAGGTCATCCAGGTATGGTAACAGGCGGATCCCTTGCAGCCGCAGATGGGCTGCCATTACCTCCATGACCTTTGTAAACACCCGAGGTGCAGTTGCAAGGCCAAATGGCAGAACCTGAAACTGGAAATGTTGTTGTGACACAGCAAACCTGAGAAAACATTGGTGAGTTGAAATAATCAGAATATTCAGGTATGCATCCTGAATATCCAGGGATACCATAAAATCCCCAGGTTTCATAGCCAGTATAAACCTGGGTACCCTGAGGAATTTGTTCAGGGTTCTGAGATTGAGAATAGGACGGTAAGAACCGTTTGGTTTCTGGACTAGCAAAAGGCTGGAATAATAACCCGTTCCCTTTTGGGACAACGGGACCGGTACAATGACCCATGCCTGCAGCATGGATTGTAGCACCTCTTGCCCGAGTTTTTCAGAAGTCCTATGCAAAAAAAAATGATAGGGAGGCCTTCTGTGGAAGGAGTGGGCATACCCCAGAGAGACCACTTCCCTCACCCAGGAATCCGTGGTAGTCTGACACCAGTACTGGGCGAACTGAAGAAGTCAACCTCCCACCCTAGGGTCCCACAGGAGCAGGCCCATCTCGTCAGGCGGAGGGCTTGTCATCAGGCTTGGCAGCCAGACGTCTTGTACTACAAGGCTGCTTCTTAGGACTAGCAAAATTTGTTAGTGGTGGATGGCCTGGGAAAGGAATAAGTTCTAGCCTTACCTGGGGCCCAATAGGTCTGAAAGGATGGAGTCAGGGCCCCCGAAGAGGCTGGAGCAGAAGGCAGATACGCAGACTTAGCTGCTGCTAAGGTATTCACAATCTTGTCCAAACAAGACTTTACCGTCATAAGGCAAATACTCAAACCCCTTCCTGGATTGCACATCGGCCCTCCGAGAATGGAGCCACAGAAAGCGGCAATCCGCAATGGCCGCCGAAGAAATCCTGGCATTTAGTAAGCCAATATCCAATGCTGCCTCATTTATGTAGGTAGCAGAATCTCAGGGGTTTCCCACAAGATTCAGCTGTTCTCTGATAGCATTTGGGGCTAAGGATGTGTCCAGGCTGTTAGCCCCACATTCCATGGCCCGAGCCACCCAACAAATGGCCATAGCTGGACTGCACGCAGCCCTCCCGAAAGGGAATAAACAGATCTAAGGCAGACCTCTACCTTTGTATCTGTAGAATCCTTCAGGGACGGCATGGAAGGCATAGGTAGCTTTGCACTTATTACCAAGCGCGTGACATGGGATTCCACTGCCTGTGGAGTCTCCCACTTGGTAAAATAAATCTCAGCGAAAGGATAAGCCGAGACTAGACGCTTCTGCGGCTGATAACACTTCCCCGTTGTTCTCCATGCTCCCTCCAAGTTATTCACCAGTTGGTCAGACAACGGGAATATAGCCTCAGTCACCTTTTCTTCCGTGAAATATGCATGCCTAGATTTAGGCGCAGGAGGCTCATCCTCCTCAAAGATCAGGGCTGCCTTCACAGCCTCTATTAGACCTGGAATATATATTTTTAACTTGACCCCTGCCTCTTGAGGAGGGGGCTCAGAGTCAGACTCATCCAGGAGAAGACCAATATCAGATGACATATCATCTTCATCCCACAAAGTAGATTGCGACAACAGCAAGACCCTTTTAGCCGGTCTGTCACTCTACCGTACCTCAGTTGCACCTTGCAATACAACGGGAACTGTACTAACCGACTGGGGGGGGGGCAACACCTGTGTGGGTGCAGATGGTTGCAGCAGGTTCTGCACTGGCAAAAGGTGTTGAAAACTGAACTGTGGAAACAGAAGGGCCTGCCAAATGCCTCTCAATGGTTGTCAGTGGTTTTGCAAAGCACTCCCATGGTGGCTCCTGCTGAGTGGCAGGAGCCGCAGAGGGACCCTGAGGGGTATAACACCGCAAACATTACTCCTCAGAGGCTATGTCTCTCATCCTTAACACCGCTGTATATTTTTTACAGAGCAGCTTAGTAGGAGCCAAATTAGGCATATCACTCTCACTGCCAGTAATAGTGAAGAGGATACCACTCTTAAAGATGTGACTTAATAAAGTTCAGAGCCTGCGACTTTAGCCACACCTGCACAACACCAGTGTTATGGCTCACAATAGCAGAATAGGTACAGGGATAGCAAAAAATGTCTAACAGTTACAAAAAGAGAAACTCAGACAGATTGCACTAGCATACAGTCGCAGACAAATGCAGAACAACAATACCTGCACTTAATGGCACTTACTGGTCAGCTACACAGACTTAGCGTCTAGTAGGACAAAGTGCTACATACACTGACCACCATCAGGAGGAGAGGTATGTAGGGGGACCCGTACTCCTCACCACCCTCCGAGATCTGCGACACGCAGCCAGTAAAAATGGCCGTCGAAGAACTCATAGTGGGTGGAGCCGAAAGAAGGAAGCTGTCACAGTCCAGCCAGACCATGGTGGAAAGGTGCTCTGTGCAGCGGGGAGTCGCTGTAAAACAGGGAAGGCTGCCTCCCCTGGCCAGTGATTAACCCCTAGGACATGGAGTGTTCCTGCCAACTCCAGCCCACTGTCCCAGGTGGCTTTGTGGAAGCGCAGTGCCTGGTTCCACATACTGTCAACCCCAGGGAGATCCCAGCCCTGGAGGAAAAAGACTTTGATTTGGCACACACCACTGCGATGCGTGTCGATTACATGCTGCCCCATAGCATCCGGCCACAGTCTAGGGATCCTCTGGAGTCTTTGTTAGGCAAGACCCCAGAGGCCCGCTAATGTAATTATTACACTGTGGGCTTTGTAACATACTGATCAAACCCCTATATTAAGGATGTAAAATGTCTTATATTGCCAGTGTCTAAATACTAATTATTGATTGGTGCTAATATACCTACATTTTGCATCAACCTGTATATGTAAAATCTATGTTAGGTTGATGTGTTGGGAAACTATTTACTTGTTCATGTATACATTGGGGTTTATGTCCCAATTTCTCTGCATTAATCTGTATTTACCAGTGTTACCTGGGTTGACTGTTATGCCCTTAGGATAATTATACATTATAATTTTTTGGAGCTTGTATTTATGATCTATATTGACCATCTTAATCAGCTGAATAAACTATCAGCTGTTGTTAATTATTGGCTCCTATTTAAATAAATAGTAGGCTTAAGGTGTCACTAGTTAAAGGGAGTGGCTACATTTTTAATTGGTTGTTAGGGGTAATATTTACTGTTTATATTATGTCTCTGTAGGTAAATATTGTGTTTAAGCACATCTCACCTGGGAAGTAAATATTCACTTACCGTGTTAAGTGCGCCTATTCCATCTCATCTTCCTTAAACAGATTTAGGATCATCTGATCACTGTGCTAATTCTCCTGGTTAACAATAGGACTGTTGATTCAGTCACATGATGGTATATATGATTAATGCCTATATATAGGCTTTTGCTAATGTACAAGCCAAATGCAATTAAGATGGTGGTTTGGCATAATTCTGTTTTGTATCCTTCACTTATATACACCCATTCATTTTTAAAGATGTACCCCTGATGAAGTGCCATGTGGGGACGAAACGCGTTGGGTCTCCATCAAATTGAGACTAGCATTTGATGTAAGCTTATCTTTATTGGAATCCATTTTTTTATGGAATAAATATTACTTAATTTTATTACGTTTGTAGTGTTTTACTCATTACTGATAGTGGCCGTATGGCCTTTTTGGGTGTATTTCTGGTGTAAGGGTATTTTTCAGCTACACCAAAAGGAACTATCGTACATTTGGAAAACGGTGCCTGTGTTACCCTCAAAAATATCCAAAGACCAACAAAGAAGTTCATTATCCACGTTTTCATCTGGGACTGATTACTGGAGTAGCTTCATTGCTGCAAATATTGATTTTATTTTAATTGGAGTATCTAGTTTGTTAAGATTGACTATTTTACATTTGGTCTTATTATATATCCATATTTTATTTGTTCATTTGAGCGCCCCTTCTCTTCCTTTTTGTTTATTGTCTTTTCTATATCTGTCTAACAGATATAAAGAGAAAGGTGCAACCACCTATTATATGGTTTATAAGAGTTTGGATTTTTATTATTACCCTTAAAAGAAATAGCACAAAAAATAGGGCATCTGTTTGTCTATCCCATTTTCTGTTAGTAGCCCTGTTTGCAGCTGAGCAATAATGCCCATTTTTAGAGATAGGTCAAAAAGGTCTCAAAAATGTAGATCTATCTTTCTGGATGATGATCAGTTCTTAGAATTGGAAGACAGGGATGATGACTATACCTATTATTTTTCCAATATGGAAAAATTTGCAATTAAGGAACTGAAAAGCTGGTATGATATTATAACCCTCGAGAAATATCTTGAGGTTAGGACGCATACCAAGGGGTCTATGTCTATCTAAAACCCCTACTGTAGGGACTCAGGATGAAACGTTCTTGACTAATTGGTATAGCATTCTTGACAAAACTTCAGCCAAATTGTTGGAACTCATCATATCCGAAAGGAAAAAAGATATGATAAAGATTGAGGAAGATATGAATAAACTAGATAAACTAGTGGGTAAGTTTGAGAACAATGAAGAATTTAAAAATGAGGTTAATAATGTACAATTCAAACTTGATTGGTTAGAAAATGACATCATAGCTACTAAACAGAGAAAATTTGTTACAGATAAAAGAGACTATGAGAGTGGTAAAATACACAACTGGGCAGTATCTGATATAAGGGATAACTCGAATGTACAAATTCGATCTAATAGAAATCCTAATTGGGAACCTATCCAATAAAGACAGTCGAGGTATCGACATAGATCTGAATGGCAACAAATTAGAAATAGGCCAAGGAGAGATTCGTCTAACCAATCCCCAAGGTCTAAAAGAGAAAATGATAGGTATCCAATACAGGCTAATAGATTTGACCCTTTAAGATCTCCATCTCCCAATGAACATCGCTCACATTTTTTAGGTGGAAAGAAGGGAGTCAGATTTCCAAAAAAGGAGGAAAGAATAACTTTTTTTAAGGCTGGATTCTCCGAAGGGGTCAAAAGGGGATTAAGATTAGGAGGAGAGGAAAGAGAGGAGGTAGGAAACTACCCCCAAATAAGATGGGCAGGATTTCATCAGCATGAGAATGCCCAAATAGCATCATCAACATTTCCCAGAAGAAACTTTCTTCTCCACAGATTTCACTATTAGAAAAAGGGTTGAAATTTGCACCCGACCTACATGTAGACAAATTTAATTTATTCATTGATTTGAATAAATTTGAATGCAATCTAATGAAGCATACACACGGTCAGATTTGTCAGATTTGTCAGATGAACGATTGAACGATTTTACCAAAGTTTTGAACGATTTGAACGATTGAACGATTTTTGACTGCATTAAAATTAATGGAATCGTCCAAGTCTGACTGCAAACACATCAGATGTCAGATATCGTTATCTGACAAACGGGAACACGCATTGTAAATCGACCATCGTTCAGGCATGTCAGATTTGTCATATTTTCCTTCAGATATGAACGACTAAACGATTTTTAAATCGTTATCGTTCATATCTGAAGGAAAAATCTGACCGTGTGTATGCACCATAACAGTCCAAAGACACTTTTTAAGAAATCCAATCCCAAAGCTGGACTTCAGACCTAAATATAAACAATTAATATCCCTACCCTCCAAGTTTTACCCAGTTGAATCTAGAGGTAGCTACCTCAATATTTTTTATGACAATGTTAAAGAGGATTTTAGGAAACTTAAAACACATGATTGCAGATTTAATGGCAACCTAAATCCTTGTGAACAAGAAGCTATCAAACAGTTTAAGAGAAATTATAGTTTAGTTATTAAGATCGCTGATAAGGGGGAGCGGTTGTTTTACAAGACCGTGCACTGTATTTGAAGGAAGCTTACAACATACTTAATGACATTACAATTTATGAGATTGGATGCTAATCTGACTAATTATTTCCAGGAGAATATTTTTAAATTGCTTAACAAGGCTAACAAAAAAGGCCTTATTTGTACAGATGAATTCAATTATATTTATATAAAAAATCTGAGAGTATCAGTCTTTTACCATATTCCCAAGGTCCATAAAAAAAAAACCCTGGGCACCCTATAATTTCAGGGGTTCAATCACTGATTTGTAATCTTTCACACTATTTAGATTTAAAACTTCAGCCATATGTGAGAAATTTGAAATCATATCTTAAAGATTCCACCTTGCTTTAAAGACTATTGAAGGATTTCAAGTGGTCATCCACATATACATGGCTGAAAATAGATGTGCAAGCACTCTACTCTTTGATTCCATATTCCAAAGGGTTAGAGGCAGTTAATAAAACACTCTCTTGTTCTTTAGATATGGCTGTGGCTGAAAGAGAGTTTATTTTGGAAGGTATCAAGTTTGTGATAGAGCATAACTTTTTCATTTTTGAAAACAAGTTTTTTATACAAAGACAAGGTACCGCCATGGGTACGAAAGTGGCATCCTCTTATGCCAATATACTAATGGGACAATGGGAGGATCAATTTATTTATAACTCTAAATTTGAAAAAAATAATATCATACTGTTCCGTCGCTATATTGACGACCTTCTATTCATTTGGGATGGTGATCTGGTTAGTATTGAGCAGTTTATAACATATATTAATGATAACGACTATAATCTTGTATTCACATTTAAACAAAATAATAAATGTATTGAGTTTTTGGACATAATATTGGAAAGTAAAGTGGATCTAACAATTAGTACAAAGACACATTTTAAAGATGTAGATGAGAATAGTTATATTCCAGCTTCTAGCTGCCATTATCCAGCTTGGATCAAGAATGTGCCGTATGCACAGTTCTTAAGATTATGAAAAAATTGTAATAACACAGCCCAATTCCAACTTCAATCAAAAATGTTGACAGACAGATTTATTTATGAAAGAGGCTACAAGGGAGACGAAATTGAAAGAGCAGCTACCAAAGCCTTAATGGATAGAGATAATCTTTTGAAAGACAAGATCAGGATCCCAGATGATAGGTTTTCTAAATACAGATTGTTTATTACACAATTTAATAGGGAGAATAAACTAATAAGGAATATTCTGGCTAGACATTGGAATATTCTATTGAAGGACCCGATCTTGGGCTCTGTCTCAAAAACCTAAATTGGTTTTCAAAAACGCTATAAATATGAAAAACATTTTGGCACGAAGTAAACTTAAATCTATGAATAATCAACTAACTACTCAAACTAATCAGGGATTTCTGGTATCCTCCAAAATGGGTTGTTTCCCTTGCAGAAAGTATATCTGTTGTAAGCATATGGATAGATCACCTTTTCACTGGGTAGATGATAAAGGTAAAAAATATGTCATTAAAGATAAAATAACCTGTGACACAGATTGTGTTGTGTATAAGATTACGTGTGGTTTGCGGAAAAATATATATAGGAAAAACAAAAAAGATGCCTTAAAATCCGTATCCAAGAACATCTTAGGAATATTAAAAATAAAGTTTGTACCCACAGTTTACCAAGACACTTTCAGGAAATGCATGGGTCAGATACTAGTAACTTCTCGTTCACAGCCTTAGAACATATTAAATTTGACCCTATGGGTAGCAATAGGAATTAGAATTATCCAGGAGAGAATCCTTTTGGATCTTCTCACTGGATATCCTTTACCCCATGGGTCTTAATGAGAATATAGAGATTGTGTCCTTTTTGAACAAAGTATCGACCACTGTCGATACTTTAAAAATTTCCAATGTCAATGTATTTTTGATGTTTTTAGGAGCGATTGTTCATGTTGTTTAATGCTTTTGAATAAGTATCTATAGATTCCTAGAAATATGCCTATTTGTAAAGCTATGTTTCTAGATAGGGAGTCTTAATTATCTCTCTGGGGTTGAGTAGTCTATATGGTAATCATGTTTCTCTTTAGTTTAATAAAATTAATTAGCATTATTTATGCTAGTCATATTAGTAGCTATCTCAATCCTTTTTAGATTGGGTTATATTCAATACATCACTCACTATTTATCACATCTTAATATTTATTAATTCATTAGTCAGAGCATAAATTTGGATGCTTTTGTCATCCATTTATTAATAACTTATAGTTTAGTGCCATTATATATTATATTTAGAGCTATTATTGCCATATCACTATTTATTAATTATAAATTTCACCATGGGATTATATCCCTCTACTCATATCTAGTTTTAGATGAATTCCAGTTGCTGGCTCCTGTGATCTGCGTCCCATTGGGTGGAGCGCAGACCTTGGTTGCCCTGAGGCAGAAGTTCTCACTTGTTCACACTCACTAATATCACATTCTGAGCTACCTTAGCTCTATTATTATTTATTATTTTTAAAGATGTACCCCTGAAGAAAGAGCCATGTGGGGACGAAACACGTTGGGTCTCCATCAAATTGAGACTAGCATTTGATGTAAGCTTATCTTTATTGGAATCCGTTGTTTTTATGGAATAAATATTACTTCATTTTATTACGTTTGAAGTGTTTTACTCATTACTGATAGTGGCCGTATGGCCTTTTTGGGTGTATTTCTGGTGTAAGGGTATTTTTCAGCCACTCCAAAAGGAACTATCGTACATTTGGAAAACGGTGCCTGTGTTACCCTGAAAAAAAATCCAAAGACCAACAGAGAACTCAGTTGCATTATCCTCCTGAAAAGGAAAGGAAGTTCATTATCCACGTTTTCATCTGGGACTGATTACTGGAGTAGCTTCATTGCTGCAAATATTTTTTAATTGGAGTATCTAGTTTGTTAAGATTGACTATTTTACATTTGGTCTTATTATATATCCATATTTTATTTGTTCATTTGAGCGCCCTTTCTCTTCCTCTTTGATATATATATATATATACATACATATATATATAATGCTGGTGTCCGGCACTCCTCCAGTGCTGTAATGCAGCTTGCCCGGTGCCTATCCTAAAGACGTAATGTATCCACATGAAATGGATGGCACTCTAGGTCTCGTGTATGCTGGAAAAGAATCCCCCAAAGGCTGGAGAGTAGGTCAACATTTCAGGGCGCAAACCCTTTTATCAAGACAAATATACATTAAAAAGTCATACCTTTAATAGTGCTCACCTCGTGTCGTGTCCTCCTGCTGCCGCGAATCCCGGCGGAGACCCGATGACGTCATGTGTGGCGCCGTGAGGATTGTTTTTATTTACAGGTGATGGGAACGGCCATGGGTACCAGGTTCGCTCCCAGCTTCGCCAATTTGTATATGGGCGCATTCGAACAGGAATATATATGGGGTGGTCCATATGGAGCGAACCTGGTATTCTATGGCCGTTATATAGACGATTTATTTATTATATGGGAGGGGGATTCACATATGGCACTTGAATTTGTTTCATTTCTTAATAATAATCAATACAATTTAAAGTTCACACATTGTTTTCATCACTGTATGGTTCATTTTTTGGACCTCACCATCTCCTCTGAGGGCTCTGCTCTAGTTACAACGAATTATCATAAGGATGTCGATACTAATAACTTTTAAAATTTTTCTAGTGGCCATTACAAACCTTGGCTCCAAAATGTACCACAGAGTCAGTTTAATCGTCTTCTTCGTAACTGCTCCAATATGGACAGTTTTCAGAAACAAGCTGATCAATTGTTTGAGGATTTCCTGAGTAGGGGATACCCAAACACCCTTCTTGAATCTGCATACATTAAAACTTTAAAGATGGATAGAAATAATATCTTCATCCCTAAAAATAAAAATAAATATTTTAAAGATGCATTTAACTCTCAATATAGTAGCGATGAAAAATTATATTATATTGCTAAATTTAATAATCAATCAATCTAGTAATATTAAGAAGACTTTAATAAGAAATTTTGACATTCTCAGAGAGGATCCCATTCTTAATCAAACGGCTGATCTTGGATTAAAAGTAATTTTTAGGAAGAATAGGAACTTGAAAAGCATATTGGCCCCTAGTTCCCTAAGGCAAGAACAAATCAATACCATTGGATCTAATTCTAATTGGCTCCCAAGTGCACCTAGAGGGTGTTTTAGGTGTGGAGGTAATAGGTGTTTAACATGTGGGTTTATAAACAAGACTACTGAAATAATATCCTCTGTCACTAAACAAGAATTTGTCATACAAAAATGTATTAATTGTAATACTATGTATTGCATCTACGTATTGCAGTGCCCTTGTTGCCTGCAATACATAGGAAGGACTACAAGATCATTAAAAACCAGATTCAGGGAACACAGACTTAACATTATAAAAAAGTATGGCAATCATAGTGTTTCTCAGCATGTCAGTGTTGCCCACAATGGTAATCCTATGGGGTTAACTGTAATGGGGGTCCAGCATATCAAGTGTATGAATAGAGGTGGGGATCGGTATAGAACTCTTTGTAATAAGGAAGCCTTGTGGATGTTCAAATTACAGACATTGTTTCCAGCGGGTCTCAATGATAATATCGATTATGAATCGATTATTAACTCTTAGATTCCCCGACCTATATACTTTAGAGGTTCAGCAGAGGGGTGTTCTGGGTATCTAGAGTAGTGTAGTATTTGTGATTAGCCACCTCCACTTAGTTACAGCTGGTTGGAGTGAGATAGGTATAGTCTGTCCCACCCCTCTAGGAATAGATAATGTCACTATTTATCTATATTCTTGTATTAATCAAAGTAGTATGGTCAGCTTGAGAGCTCCAGTGGTACGGAGCAAGAGAAAAGGTTTGAGAAGTAGCTACAAAGATCGATGCAAGTTCGAATCACTTAGGTTCATTACAGATAGGGACTGAGGTACATATTATTTACATCCTGTAGACTTTAGTATATGGTTTTTATTAGATTTTTGTGGTCCATCGGGTATGGTTGTATGGACTATGAGATTAGGTATGTACATATACATGCAAAATATAGTTGGTTAGAAGGGTTAGGGGTATCATATATTTATCTTTGTTGTGGGAGTCAATGTAGCTATCCACAAGTCTTGTATTTACAATGATTGCAATTTGATTGAGAGCTCCAGTGGTGTGGAGCATGAGAAAAGGTTTGGGAACCAACAACATAGGAGGATATAAATTCAAATCCCATAGGTGAACAAGATAAAAATTTAAAATAGGAATGTTGGTTTAATTAATTTTTAACAATGGTTAATTAATTTTTATTATATTATATGGTAAGATCTCTTATATTTTTTTCTTTTTAACTGATATGTTGCTTCAATGATTTAAAGATACATTGTGAATATTTATTCATGTACATTTGAGTTTTCAAGACACCAAGTGAAGAGTTGATTTTATTTTCTGTGTTTCAAAATGGTTTTACATGTGTTAAGAATGACAATCAGAACATTGGCATCATGTGGAGATTGATTAAATAACATTGTATCCTATCAGGTAAAAGGAAGCTGTATATAAGGGGGGAGAATATACTTTACCCCATTCATGCTCTTTGATAAAGCTTCATGTATTGGAAGCGAAACTAGTTAGAGGATTTTCATCAAGTGACACAGTCATTTTGCTGACTTTGGATACCCATTTATTTCCACGGAGAGCCATAAGCGCTACACATTGCGGTGACGGTGCCCGCTGGCTGGATTCAAGACGGTGAGAGATAACCAGGCGGTCATGTGTTGACCATATTACAGCCTCAGGATTTCCCCGTCAGAGGATAACCTTGTCCATTGGCCAGGTGGTAGGAGATACCAATAACCGCTACACCTCTTCAGGATATACAGGTGGATTATATGTGTGCTTCGTATTAGCATGGAGTCCGTGTTTCCTAAATAACATTGTACTGTTTAGACCTTTGGAAAACATTCCACCTTGTCAAAACCCAGAGGTAAATTCAAAGGGGTTATTAGGACTCTCATATGTGGACTTTGATCAGGTAAGAACTGTCAGATTAAGATTGGTCACAGTTTACATGCAGTATACAATTTTTTTATGTTTTCTTTAGTAAACCTGTCAGTTATGCAGGTTTCTATTAGGAATCAAGAGGTTCCATGGTAATATATGATAGTCTGTACAGACTTTTACAATATTAAGGTGATTGTTATATGTCATTTGTATACCATTACTGATATGCTTATTGTGTATTTATGAAATTCATGGTAGATTTATTTGGTGTCTTGAATTCATTTCTGCCATGTTAAGTATTTATTTGTAATTACAAATCCAATTAGCGCAACTCCATCACTGTATTATCAATTCAGGGGAGAGACTACCCCTCTCAGCACAATGTGTGTGTGTGTGTGTGTGTGTGTGTGTGTGTGTGTGTGTGTATATATATATATATATATATATATATATACACACACACACACACATATCTCTGGACGTCGGCACTTGGTAATAAAATGTCACTGCAGCAGGTTACTGGTACAACGTTTCGATGTTTATTCCATCGTCTTCAGGATATAAATAAGATAACAAACAATACTTACTTAAATACCGTCACCACCACCATGTGCACAGCCACAGCTTCCGGAAAAGCAGCTTGGTGGCGCCCACATACTGACATCACCGGCGCGACCGATTGCCATGGCAACAAAATGTGATTAAAAAGATTGTATAGAGCAACATATAAACACAATAAATACAATAAATACAAGTATCAACAATGTATAAAAATACACCAATATTACATATCAATTCTCATAGGTCCAAACATCCAATTAACCTCTTCAATTACATAATCAAAAAATTATATTCAAGCAATGAGGAAAACATATGTATAGCTGACACTTGTGACATCCACAAGCAGAATACCCAATACAGAGGCTGAAAACGACTACTCATTATGTTAATTTGCACACCCCTATAATAGTGTTTACAACTGTAGTAGTATTTAATTAACCCTCATGTCAGATGCTATAGTAAAATGGTATACATTTATCAGCCCTCCAATGGGCTACTGTCATAAACATACATTTAAATCGCACCTCCCTCTTTCCCCGGACAGATATTTCCGTAGGTCAGACGGGAGTCCAAAGATAATATTAACAGGACTGCAACTATTTCAGTACATAAAGAGAGACTACTTTTGCCAAAAATCCATTGTGGTCGTTTGAGGAGCTATCCTGCTTGCTGGCATGCTTCTCATTCAGGGAATAGAGTGTTAAAGTGATCATCTGTTTCCCAGGTGTGGTCAGGTTGTGGGATTCCTAGATTGCTCATTATTTCAAACCTGATTCCATTTGGGTCACATGTTCTGAAACTTCCTATGGATCACAGACCTCTAGTATAAAGCCTGTTACTAACTGTGTCCTAGTGTCTGTGCAACTTTGCTTTCAAGTCTTTTCTTGGATTCCTGGCAGATCCCCGCTGTACCTGTGGATTGCTGGGGACTTTGTTATATTCCAGATGAACTTCTGATGTCAGTCATGCGCTGCACCACAGGGCCCAGCATTCCTATTGCCTAAGTATTGCTTATTGCTCCATCACTGCAGTGTCATCATTTTGCTCAACTATTTACTTTGCCTGATGTTATTCCATTCCTGTGGATATTGAACTCATCCTTGTTACAGTTGTCAACTGCACCATTACAGTGTCATCTCTGCATCACGAGGCTCAACCCCGCTCCGAACCTTACCACACCACGGGGCTCAACCCCGCTCCGAACCTTAGCCACGTCACGGGGCTCAACCCTGCTACAATCTTCTCCACATCACGGGGCTCAACCCCGCTGCAATCTTCTCCACATCACGGGGCTCAACCCCGCTCTGAACCTTAGCCACGTCACAGGGCTCAACCCCGCTACAATCTTCTCCGCATCACGTGGCTCAACCCCGCTGCAATCCTTCTGCATCACGAGGCTCAACCTCGCTCCGAACTCTAGCCATGCCGCAGGTCTCAACCCTGTACTGGAATCTCATTGCCTTAACAGGCTTAACCCTGCTCCGACTTCACTACCCTGCAAGGCTCAAGTTTGTTTCATCTCTCACTGCACCACAGGGCTCGGCCCTGTCCCGGAACTATATTATTCTGCAAGGTCCGCTCTGCTCCGGATTTCCATTACTACAGGGTTCTACCCTGGCCAAGGTCCTCAGTGTCATCCTGAGGTGTTGGCCTCATTCTGGACCCGGGGTTCCCTACCACGTTAGTTCTTATATGTTAAAGACTGCATATATATTTGGGAATTCTCTCCTATACTTATTATTGCATATGTGAACCTCTGTGCTGTTTGAGACTTTATTTGAGACCTTGCTGATTATCATTCTTTTGTGAATAAATTCTATTTTACTTTTATCCAGTGCTACTGAGTTTTATGGAAAGGTCATTCCTAAGACCACCCCAATTTATTGTGCCTAGTAGGCCTGCCTCCCTCCAGGAGTTTCAAGTGTCGGCAGCCGTGACAAATATCATGACATACGTCATCTTGACCACCAGATGAGTATAAAATCAATAATCTCCACATCTTTGGGAATAATCTTCTTTAACCACTTAACTGACAATTTTTTTTCTTCTAAAAACCGCTCCAAAATTGTCTTCTTTTTTTTTTAGTGAATTAGGTGAGGAACATCCATTTTAACTTATTCAAAATGGTTTCATAAAAAATTATTTATTTTTTTTCTAAGATTTTTGTTTAAAAAAAATCGGTTTTGCAAATATCGGAACCACCATCGATACATCAGGAACATCACGACGTTCAATTTGAGACCGGATCCAGGCACCAGGTACGTAAGGGGAGTGAGGGGGGAAGTTAACTTTTCCCCAGCGGCTGCTCAGTTCTGCTGATGCTGGGTAGGGTTTCCTGCTTTGCTGACTGATCAGCAGTGATCGGCAGCACAGCAGACAGAGGGGGAGAGGGTGCTGACAAGCAGAGGAACTGGAAGGTCCCTCTGAGAGCAGCAGTGCGGGAAGATTCTCTTCCTGCAGCAGCCCTCATGTTTATCTGTCTGGACAAAATTTTACGTCCAGTACAGATAAAGAACTGCCTGGTGTGGACAGAAGCTTATGTCCATGCAAGGCAAGTGGTTAAAACAAACCATTAGTCAAGTGGACGCAAATCACTATAAAAAGCAGTGTAAGCTCAAGCTATTGTTAAGACCTCTGGGGTGTAAAGTTCTCAATAGGTGAATCCAATGGGACTCACATTGGAGTAATCGCTGAGATCTATTACCCCCTCTCCCCAGTGGTGGTATGTGGTCAATGATGATATATGAAGTGTTGCTAAACTACGGCCAGCCTGTGCAAAATGTCTCGCCACAGGTTGGTCACTGGATCCAGATCCATTGGCCGTTCTAATGGCAGATCGATGTAGTGCCATCTGGTCACGTAGACATCTATCTGTCTTGCCCATATAACTAAGGCCACATGGGCAAGTAATTAAATACACTACATACTTAGTGGTGCGACTGAATCTGAATCGGTTAGAATTAGGGATGTGCAGGCTCGGTTCTACTCGGTTCCGTTCGGTTCTTTTTACCGGATCTTATTGGGTTTCAGCTGTCACGAGTTTTGGATAGCCAATAAGATTCGGTAAAAAGAACCGAACGGAACCGAGTAGAACCGAGCCTGCACATCCCTAGTTAGAATATAGTCTATCACTATGGGGATGTGTAAAACTTTCTCCAACCATTAAATACCTGCAAGTGACACAGTTCAAACATTTGAAACACCCATTCTTTTGCCTTAAGAAATGGGTCTTATTTTTTTTGATCCATCTTGCTTACATTGGTCTTAACAACCCAATCACGAATATTTTTGCCGCGTGAGTAACACGGCATAATAGAAGTATCAGTCAAGTTCAGATCTACATCATTCTGCACAATTGGCCAATGTTTCGTAGTCACCTTATTGATCAGGGGGCTTGAAGTATTATAATGATTCACCAAGGGCATGCGTTTAGACTTACTCTGTACAACACTAGATTCCAACAACTGTTCATGAGGGTTTCTCATAGCATGCTCTTTTGCTTTAATAAGAGCTGCCTTGTCATATCCTCTATCCCAATTTTTTTTTTATCATTTCATCAATCTTCCCACTTGCCTCTTCAATATCATTACAAATTTACCTTGCTCGCAAAAACTGAGTATGGTAATCCAAATTTTGAAGGATTAGGATGGAAACTCACAGCATGTAGTACCGTATTTCTATCTGTTGGTTTACTTTAAACACATGTGCTAATCAACCCATCCTTATTCCTAATTTCTACATCTAGAAAGGTAACTCTCTGTCCACATTATATGTGAACTTAATGGGACTAGATGTTTGATTATGCCCCCTCCAGAAAGGTAATAAAACCTTCTTTGGTACCTGTCCATACAATGAAAATATCATCTATGTACTGTACCTGGTGTAAAAAAATATACAACCAGATACATAGTTTGAAGAAAAAAAGATCTTCTCCTGTACAAACATGTACGCATTGGCATATGATGGGGCCACATTGGACCCCATTGCACAGCCAACGCGTTGCAAATATAATTTACCATCGAAGGTAAAGTAGTTGTGAGTCAATATCATTTCTAGAAGCTGTGTCACAACTTCAACTCTGGGGCCAACATATAGGGGGTTACCCTCAATCAACTTGCACACCTCCTCAATCCCATCTATATCAGGTATAATAGTAAAGAGATTTGATATATCTACACTGCAAAGATTACTGTGAGGAGAAATATTCCCCACAGTTATAAGCTTGCTCAGGGATAAGGTTGTGTCAAGCAGATAATCAGGATGCCCCTTCACAAAGGGCTGCAACAAAATGTCTAGGTACACTGACACAAATTGAAAAAGTGATCCTCGTGCCGATATGATCGGACATCCAGGGGGATCCTCAAGGCTCTTATGCTCCTTGGGCAGGGTGTACATAATAGGGATGATTGGAAATTTTGGTATAAGCGAATTGCATAATTCTTGGGAGATGATTCCATCTCTAACTGCCCCCTCCAAACAATTCTGCAATTCCCCATTAAAGCGAACAGTCAGATCATGATCCAAAGGCATGTACACAGAAGAATCATTGAGTTGTCTAAAAACCTCCTTCTTATATAAAGACAAATCCTGAACTAGTACAGCCCTCCCTTATCGGCTGGTCTTATAACCACATCTATATATGAAGATAAATATCGCAGTGTATAAAATTCATCTCTACTGGGGGCGTGGCCTGGCTGTTGAGGAGAGCAGACGTGCTCTGCTTCAGCTCCTGCAGATGGGCTGTAACTAAGGAGTTATCGGGGGCCCTCCCTACCTCCCATGCTGCATAACACTCCCTGGTGTGTCCCCGGTTGGCTGGTCCTCTTTCGTTGCCCTCCGTCACTCTCTGCGGCGCCCTTCCCGGCTTCAAGCCTGTGATCCGTTGATGCCAGTGATCTCCTGACAGCTGCCCTTACCCTCCGGTCTCACTACGGGGCCAAGGAGACATCTCCTGCGGCCTGACGGATCAAGACCATCAGATCCGCGGGGTGATTTAACACCCGCCCGTCCGCCATCTTGCCTTCTGCAGGGGATTCACCGGTGAATTGAGGATGTCTTGAACCCACACCTCCTTCCTATAACTAAGGTACTTTATTAAACTCCCTTGTACCAGGTGCCCACTCACTTGGCTAGGATCATCCCTGTGACTCTTCCCCCCCCTGTTGCTGTGTTCTGACTGTGGGGGTGTGATATTGGCTAGGTCTGAGAGCAGTCTGAAGGAGAATGAGACAGTGCCCCTGCATGTCTCTGACTCAGGACACACTGCCTAACACTATCTTCAATTATATTATATACCATGGATGATTGTGGTTGATACTATTCAGTGGATTTATTAGGCATAGTATTTATATATGATCTGGAAGACACCCTTGATGCGAGCTACACCTACATCCAAGCTTTCCCTATTCCTCACAACCATCTCCATGAAAATGTAATCTCTCTGAATACAAGAATCCTGCTATGGATCTGAGTGTAAAGTTACTCTATATAAGGTTGCCATATTATTGACTCTAGGTGTTTCACACTGCTTCATGACCGAATCCCAAAACTGAAGACTTCTCACTATGCATAGGCATCGCAAGTTGGCTCCCCCTGGTGATCTTACCTCCTTTATAAATAAAGTGTAGGCTCCATCTGATAAGTCTGCTCATATTTCAGAACCAGAAGAAGAGTCGATTTTAACGGCAGGCTCTGTGAGGGACAGCATTGCCTCCATTCTTTCTGAGATGAAATCACTTAAAAATGCATTCCACTCTGAGATTCAAAAAGTGGTCTCTGGTCTCAAAACCAAGGTTTCAGAACTTGGAACTCGCACTGATGAGATGGAACATAAAATGGACAAAGTAATCCAATTCCAACAGGAGATGGAGCATTCTATGTCTGCTATGCAGGTTGACATCCATTTACTTCAATATCAACAGGAGGATATCAAGAATAGAGCCCGACTGAATAACTTGCAGATCAAGAATATCCCTGAATCCATTGAACCGGCTCAATTGGAATTCTTCCTTATATGCTTCTTTCAACACTTGCTACCCGCCACTCCAGTGGACCAGTATCTTCTGGACAGGGCAAATCGGCTCCTCCATGGGATGTGGTGTTACGGTTCCACTACTTCAAGATGAAGGAGAGGCTGCTGGTCGTGGCACGAGATAGAGACAAGTGTGTCTTTGACTTGCATCACCTTATGGTCTTTCAAGATCTTTCCCCTATGACCCTTAAGGCACTTTGATCTTTGGGACTATACCCAGGTTCTTCGGGACAATCATATTAAGTATAGATGGGGTTTTCCTTTCTCTCTGATTGTTTCATCTGAAGGGAGACAACTGTTTGCTAAATCCAAAGAAGATGCTCTTCGATTGCTGACAAAGCTTAACCTATCTCCTCCTGGCGCTGAGACTGCTCTGACATCTCAAAAGAGTCCTACTAACAAGCAGTCTTCCAGCTCTCCCATACCTCCAAGGGCTCCAAAGCGCGTTTGGTCAACAGTGCTTTCTACTTCTGCATCTCCCCGCAATCCACCCTGAGTTTGGTTCATCACTCATCCTGTTTGGAGCAATGCCAATATTTTGCTAACCTTTTTGAGTTATTATTACAAAATTGGGTTGGTTTACTTTTGATGTCTTATTTAGGAAGCCAATGTTTTTGTAAAGTATCTGCGCTTTTGCAGGTTTAGGTTTTTTTGTTTCTCTAGATATTTTTTACAAAAATTTTGGGATAAATGTTTTCTTTATATAATAAATATATATATATATATATATATATATTATATGTATTATTTTTCGGTCATGTTAGCAGTGTGACCTCAGTTTTTGATTTCTATGAAATGCTTCTGTATTTTGGATAATTTTCTGTAGTTGTGATTTGTATTGAGTAGGGTTTTTTTTTCAGTTATATCAGTTGGAGTGAGGCCAGTGCCTTACCCCTCCGGGTCAATATGACCCTTTCTGAGCTTTGGTGGGATTTTTTCCCCTACCATTCCACTTCTAGGTGCTCAGTATGTCGGACTCTTCCCTCTTGGGGTTTACGGGTCTTAATTTCTCCTTTTATGTATTATTTTATTTTGTTTTATTTATTTTTTTTCCTTATTCTGATTTTGTTTTTTCTTTTTTTCGGGGGGGGGGGGCATATTTTGTTATATTTGATTTATTATTATTATAAATGTCAATTCGTATTGTAACTTACAATTTTAAGGGTTTATATAGTCCACAAAAGCAATTTAAAGCGTATGTCCGGTGATTTGTTTTTTTCCAGGAAACGCATTTCCGCGGTTCTTTACACCCTGAACTCCGGTCCTCAAGGTATCCTGTTGTATTTCATGCCTGTGATCACTCACAAAACAAGGGGAGTGGCAGTTCTGGTTGCTAGTCATTTACAGTTGGGACCGGAAACAGAATTCAGAGATAGGAGGGGTAGGTTTATTATCATAGTGGGCATGTTAAATAATACATTGGTTACATTGGTGAATGTTTATGCCCGGAATGTAAATCAATCTTTTTTTGCTGCTCTTGACTCAAAAATATCTTATTATCGTAAGGGGGAGGTCATTATAGCAGGGGATTTTAATACAGTTCTTCATCAAAAATATGACAGATGCCACCCCTTACCTCCTTCATTTACTTATATTGGAGAGCGTAATTCTAAAGCCCTACTATCCCTACTTAAAAAACACTTATTGTTTGATACCTGGCGGGTGCAGGACGCTCTTGCTAAAGATTATACGTTTTTCTCCCAAGTGCATAAGATATATACCAGAATTGATATGATATTTGTTGGTAAGGCCATGACTCCTCATATTAAGGGGGTTAATATATACACTCCATCACATGGTCCGACCATGCCCCATTCTCCTCTACTTTGTCTTGTCTTTCCCCTATTTCTCTACCTCCCTCCTGGTGCCTAAATGATTCTCTTCTACAAAATACTGATGTTTTGGTACAGATTTCCCAATTACTCCAAGATTATTTTTCCATAAATCAGACCCCTGATATCAAAGATATGACTTTGTGGGAAGCCCACAAAGCAGTTCTTCATGGACATTTTGGGCCTGATTCAGAGCCGGACGCTATTTGCGCTCGCTCGTCCAGAAAAAGGGGCTGGCTATTTAAATTGACCGTTCGCTCTTTGCGGTCTGTTGACGCTTCTATGTCTGAACGAGCGAACAAAACATGCAGACTTTTTTTGTAAAAAAAGCCCCCTGGCCGCTCGCATCATACGTCATCTCCGCTATTTATTAGATTAATCAAGTACATCGAAAGGCGAATGAACTGCTCGCTATTCTTGTGGTTGCATTTTCCTACCGCAATCATGCGAGCAGTTCTGGCTAAAAGACACCCAACTGACGTGGTCGATGACGCTGCTTTGTTAATTATGCACACCCTTAAAACGCCCGTTTTGACCTTTTGCCACGCCTGCGTCCGGATCTCCACTCCCCGTTTTCAAGCACCTTCCCGTTACCACCCACAAACGCCTCATCCTGTCACTCAAATTAGCAGCCATTAGTTATTTTATGAGCACACGAATTTCGACCGCACTGACTGGTTCGCGCATGCGTATTAAAACCCAAACGCATGCACAGATGTGCGAACATCGCTCGGAGCGAAAGAGCGGCCGCTTACGAGCGGCTCTGAATCAGGCCCTTTATTCAAATGGCTCCTAGAATTAAACGACAATGTACCCAAGCCATTTTAGATTTAACTACACAGCTACACCAACTAGAATGAAAACATTAATCTACTCTTATTCAATCCGACCTAGATGAGCTCATTAAAATTAGAGGAGAATTTAATGTGTTATTGTCTCATAAGACAGAATTCTGCCTCCGTCGTTTAAATCAGAGGTATTATGAAAAGGGGGGTAAAGCCGATAAGCTACTGGCTCATAAACTGCAAGCTAAAGTCTCATCTAAAAATATTTTGTTGATTAAAACTAGAGTGGGTGATCTAACACATGACCCTGGGAGGATAGTGAGGGAATTGAAACCTTCAAACAAAATTTGTATAACTCCAACCACGACGTGGTTCCATCTCCCTCTTTAGATAAAGACATTGATTCTTTTCTAGCAAAGTGTCATCTCCCAAAAGTAAGTAGCTCTAAGGTTGCTCACTTAAGCTCAGATATCTCTTTAGAAGATTTGGAGGAGACGTTAAAATCTCAAAAATCTGGTAAAGCCCCTGGTCCAGATGGCTTCTCCCTACTGTACTATAAGAAATTTAAATCTATTTTATTACCCCATTTGTGCAGACTTTTCAATGGGTTTCTTAAGGGTGAGACTCTATCTTCTCGTACTTTGGAGGCTAGAATTGTTGTTATACACAAACCTGGGAAGGATCCTAATGTCTGCTCAAGTTATAGGCCTATATCCCTCTCAATAATGATATTAAGTTGTTCTCCAAAATTTTGGCGACTAGACTTGGTGAGGTACTACCACAGCATGTCCACCCTGATCAGGTGGGTTTCATCTCGTGTCGACAAGCCCGGGATAATACAAGGAGAACAGTTGATCTTATCCATATCATAAATAAAAGAAAGATGCCTTCTCTGCTTCTTTCACTAGATGCTGAGAAAGCATTTGATAAAATCTTTTGGCCTTTTATGTTTGCTACTCTTCGGAGTTTTGGTCTGGGAGGGAATCTTCTGAGAGGTATAAGGATTTTGTATTCCAACCCGACGGCGAGGGTTCGAGTGAATGGAAGGGACTCTGATCTCTTTGGAATTAGTAATGGCACCAGGCAGGGCTGTCCCCTTTCCCCTTTAATCTTTGCCTTAACTATAGAACCTCTTGCTTGTTTAATACAGTCTTCCCCTGATATTAAAGGGATTCAAGTTGGTGAGAGGGAATATAAAATGTCACTCTTTGCGGACGACGTATTACTTACACTTTCTTCCCCTCACATCTCTGTCCCTATCCTTTTTCAAACTATATCTTCTTATTCTACCATTGCTGGATACCGAATTAATTATTCTAAATCGGAGGCCCTCCCGTTACATGTATCCCCAGACACACGTAAACTAATATAAGACAATTTTAAATTTGCTTGGCGTTCCAAAAAGCTAAATTAACTTGGGATCTATATCACTAGTTCCTATAGTTCTCTATATAAGGAACATTTCCCATCTCTTTTTGCTAATGTGGAATCAGATTTTAAAACTTGGAGGGGCCAGATAATATCTTGGTTTGGCAGGATGACTGCAGTTAAAATGAATGTGCTGCCCAGAATTCTTTATTTTATGCAGACTATACCAGTGAGAATTCCCAGTGAGGTTTTGAGTCGGGTGCAAGGGGCAATAATTAAATTTATTTGGCTAGGTAAGCCGCCTAGAGTGAAATTCTCTACTCTTATTAGGAGTCCCATAGAAGGTGGATGTGGTCTTCCTGATGTGCGAAAGTATTATTTTGCTACTCATTTAGGCCAAGCACTCACCTAGTTTACACCCACAAGCAATTTACCGTGGGTACAAATTGAAACTGCTGAATCCTCATTGTATTCTCTGTCCTCCATTCTCACTCCCTCTATTCCTAAACGGAGTGCATTGGGGCTTGGTCTGACTACTAAACTGACCCATTTGATATGGCTTTTATGCACTAGGCGAGTTAACCTTTCATCCTATCCATCCCCCTTGACTCCCATTTGGGATAACCCGGATTTTCTTCCTGGATTATATACCAATAGGACACACTTGTGGTTCAATCTACCAGCACGTCCTAGATTTTTGTTTGATTTTATACGGGGCACCACCTGGTATTCATTGGAGGATTTGGTACAAAAATATCACATTTCTCGCCCAATTCTCTATGAATACTTTAAAATTAGGTAATTTGTTAATTCTCTCCCTAAACATTCTGGGGTCTATTTACTAAGCAGTGTTAGAAGTGAAAAGTGAAGAGTGATAAGGTGCCAGCCAATCCACTCCCAACTGCCATCTCACAGGCTGTGTTTGAAAAATGACAGTTAGGAGCTAATTGGCTGGCACCTTATCACTTTTCACTTCTAACACTGATTGGATATGACATCAATTGTATTGATGTTCTTCAGGGCCGAAACTAGGATATCTGTCACCCTGTGCAAGGCAGCAATTTTGCGCCCCCCAGTGTGCATCTCTTGACCCCAGTGCGTCTCTCAGCCCCATTCCCCCGGCCCCAGTGTATCTCAGCCGGGAATGCGGTGTGCACTGCGCTGGCCTAACAGACACTAGAGGTCCAGTAGGACCTCTAGCATCTGTCTCCTCTTTGGCAGCGGCCATTTTTGGATGGCCATTTTCTGAGTCTGCAGCCCCCAAGCCATCTCGAGTCAGCTTTTTTCACCCCCTGCAATCTGGCACCCGGTGCACGTGCACCTCTAGCCCCTCCTAGTTGCGGCCCTGTGTTCTTATATCTTTAACAATTTGTTGTTGATGTCATTGTATTCTCCTTTTCTTTGAATAAAAACTATGGTTAAAAAAAAAAAATTAATCTCTGCTAAGATTGTTATGCCTCTGGGGTTTATTAATACACATCGCCTTATTAACCTCTTTATCAACCATATTCATATAGGCCTTAATCGATGAGTTGGTAGAATTAGGGTCAAATGCAGACTTATAAGACATTTTTTTCAATTTCAAAGGGATATCAGAATTCGTGGTATCCACATGTTTAGATTTGGAACATCTATACATTTCGTGCAGTTTTAGTTGACGGTTATCTCTCAGGAAAAGTCATTGAACTTTACAGTCGGTACAAAAGAAAAGAACGGCCATTGGATATGAATCCAGTGACCAAGCTGTGGCGAGACATTTTGCACAGGCTGACCATAGTTTAGCAACACTTCATTATATCATCATTGACCAAATACCACTGCTGGGGAGAGGGGGTAATAGATCTCAGCGATTACTCCAATGTGAATCCCGTTGGATTCACCGATTGGGAACTTTACACCCCAGAGGTCTTAACGATAGCTTGGGCTTACATTGTTTTTTATAGTGATTTGTGTCCACTTGACTTATGGTTCGTTTTAAAGAAGATTATTCCCAAAGATGAGGAGATTATTGATTTTATACTCATCTGGTGGCCACCATGACGTATGTCATGATACTATCTTTGGACTCCCGTCTGACCTACGGATATCTGTCCGGGGAAAGTGGGAGGTGCGATTTAAATGTATGTTTGGCAGTAGCCCATTGGAGGGCTGATAAATGTATACCATTTTACTATAGCATCTGACATGTGGGTTAATTAAATACTACTATAGTTGTAAACACTATTATAGGGGTGTGCAAATTAACATCATGAGTAGTTGTTTTCAGCCTCTGTATTGGGTATTCTGCTTGTGGATGTCACAAGTGTCAGCTATACATACAGTATGTTTTCCTCATTGCTCGAATATAATTTTTTGATTATGTATTTGAAGAGGTTAATTGGATGTTTGGACCTCTGAGAATTGATATGTAATATTAGTGTATTTTTATACATTGTCGCGCCGGTGACATCTGTATGTGGGCGCCGCCGAGCTGCTTCCGGAAGCCATGGCTGTGCACATGGTGGTGGTGACGGTATTTAAGTAAGTATTGTTTGTTATCTTATTTATATCCTGAAGACGACGGAATAAACATTGAAACGTTGTATCAGTAACCTGCAGCAGTGACATTTTATTACCGAGTGCCGCCGACCAGGTGTTGTACATTGTAGCCCCTGCTGTGGTGCTTACACGGAAGGCACCAAGAGAAGTGTGGTTACATGGGAGTGCCGCCCTGACTGGTTCTATATATATATATATATATATATAAATAAATAAATGAAACAGCGTGGAATAATGGCAGCACTGAAGATGACTATTTTCAGGATGCAAAAGTTTCTTTCGTTAATCCAACATTTTGGGTCCATGCCCTTCATCAGGGATACAGATACAGTGAAAATTAAACACATATATACACCAACCTATTGGGCAATTAGTGCTGCAAGTTTACTCACCTGGACAGATGCTGCCTTCAGACCACACTCTCCATAATGCGCACCACAGGGTCTAGGCGTTGCGGTCCCGATGCTGTCATTATGCCGCGACATCCAGGGATCTATGGCTACTTAATACAACATAAACAAACACATAAGGTTAAAAACAGTGGCTGAGCTCCTACACAAAACACCAAGTTTATCACATATATGGATCACAAATAGAAAATGTCTTCACTACTTAATTAAGAGACAGTCCTAAACATGAACTTAATTCACAAATATAATCTCAATCAATATACCAGGAAGACATGAACGGTAGTGCTTTTATTAACATCTAGCCATAAAAATGGGATGTACGTTAGGAAGCCGATGGTCAAAATGCCGACCGCCTGCTTCCCGAAACTGAAATCCTGGCATGGGACTAATGATAGGCATCTAAATACCGACGCCTATCATTAACCTTACGCTGAAATCCCGATGCCCGGTAAGCCGGGCGTCGGGAGCGGATAGCCGTGGGGGGAGGGTTAGATTTAGGGTATGGCTAGGGGAAGGGGGGTTAGGATCAGGCACCCCTGGGGGGAGGTTAGGGTTAGGCACCCCCCCAGGAGGGGTTAGGTTTAGGGTGCGGGGTGGCGCGGTTAGGTTTAGGCACCCCTGGGGGGGAGGTTAGGGTTAAGGACTAGTGGGGAGGTTAGGGTTAGGCACCCCTAAGGGAGGGTTAGGATAGTCTGGCTCTTCATCTGCCAGCCTTCCGGTGTCAGGATTTGATCTGCCGGGCTGAGGTCGGGTGGTCATACATACCGATACCATAAAAAGCACTGAAGCCCAAGTGATTCATTCAGACCTTTAGTGGATAGATTGTCAAGTTTGCTGATCCACCTACATTCTAATTGTAGCAATTGTTTAGGTCTATTACCACCTCTAATATATGATGGAATATGGTCAATCATTCTTGATCAAATATCAGCCACTCCATGTCTTGCCAATAGGCAATGTCAGACTACTGGCTGATCACTAGAGCCCGTGTTTAATGCTGCCCTAATGGCTGACTTATGGAGAGCCATCCTCTCCTTGAACAGTCTCTCTTTCTTGCCCTCATAGTGCAGCCCACATGGGTAAGACAGGAGATAGATGACAAAGGTAGTACTGCACGTAACTGGCTGCATAATGGAATTTATTTTTCCGGTATATGGGTGATTAAAACTATCCCCTAGTATGATTGATCTACAGGTAATACAACCTAGACAACGATGGTATCCATTCCTTTGTGTTAAAAAATGACTTGGTTTGTTTTTATGCTTAAATTGACCTATATCCAGATAACCAATCTGTCCTTGAGGTTACACCCTCTAGTATAACAATACATGACCCTTGAATTACGCAACCCAGGCAGATCATCAGAGTTGACCACTGGCCATAATTTCTTCACAATCTTATTGGTAGAATTACTATTCATTGTATATCTGTTAACCCATGGAATGACCGTTTGGGCTGCTACTTGTTTGTTCAGGACAGAACTAAAATGTCTGCTCCCTAGGTATTTGCAGTACTGGTTCTTTAATTTTTTTCTAACTCCTTCAATGGGTAACCTCTTACTGCAAACTTCTGTACCATATCATCCATTTGTGTCATCAGATCATGTGGGTCACCAGTGATGCGCCTAACCCTCATATTTAAGGATAGTATTCCTGTCTGTCACTTTAACAAAGAGAGAGGTGTTTAACTTTTTTCTCTTGATTGTAATGGCTACATCTAAAAAAATAACTCTGTATGCACTGATGGTATAGGTAAAGCCACTGCATGTCCAGTGGCATTATGTGCATCAAATAATTGTTTAATCTCAGCTTCTGAGCCCGACTACACTATCAAGAGATAGTACAATACCAAATTGATAGCAATTTTAGGTCTGTTAAACAGCAATTGTTTTTCCTCCATACACATATAGGCTATCGCATATGATGGGGCCACATTGGACCCATCGCACACCCCACCTTCTGCAGAAAAATCGATTTTCATAAATAAAATAATTTCTGTTCGAAACCAATTCTAACAGTTTAAGAAACAATGACAATGGTGGACCCTTGTACAATGGGTTACCCTGGATCAGCAATAGCACTGCTTTAATGTCCTCACTATGTGGGACACACGTATAAAGGCTGGTTACATCAGAACTACATAGGAGGGCATTAGACAGTGGAGTTCCTAAATCACATAATTTTAGCAGTAATGATGGAGTGTCCTTAAGGTATGACACGGTATTCTGTACACATGGATTCAAATAGCAGTCTAGAAAAACTGAAATTGATTGGTATAGCGACCCTAAGGCAGATATAATCGGTCTACCAGGAGGATCAACCAAAGTTTTGTGCACTTTATGGACCATATAAAACAGCGGTGCCACTGGAAAATCCACTGTAAGTATCTGTTTAATTTCCAATGTAATATTTCCATCATTGACTGACTGAGATAGGACCAGATCAAGTTCTTTCTTAAATATATCTGTAGGGTCCCTAATAAGATGCTCATAGGTATTCAGGTCATAAAGCTGGCATAGACATTCGCGGTCGGTCGTAATTAACTAAGTTCTGAACAACCACAGCTCCCTCTTTTATCTGCTTTTCTGATGATGAATCAGTTCTTGCTTCCAGACACCTGAATGCTCTAAATTCCTCCTTTGACAGATTGTTTGCATATTAACATATTACATATTTAACATCTGTAGATGGTGCACTGGCCTGCTGATCTAAAATTCTAGAAAAGGTTTTAATTGAGGGGTTTACAGTTTTAGGGTCAAAAGAGAGAGAGAGAGAGAGAGAGAGAGATCAACCAAATGTTTCCAACCCATTAGCCATGCAGTGGGAACCATGTGTGATGCACAGGGCTGGGTTTACAGCTAGGCAACCTACGACGCCTAGGGTCCAGCAGGTCTCAAGGAGCCCGTGTCTGTGCCCCACCCTGGATCCTGCCCTGGAGAGAACATGCATTTTGAGCTGCTGCTGGCACCATCCGGGCGGTGAGAGGACACACACACAGCAGTCAGCAGCACATCCAGAGTCCTGTCCCTACCAGGTGCGGGGAAGAGAGGGCGGGGTTAGAGGCCAGGGCTGGCCCTACCATTAGGCAGGGTGTGTGGCCGGCTGAGTACACCCCCTTCCCCATTCAGGAGCACTGCTCCATGCGGGCGACGTGACGTCATCAAGTCACGTTGATATAATACTTAGTAGGAGGCAGAGCCACTCGATATGAGGATCCATGCTGGCAGGACAGGTAAGTGTGCTGGAGCTAGCAGGTAGGGGAGAAATCTGCTGTGCTGATCTGTGAGAGGTGAGGTCTGAGCTGTAAGGGGGGAGTGGTCTGAGCTGTGAGGGGGCTGTGCTGAGCGGAGAGGGGTCAATGATGTGAGCAAAGAGGGTCTGTGCTGTGAGGGGGGATCTGCTGAGATGGGAGAGGGGTCAGTCATGTGAGGACAGAGGGGGCTTGTGCTGAGATGGGAGAGGGGTCAGTGATGTGAGGGAAGAGGGAGTCTGTGGTATGAGGGGAGGGGTGGTCTTTGCTGAAAGGGGTCAGTGATGTGAGGAAAAGAGGGGTCTGTGATATGAGGGGAGTGTATATCTGTAAATGGGGGTGATGTGCGCTCTCTTGTAGGTATTCTGTGGGGTATAACGGACACCATATTGGGAGGTCAAACCATTTATTGAGTAGACACAATGCTGCTCCGGAATTGTCAGAGTGGTTGTATGTGTATGCCCTGAAAGGCAGGCGTCAGGACTAGGTGGGGCAAGGGAATGGGGTGGGGAGTGGTTGTGCGACTGGATCAAAGGGGGAAGTAGGTGGACCCTTTCAGGGGGGCTCCTTGCTGTGCGATTCTTGACCAGCACATCTCCCCTGCTGGACCTATGATCAACAGTCTTGTGAACAGTCTGGGTGGAATGGAATGTCAGTAGGTCTTGGCGGCATTAACACACAGTGTGGATGGCAGTCTATACCTACTGGTATGGTTGCCACTGGTGTGGGCGATGGCACAAGATGTTTCTTGACGTGGTGTATCTTTGTCCTTGCTTAGACACACAGTATTGCCGCTGGGTCGCGATGTGTCAGTCTGCATCTGGTCTGAGGATGTGACTTCTCCGGTGAGCTGCTGAGCCCCACTGTCCCATGGGGTTCTGGGATGCATCTCTTTTGATGGTGTTTCTCAGAGGGATATAGGAAAAGGCCCACAACCCCAAAGCTACACAATACCCCACAGAATACCTACAAGAGAGCGCACCCGACCCCCATTTTCAGTTCTCATCCCCAACAGGACCAGGTACTCCTGTAGATGGTGCAGCACTCACACAACCCCCCCTTTTCCCCTTCCCCCCAACATTCCCTGCCCCCCACCCTTGCATACACATTTACACATACCCACCTCTCTCCTGTCCCACCCCCACCAACACCCCCCCCGCTCTATCCTTCCCCCTTCCCTGGTACCCCATATCACAGCCCCTTCCCTCCACCCCCCTCTCTTCCCCCTTACCCTACCACCCCAGTCACAAGAGCATGGTTCACCACAACATTTTCCAGCCTGAGGGGAGATCTCTGAGAGGGGAGAGGGGTCAGTGATGTGAGGGAAGAGGGGGTCTGTGGTATGAGGGGATGGGTGGTCTGTGCTGAGAGGGGTCAGTGATGTGAGGAAAGAGGGTGTCTGTGCTGAGAGGAGAGGGGTCTGTGATGGGAGGGAGGGTCTGTGCTGAGAGGGTGAGGTTGCTGGGGGGAAGGATAGGGTTAAGCTGTGGTGGGAGGGTTAGGATTAGGCTGCGGGGAGGGAGCGTTAGATTTAGGGGTAGGGGTAGTATACTTACCAACAGGTATCGGTGACTGGATTCTGAGCGCCGGCATCCTGTTCCCAACCCATACATACATAGCCGTCATTTTAAGGCCACAGCGGACCTTTTCTTCAGGGTGCTGTACATGGGAATGAATCAGAAATTAAAATATTGGCCCTGATTCAGAGCGCTCGCTCTGAATCAGGGCCCTCCTCCATTAATAAGGAGCGTCCTCCTGGACGCTCGTATAGCTGTGGGTCACCACCCACAGCATATACGAGCGTGCAAAAAGATGGTCGCGATGGTCTTGACCATCGCGACCATCGGACTTGCGAGGGAAACCCTGCGGTCGGGTTTCCCAGCCGCAAGGCCATGAGTGATTTTGGCTCTCAGAGCCAAAATCACTCCCACTGACATTACTAGTGATGTCAGTTGGGCCGGCTTCAGACGGTAGGCGTTCCCATGGGAACGCCTCCGTCTGGCAGACACGCCCCCGGCACGCCCACCAAAAGGGGCGTGCTGTCAATCAACATCGACAGCATGCCCCCTTTGGTGCGAGACCCGGAGCGATGGAAAGTCCTTCGCTCGCCGGGTCTCGCGCATGCGCACGACGGAGCTCCCTCCGTCATGCGCAGTGGGGACCATCGACCCACTTGCGAGCGTACTGCCGCTCGCGAGTGGGTCTGAATGACCCCCATAGTGCTATGGATTGTTTGACGAAGGGGGGGCCCAAAACTGATATCTT
Organism: Taudactylus pleione; assembly: GCA_031769625.1. Taxonomy (NCBI): domain Eukaryota; kingdom Metazoa; phylum Chordata; class Amphibia; order Anura; family Myobatrachidae; genus Taudactylus; species Taudactylus pleione. The sequence goes on from JAUIMM010000535.1 coordinate 3,923,285, forward strand.
GCCTAGGGCCCCATGAGGTCTAAATCCGGCTCTGAATACTAACTATGTATTCTGACTAGTACTCTGAAAAGAAAATGAACTAGAGAAAAAATATAATTGAGGACTAGCCCTCCATAAAATTACAGTGTAAACATCAATACATTATTACAAATGTATACGAAGAGCCAGGGCCGTAGCTAGGGTAGTGCGGCCAGTGCCATCACACAGGGCACCACAGGACAAGGGGCGGTGTTTGGGCCTGTCAAATTTCTGTTTATTATCATTCTCACTTGTAGCTTCCTCTTATTTCATCCCCAGCAGCTCCTGACCTCCCCTATCTTTTCCCTGGCCCTTCCCCATGAGCACATTCCCCTTTTTTGGGTGCATTATGTCCCTTTGAAAAATGAGGGGAGCTCCAATGCTCTTTCTGGCAAAGGGCACCAAAAAGTCTAGCTATGACTCTGCGAAGAGCAGAAACAAGGATACTACTCCTAACACTAACCATGAATAACTAAGGACATTCCTAGTTAGTCACAAGGACACCACATGAAAGATTCATCTGTTTGGTGATCTATCCTGATTCATCCCCAAACCAAAATGCGTTTTAGCATTCTTAGGATCAGTAAAATACAGAGTCTGACCACCATCCTCAACTCTCAATTTAGCAGGATGTAGCAAAGCGAACCTAGTTTTACATTCATACAGCAATTTACAAACATCTGAGAATTCCTGTATTCTCTGCATAACTGTAGCTGAAAAATCCTGAAATATGAGTATATTGATATCTTCCACTAATGTAGGTAATTAATGATAAGCAACTGTGCGATTATCGGCCCAGATCTAGCATTTGGTGATGGTCTATCTGGGCCTATCCGATGCACCCTCTCTACATGTGGTAAAAGGGAGTCATCTGACAGGTTTAATGCTTTAGGGATCCCAGTAGTGATAAGATCAACCAGTGCTTGTCCTGTTACACACTCCGGTATGGAGATTACTCCTCCTGTGCCTATTGTCCAAATGATCAAATTTTGCAAGAAATTACTGCACACTATGAGTGAATTAACAGTTTGCTGCACACCCTGCAAATGATCCCCCAGATCACTAACTCGTTGCTCTATGGCTGTCAGTCTAGAGGTGTTAGAATTAGGGGTGTGCACCGACCACTTTTCGTGTTTTGGTGTTAGATCTGGATCTTTCTTCGTGTTTTGGATCTGGATTGGTTTTCCCAAAACCACCCATCCGAGTTTTGTGTTTTGGATCTGTATTTTTTGGGAAAAAAGCATAAAAACAGCTAAAATCACATAATTATTATTTTTTTGTTCCTACGCTATTATTAACCTCAATAACATTAATTTCCACTAATTTCCCGTCTATTCTGAACATCTCAAACCTCACAATATTGGCCAAAAGGTTGCACCGAGGTAGCTGGCTGACTATGCTAAGCGACACAAGTGGGCGTCACAAACATGTGGCCCATCTAGGACTGGCATTGCAGTGGCAGACAGGATGGCAGTTTGAAAAACTAGGCCCCAAAGAGTACATAATGCAAAGAAAAAAAGAGGTGCAATATGGAATTGTCCTTGGGTCCTACCATCCGCCCTTATGTTGTATAAACAGGACATGCACACTTTAACAAAAAATCATTTCAGCGCCGGGGTCTGCCACACAACTGTGGCTGAAATGATTGGTTCGTTTGGGCCCCTTCAAAACAAATTGGCAATTAATCTGTCCCTGCACAAACTTTCTCTACAGAGGCAAGATGTCATCCTTATCCTCATCCACCGATTCCTCACCCTATTCAGTATTGTGTACAACCTCATCCTTACAGTGTATTAATTCATCCCCGCTGGAATCCACCACCACAGGTCCCTCTGTACTTTCTGGAGGCTGGTCTTCCCGGAAGAATTGATAATTCATTTTGATGAACATCATCTTCTCCACATTTTGTGGAAGCAACCTCCTACGCCTATCGCTGACAAGGTTCCCGGCTGCACTAAAAACTCTTTCGGAGTACACACTGGAGGGGGGGTAACTTAGGTAAAATAGAGCTAGTTTGTACAGGGGCATCCAAATTGCCTCTTTTTCTTGCCAGTACAGGTACGGACTGTCTGACATGCCTACTTGGATGCTGTCTTCGATGTAATCCTCCACCATTCTTTCAATGGTGATAGCATCATATGCAGTGACAGTAGACATGTCAGAAATTGTTGGCAGATTCTTCAGTCCGGACCAGATGTCCAAACTTGGTCCTGCCTGCCCTGCATCACCGCCAGTGGGTTGCTTAGGATATCTAAGTTGTTTTCTGGCAGCCCCAGTTGTGGGAGAAAATGAAGAAGGAGCTGTTGCCATGTCACATTCCGCTTCAGCTAACAGAGTTTTCACAAGCGGGTCTTTGCACCTCTGTAAGCTTGTGTCCGCCGGAAAGAGAGACACCATGTAGGTTTTAAACTTAGGATCGAGCACGGTGGCCAAAATGTAGTGGTCTGATTGCAACAGATTGACCACCCTCGAATCCTCAGAAAGTGAATGAAGGGCTTCATCCACAAGTCTCACATATATGGAGCAGAATCACTCTGTCTTAGCTCCTCCTTCACTTTCTCCAGCTGCTTCTGCAAAAGCCTGATGAGGGGAATGACCTGACTCAAGCTGGAAGTGTCTGAACTGACTTCACGTGTGGCAAGTTCGAAGGGCTGGAGAACCTTGCACAACACGGAAATCATTCTCCACTGCACTTGAGTCAGGAGCATACCCCCTCCTTTGCCTATGTCATAGGTGGATGTATAGGCTTGAATGGCCTTTTACTGCTCCTCCATCCTCTGAAGCATATAGAGGGTTGAGTTCCACTGCGTTACAACCTCTTGCTTCAGGTGATGGCGGGGCAGGTTGAAGTGTTTGCTGGCGCTCCAGACTTTGGCATGCAGTTGCTGAATGGCAAAAATGGCCCGAAATTTTTTGGGCCACCCAAAGTGTCTCCTGCACGACCCTGTCGTCTTTCAAATAATTCTGCATCACCAAATTTATTGTGTGAGCAAAACATGGGACGTGCTGGAATTTGCCCAGATGTAATGCCCGCACAATATTGGTGGCATTATCAGATATCACAAATCCTCGGGAGAGTCTGGGGTAAATTTACTACGATTTGAGATGGTCCCGATTTTCACAGTGATTTATCTCGCTGGAAATCGCCCAAATTCGGGTGATTTAATCCCTTTTCTTTTACCAAATTCACCAACAGGCGATTTGAGGCTAAACGAGTTTGCCGATGGTGAAGCAGAATGAGATATCTCTCCCGAGTAACTCATTTTGCAGGAGATTAGTCACCCGAGATTGCAGTGTTTTTTCTCTGCAAATCTCTCCCAAGCTAACAGCCAGCACATATCAATGATATATGTGCTTGCCGCTTGTGTTTTAACCCTTATAAAAATTAGAAAAATGTTTTTTTTTTAAAATGACGTGAGGTCCCCCCCAAAACACTAACCAGCCCCGGGCTTGCCAGCCTGTCCAGGTTCTTAACATTATAGGGAAAAAAATGTGTAGGGATCCCCTGTAATGTAAGAACCAGCACAAGGCTGCAGGGACAGAGCTGGTTTTAAATATACGGCAAAAAAAATGATGTGGGTTACACCGTATATTTAAAACCAGCCCTGGACCCTTTCTAACGGGGGGGGGGGCTGATGCCACAGCCAGGGGTGCCCTTTCACCGGGACCTCGCGGCATTTTTTTTTTCTCAATTTATCCCTATTTTTTACAGTTACAGAAAGAAACATACACAAATCACAATGATTTGTGTATGTTTCTGACCATCTCGCAGCTCAGGGGGTTGAAAGTTTGAAAAGTGATTTTGACAGAGAGTTTGCTCCTATCTCACCCAAGCTTGTCATCCCGATTTTTGGTGAATTTGAGAGATGTAGGTTTTAGGTGAAAAGTACTTCCGATTTGGCCCGATGGTGATTTGATTCAAGATTGCTATCTCACCCGAATTTTATGAGTGAGATGAGAGAAATCTCTCTCTAACTCACCCGACTTTTGCCTTTAGTAAATTTGCAAGCACGGAAACAATCAATAAATCACCCGAGATGGTCATCTCGACCTATCTCGATTGTTAGTAAATTTACCCCTTAGTGGGGTAAGCCATTGGGCGATGATTTCCCTCAGTTTCTCTAAGAGGTTGTCGGTGGTGTGCCTCTTACTGAAACCGGTGATACACAGCGTAGCCTGCCTGGTGACACTGCTGTTGTTGCTGCGTAAGGCGATACATCTACCCAGTGGGCTGTCACAGTCATATAGTCCTTTGTCTGCCCTGTCCACATGTCCGTGGTTAAGTGAACATTATTATTATTATCCTTTATTTATATGGTGCCACAAGTGTTCCGCAGCGTCTTACATAGTACATAAAACTAGTAAGTGAACAAGAAACAAGTAACTTACAGTACATTACAGAACAAGGACACAACTTATATACATTGCTGCAACAGCGATTAAAGCACTCACAATAAGCAGCAGGGAGTTGGCAGTCAAGTGTTAGGTGCCTTTATGGAGAGTAAGGAGTAGAAGGAAATGTAAAGAGAAGCACATGAGGGAAGAGGTCCCTGCTTGTGAGAGCTTACATTCTAAAGGGGAGGGGCAGACAGACAGGCATGACACAGAAGGGGAAGATAGGGAGAAAAGAGCATGAAGTGGGTTAAGATGAGAGCTGGAAGGCCTTGATGAAGTAGTGGGTCTTGAGAGCCCGTTTGAAGGTTTGTAGAGAGGTGGAGAGTCTGATAGGGAGAGGGAGAGCATTCCAAAGGTAGGGAGCAGCACGGGCAAAATCTTGGATGTGGGAGTGGGAGGAAGTAATCAGTTTGCAAGAGAGGCGGCATGCATTTGTTGAGCGAAGTGGGCAGGAGAGGATTTGGTAGGGAGAGAAGGTCAGAAATGTATGTGGGAGAGGATTTGGTAAGGGCTTTGTAGGTGAGTGTAAGAACCTTGAAATGGCATCTGAAGGGGAAGGGGAGCCAGTGTAAGGCTTGAAGGAGAGAGGAAGCAGATATAGAACATCTGGAGAGGAAGATGAGCCAAGCAGCAGCATTGAGAATCGACTGTAGTGGAGAGGTGAGAGACTGGGAGGCCAGCTAGGAGGTTACAGTAGTCCAATCTGGAGATGACCAGCAAGTGGATGAGGGTTTTAGTGGCATCCTGGGTGAGGAAGGGTCTAACTATGGAGATATTTTTTAGGTGGAAATGGCAGGACTGTGAGAGGTGCTGAATGTGTGGTTTAAAGGAGAGGGAGGAGTCTAGGATAACTCCAAGACACCGCACTTTGGGGCTAGAGGAGATAGTTGTGCCATCAATAGATAATGAAATTGTGGGAAGTGAGGTAGTGGAAGTGGGTGGGAAGATGATCAGCTCAGTCTTAGACATGTTAAGTTTAAGAAAGCGTTGGGACATCCATGAAGAGACAGCTAAAGATACGGTGGAGGAGCGAGGGGGAGGTCTTAGGGGTGGAAAGGTAAATTTGAGTATCATCAGCATAGAGATGATATTGGAGTTCAAAGAAGTTTATGAGTTCACCTAAAGAGGACGTATAAAGGGAGAAAAGGAGAGGTCCAAGAACAGAGCCATGGGGAACTCCTACTGTTAGTGGAAATGGGAAGGAAGAGGAGTCATGAGAGAAGACAGAGAAGGAACAATCAGAGAGGTAGAAGGACAGCCAGGAGAGGACAGTGCCACGTAATCCTAGCAGGCTCTAGCAGTGAGGACTGTTCCACGTGACTCCAGACTCTCCTGCTCCAACGCGTTTCGGACCTCGCTGGGACCTTTGTCAAGGATAGGGGTTGGGCTGCTTGTGACCTCTATTTATACTGTTCTTTATTAAGCACCTAGTTAAAACAGGAAGTCTGCAAATTGGGACTTCCTTCTTTTTGGTGGCAACCATGTGTTGTCAAAAAATGAAATAAAATCCACTTTAAAAATTCATATATTAGTCATTTGTATTTATTGCCGGTTCGACACTCATTCTATAAATACTGTGTGTGTATAAAATATATTAAATTGGAAGAATAATATAATATATGGGTATATAGGCTAGGGATTGTGTGTCATTTTAAAATTATAAAAATGCTTTTAGTTCGATGTCTATATTCAGCCCATATGGATCCAAAGTTCTCAACACATAGATCCATTTTGTTTCAGTTTTTTTCAATAAAGTGATTATATCCTCACCCCTCCAATTGGGGGTCACTTTTTGAATACCCAAAAATGTCAAACCTTCTGGGTTTCTATTGTGATGTTGATGGAAGTAGGCTGATACACTGTGAGTCAGTAATCCTTTCTTGATATGTTCATAAATTCGTGTTTTGATTTTTCTCTTCGTTTGTCCCACATATTGTATGCCACGTGGACATTCCAGTAGATATATGGCACCCTCTATTTCGCAGGAAATTGTATTCATAATTTTATGTTGTTTTTTTGTTGTTTTCGAAGTAAATTCCAGAATGGGTTTTGTACGTTTGATTTTTACAACCTACACATTTTGTGCAGTAGTGGAAACCATTTTTTTCTTTATTTCTTTTATTCAAAGTGTTTGTAGGCAGAAAACTTCTGGTCAGTTGTTGTTTTAGGTTTTTTGCTTTGGTATATATTATTTTTGGTTGTTCTGGAAGTATCTTCTTCACCTCTTAGTCTAGAAGTAACATTTTCCAGTGCTTATGCAAAATCCTTTCAAAAATTGTTTGATTACTGTTATATTGTGTGATAAATGATAATGGTCCATAGTCTTCTTGTTTCTTTGGTTCATTGAAAGCCTGAGGGAGGAGCTGAGAATATCAAGGCATCATTTGCTGGAAATGTGCCACTCTTTTGGCTGCCTAATTGGACCACTTTGGGGTCTAAGTTTAGGCTGACATTGTTTTTGTTAATAAAAATGTTAATCCGTACTAACATAGTCATCATTTTTGAAAATAAGGTACGATGTAATCCTGGCTTTAGAAAGCCTCTTTTATTAAGTTGCTGTCCTTCCCATAGTGTTCCATTACCCTAAATATGTAACATGTTTCCCAACCTTGATTTAATGTGTGTCCGTTTATTGCTTTGTGTTTGCTACATTTGCAACAAGAAAACACAACCTCAAAACCAGACTTGGCACTTAAAAAACCCAAAAATTACACACCACTAAAAAGTGGGGTCAACATGGTTTTAGGTTTAAACCTAATTGAAAAACCTTAAAACACGAACAAATTGGTATGTGATGTGGCAAAATTACATTTATTGTTTTGTGAAACACCAACAAAACACAGAAAGAACATTCAAATGTAAACAAGCACAAGGACCAAACAAAGGTTGTTACAAACAAAATCACAACCTGATCCAAATGTACATTCACATGGTGGTCCAATCCAGCAAAAATTTGTTTTTGTCCCAAAAAACATACCGGGGTATTGGCAATGTTTTTGAAATGTTTTTTCATTTGGAAAATTGTGGTAGGGAGAAGAAAGACAAAGTAAGAATTCAAAATTAGTACATGACATTGTACAAACTTAAAAGTCAAACAAATAAAAACACACAAACAGAAATGCTTAAATGTTACAAACTTTATTTTAAAAAATGTATCTAGCAACCACATCATTGCGTCTGCCCCCCCCCCACAGACAGTCTCATACCACCTACCTCCTGGGGGCCATCATCAGGCAAGGCATCCTCTGGCTGCATGGGTACTCGACTCCTTATGGCGATGTTATGAAATATCCTACACAGGACCACGATCCTCAAAACCATATCCGGCGATTACATTAGGTTGCCACCAGAGTGGTGGAGACATCTGAATCTGCCCTTCAAAAGACCAATACAGTGCTCCACCACCTGCCTGGTGGCAGTAAACGCTGCATTAAATTGTTTGTGGCCCTGGTGTGGGTGCCAAATAAGGAGTCAGCAGCCAGGGCGTGCAAGGAAAACCACTGTTGCCTGTAGGAAAGGAGACACCTTAAGAAAACACTCTAAAAAACACTTTCCAACACTTTTATTCAAAAAACATACCAAAGAATCACTTACCCAGAAGCCACGCGTCACCAGCTTGCAGTGTGGCTAATTTTGGCCAAATCCCTGAATGCTGTATCACCTATGCATCATGTGAGCTTCCTGGAAATTTAGAATTCAGGGAGAGGATCTGGAGGGAGGCATCACATAGCAACATCACATTCAATGAATGGTAATGTTTTCGGTTCCTATAAATGTGTTCATTTCGTGCTGGTGGCTGAAGTGCTATGTGAGTGCCATCCACTACCCCTATGACGTGTGGAAAGCCAGCAATGTCCCTAAACTTCTGCTTTACCACAACAATGGCTTCTGTATCCAAAGGCATACTAATAAATTGAGCAATATGTTTAAAAAATGCATCCAGCACACGGATCCTGGAGAATGATGGCTGGGAGATGCCAGCCACCAGACCCACAGTGGTCTGGAAGGATCCTGAGGTGCAAAAATGTAACACCGCCAACAACTGTGTTAGTGGTGGTATTGACGTAGGAATGTGTACTTGACTTTCTAGATCATTCTTTATTAATGAAAGAGTGTCTAGGATAATTGTGGGTGGGAGGCGGTAAGTCGTTAACACCACATAACAAAAAAAAAATTCATTGTGTAAATAATAAACAAAAAAAAAGGGAAAACATGTAATGGCCACAATGGAATGATGCAAGCAGGAGTCAGATACACTTACCTGGGACCTCTATAAAGTGACCTGCAACCGCCTTAAAGCCCACAAACACCCAAACTACATTGGGTCCAAAAAAAAACAAAAAAACAGTTTTAATATTGGCAAACATGTAATGGCCACAATGGAATGATGCAAGCAGGAGTCAGATACACTTACCAAGTCAACGATGTTTTGTACAAAACGCCTCTCCACGCCAACCAACCAAACAACCAACCAACCGCCTGCCACCAACCACGCACAAGTAATGGACCAATTAGCTTAGACTTAAATAGGTTTGCAAATAACACATATATCAATTAATGAAGTAAAGGTGTGCATTCTGTGCAGGGAAACCTGGATGCACGCACATCCAAACCATGGATGTGCTCACATCTCAGCCAACCCCCGCATTGATTGATTAATGAAGTAAAGGTGTGCATTCTGCGCAGGGAAACCTGGATGCACACACATCCAAACCATGAATGTGCTCACATCTCAGCCAACCCCCGCATTGATTGATTCATGAAGTAAAGGTGTGCATTCTGCGCAGGGAAACCGGGATGCACGCACATCCAAACCATGGATGTGCTCACATGTATAAATTTGGCTCCAAAACACAGTAATAGTCATGCTTTCTCTATCTTTTGAACAATGGCTACCGAGGAGCATGCTAACCAGAGCACAACCTACCCAAGTAAGTTTGGTTACCAATGTTCGCAATTGTCACTTTTACATTTCAAATGAATTCAACACGCATCAGAAAGGTAATTTCAAACTAACATGTTGTAGGTCCCCAAACTCTAAAAACTCCAACAGAGGAGGCAGGCCCAAGCCAAAGAAGGAGTCGTAAGCCTCCATTTTCTGGGGGCGGAGATGGAGACATTGGTGACAATGACGAAGGATAATTTAGTCCATGCCCGTAGAAATATGGGGGCTGGCCAAAAGGACAGGATATGGGATGAGATAACCAGGGTTGTCAATACTGTGGGGACCACACACAGATCCGCTAATGTGGTTTGCAAAAGGTACAGAATTGTTATTGTGAATGTTGCTTTTGATAAATTTGTAAAAATGTGCCTGGAATAACCCAAACAAATGAAATTAAAACATTGACAGATGGACAGACTTCAAATATCGGCTGAAGAGGAAGTTATGAAATAGGGTGGACCATGCCGGGGGCACAGGTGGCGGTCCCATCCCTGAGGAGCTCATCTTAACTCCTTTGGAGGAGTTGGCTCAGGGGTGTGTGGAGGAAGAGGAGTTAGTTGGCGTGTCCACTATGGACACGGACATGGCCGACTTTAACACTCCACATGGCCGAGAAGGTAAGTATTTACTGATAAAAAGCACGTTGAAAGCTTAAACATGTGTGCCTCCAAAAACACAATAAAAAACCAAAAACATTTGTGTTTCTTTACAGACCCAGAGGAGGACGTGCCTGCTCCGTGGTGAGGTCTGGAGCCAGCACAGATGGAGACTCTGCAGAGGAGGATCCAATTTCTCCATCTGGGGATCCTGTGGAGGCCACTCCAGGGGCACCAGCCTCCCCAGCATTGTCTCTCCTCACCGAGTTGGTCAGCCAAACTCAGGAGAACAGATAGTGTTCTCCTGAGGATGGAGACCACTCTGGTGAGGATTGATGGCAAATTGCTGAGGGTGGCGGAGGCCCTGGAGACCTGTGCTGCAGACCAGGTTTGTTTGGCCAATGGCCAGGAGTAGGCAAACTGAATTACCATGATGGAACGAGACTCCCTTCCTCCCAGGACCCCCACCTCTGGCAGCCCAACAGCCACCCCCCCAAGTATGGCAAGCCCTATGTCTAGGCCAGAGGCTATTCCATCTACCTCTGGCCATTCGGCGTGTTACACACCAGTCTTGCTTTTCACAACAAGCCTCTTCAGACGAGCCATGCAAAATGGCGAAAGTAGCCCTGGCTATCTCATCCCTCACCTGTTAATGTCCAGTCCCCATATTTCTAGTCACCAATGTCTCCATCTCCTTTTTTTTATTCTTTTTTTTTTTTTTTTTAATGTGTTAAAATGTGAATTGGTTTGTGGTCAATATTTACGAATGTCTGTTTTATGTTTCATTTAAGCATGCTGAAAAACGACACACAATATGCATGTGTTGAATGCATAAACAAATTAAATAAAAAAATAAACATGAAAACCAAAATGTGCATTAATTTTCAAATCAAAGTATACATGTTTTAAAAAGTATTGGATGAGAAAACCCTGCTTCTGCCAAATCAATGCTATTTTGTATTTTAAAACAACAACAAAAAAAAACCGAAGGCATATACAATAAATTTAAACTTGTAAAAACATTACGTTAATGCAAACACACCTGAATCAGTTACCAGCCAATTAGCAGTGTTATTAGTAACATCTAACGATTATTAGTTGCTTGCATTGTGTAGTTCCAAATAGATACATCATTCCAAACATCAGTTACATTTGATACTATCGATTGTACTGTGTGGCTTGCGGGAGCTCCTACCCTACCTTAAGCTGTACGATCAGCCAGGCCTCTAACCTGCTTGCAGAGTGACGTTTTACTACTTCCGGCCTTCTATGTCGGTCGTAGCAGTAAATTTATGTACACCCCTGAAACGCCCTGAAAACGGTGAGGAACGCCTGCGTTTTTAGACCACCACCCCCATCAACACCCACAAACGGCCTTTCATGTCAACTCTCGGAAGCCACTTCCTGCTTGTAAGCCGTACGATCGACAGCATTTTGGATCGCAAGGTCTCGTACGCACATGCGCACAACTAACCGTATGTATGCATGGTTTGGAAACATCGGATGTGTACGGCCGAGCGGCCGGTTACGACTGACTCTGAATGAGGTCCTGTATCCTGAGCTGATGGGGAATGTATCATGTGACTTGTGAGCTATATGATCCACTCACTAGCCTAAATGAACGACTGACCTATATGTCAGGAGAATAATGACTCATGAGCTCTACAGAATCCTCACAATGTATGAGCACAGCAGTGCCACCTGTGGTCGTTTAGCAGTACAGACTCATGATGAATGTATGAGAGAGCTGATGGGGAATGTATCATGTGACTTACATGAGTCATTGACCTAATCGAACTAGTGAACTAGATGCCAGGAGACTCATGACAATCTAGTTCAATCAGCTGCACATAGCCCTCACAAAGTCTGAGCATAACAGTGCCACTCATGGTCATTTAGCAGTACTGACTCATGCCTAATGGAGCTGCTGTGCTCTCTCTGTCACTGTATCTAACTCCTCCCATTTGTTTTAGCTCCTGATGAACTGATCTTTGCCAGAGCTCATCTTTGCCACAGCTAGCAAGTTTCGCCCTCTGCTATCAACGGCCAACCAGACGATGTTAGGCAAATCGCCGGGATGAGCGGCAGTCCAGGTCTGATGACAGGGAATCCCTCAGCCACCCAACAGCAGCCTATGTTCCGAGCAGACCACGTACCAGTGGCCACAGATGAAAGAGGATCCGAGCAGGGTGTCAGCTATAAGCAGACAGCCTGCAGCTACAGATCCAGGTTACTGGTGAGGATGATAGGCTGTAGGTCACTGCAGGGAGAAGCCACATGCTGCCGCCAGGTCTCCCGTTGTGTGTCAGCGATAGGCTCCGCAGATTAGGCAGGCAGACCTTCTAGATAGCCAGGTATATCGGTTGTCCACGGACCAGGAGAGTCTGCAAGGTCTGCCCTGAGGCTAGTTAGGTAGTGGATATCCTACCACTCAACCGAGGAGGGTAGAGGCTGTGGTATGAGATGTAGATGCGGTCCAGGCACCCACACCAGGTTTCGCGCCAAAAATCAGGCGTTCATGCAGGCTACTGTAATTATGGGCAGACTCCGGTGGAATAACAAGTTTCCCGAGCAATTGAGATATTAAAAAACTCACAACTCGAGCAATAAGATAGGGTGATTAAGGCTTCCAAATTGGCCCAGTTAGAGGACATTGAGCGCAGATAACAGGACTCACTCTCAGGAGCACAAAAATGTGGCCATACTGGATGCCCCACCCACCGGAAGTCTACCAGGTCATTTTTATATTGCTCAACTTGTTCTTGTAATTTATCAAGCCATTTAACATTAGGATCCTGAGCTAGGGTAGGCTTGTTAGCTTGTTCATAGCTTGGACGCCACGGTATTATGATGTCACCGGGACCGCAACACCTAGACTCCGTGGCGCGCGTTACCGAGTGTGATCTGAAGGCAGTGTCCGTCCAGGTGAGTAAACTTGCTGCACTAATTGCCTAATAGGTTGGTGTATATATGTGTTTAATTAAACAATTATTTGATGCACATAATGCCACTGGACATATGGACTTTACCTATACCATCAGTGCAGACAAGAGTTCATTTTTTAGATGTAGCCATAACGATCAAGGTAGATCAGTTAAATACCTCTCTCTTTGTTAAAGAGACAGACAGGAATACTATCCTTAAATATTATATAATGAGTAAGGAGAGAAAAAAAGTTGTGGTTAGGTGATGCACTAAAATTAAAACATAACCTTTATTATATGCATATAAAATACAACAATATTAAATATTGTTGTATTTTATATGCATATAATAAAGGTTATGTTTTAATTTTAGTGCATCACCTAACCACAACTTTTTTTCTCTCCTTACTTACTATATAGTTTACCTATTGTCGTATGATAGCACCCGCTACCTTAGATTTAGAAGTGATCAACTTATATGATATAAGTGGTCCATAAAGATATACATGTTTATATTACTGATATTTATGAGAAGTAATACCAGTGCGGATTGATGTATTTTTTTCTTAGCGGTATCCTTAAATATTACAGCTTTCATCCACTACCTTTGAGGAAGGGGTTACCCTTCTCTCAGTTCTTGAGGGTTAGGCGTATCACTAGTGACCCACATGATCTGATAACAGAAATGGATATGGTACAGAAGTTCGCAGTAAGAGGTTACCCATTGAAGGAGTTAGAAAAAAATTAAAGAACCAGTACTGCAAATACCTAGGGAGCAGACGTTTATTTCTGTCCAGAACAAACAAGTAGCAGCCAAAAACGGTCATTCCATGGGTTAACAGATATACAATGAATAGTAATTGCACCACTAAGATTGTGAAGAAATTATTATTTATTAACAGTTTTTATTAACAGTTTCTTTTATAGCGCAGCATACTCCGTTGCGCTTTACAATTGGAAACATTGATAGAACAAAACAGGGCAATAACTGACAGACATAGAGGTAAGAGGGCCCTGCTCGGAAGCTTACAATCTATAGGCCAGTGATCAACTCTGATGATGATCCGTCTGGGTTGCGTAATTCACGGGTCATGCCATGTTTTACTAGAGGGTGTAACCTCAAGGACAGAATGGTTAAGCTGGAACAGTGGTGTAACTAGGGCAGGGCGAGCAGGTATATATACCAAGTGAAGACTGCATGGCACTGCTGATTGTAGCAGTGAAAATGAAAGCTTGTGAAATATTAAATATACTCAGCACAGCAAAAGAGTACATAATGCAGAATTATTTCTAATCAGGGAAAACAATGTTTCAAATATCACTATAAAGGTATTGGAAAAGCAATATTTCAAATAATATCATAAGGGTATTTGAAAAAGTCACAACAAAGTGTTCCACGAAATTATTTAATTGAACCCGTGATGTGCTACCATATTCAATGGGTAGATTCAGGATGATTCTAATTTGGTCAATGCAGCCATACGATCTCCTCCGCGTACTGGTACAGGGGCATAGTCAATAATTTTATAACAAAGCAATGTTAATTGGTGGCCTCTAGCCCTAAACTGCAATGCCACAGATTGGTCCATAGGTTTGCGTTCTTTAAAAGTCCTGGAAGTCATTCCTACATAATAAAGCCCGCATGGACAGATGATGTACACAACAAATGTTGTGTTACATGCAACTACATGATGGATGGTATATTCTTTTCCTGAATGGGGATGGTGAAATGAATTGCCAGTTAACATATAACTACAAGTGACACAGGAGGGGCAGCGATAGCAACCAGGTTTCTTAGTAGTTCGATGTTGTAAACCAGCTATCAGGAACCTCCTCCCCGGGGTCGTATAAGGCCCGCCGAATCATTTGGTCTGGTCCACAGAGCTTTTTTTCTGCTAGCCTCATCTGGCTAGCAGGGTGCCTAGAATGACACCATGAAGCCAGAATCTATGCAGCCTCCTTAGGATGCTTCAGACGGTCACACCGCTGCCCTTACATCTCCGCAGGATGCTCCGGGCATTGCTGTAATCACCGGCTATTGTTGCCCTACCCCATGTGATGTCACACAGAGGGTGTGGCCTGCACTGGCCCATGAATAATCATATAAAAGATAAATCAAGCGCTTGAAATTGGATAGTGTAACAAATGTGTAGCACAATACCTGTAAAAAAGAAGGTGGTTAAATGATGTTTATAGCCACTTTTGTAAATTTGTAGGACAAGCAGTGTATGGGGTTCCGATATAAGCCAGTTCAGTGTCTGTGCGGTGGAAGGTAGCACTTGTAACTAACTTTCCCTATCTCTGCTTACCTTCCAATCTTCACGGCAGCGTTGACGGCTGGCTCCGTCTTCCTCTTACTGCAGTGCAGGGATAAACAATCAGTCTGTTTGCTGTTACGGTGCTGGAGCGTGTCCTTCACGTGTGCTGTGTCCAAAGCTTTCCTAATTATTCCCATAAATAATGTTATTATATATCAAAATGGCCCTCGGTAGAAAAAAGTTTCCCCACCCCTGTTGTAAATTATAATCGGTAACATCTTTGTGGACTAAAAAATACCTAACATTGTGACTTCTTCGATAACACCTCATTGGCCTGAATTTCTGTAGTGCTGGCAAGTCCTTGCCACTAGAGATGATAGGCCACAAAGCTCTACTAGCTCGAGGAATTATTGCACTTGAAGAATCAAAAGTGGAAACCCAAGTAAAATTGTCTTTTTGGGTAATCCGTGACTTTAGCTTCAAAAGATCCTCACGGTTTAAACTTAACACTTTTTCTTTAGTCTGTAATAAATCCTTATATTGGTATCCCCTCTCATGGAATTTATAAATTAATTTATAAATTATGTTATCAAGCTGTTCAGAGAGTTTATGTCGATTGCTGGTAATCCGCATAGCCCCTAACATTTGGGAATTCGGTAGCCCTTTCTTCAACGATAGAGGATGCCGACTACCTGTCTGTAACAATGTGTTTCTATCAGTTGGTTTGTAAAAGATGGCAGTTTTGATTTTACCTTCACAATTTTGTACGAACGCATCTAAGAAATCAACATTAGTAACACACCATCTGTGAGTGAATTTGACAGGTGAGTTAGCTGCCTTAACCTGTAACATGAATTCCTCAAACACCGCCCTCTGAGAATTCTATTTTACATTTTACATAATAGAAGATAAAAAAATTAAAAATAAAAGAGACTTAGAGAAATAAGAGGAAAGATATGGGAGAATGTTGCTCAGTTTGTTACATTAGTTAAATACACAAAAAAAATTTGAGTTATGGTAAAACTTACCTTTGTTAACTCTCTTTCTTCAAAGTCCATAGAGTCCACAGGGATACCTTGGGGGTTAAGCTTAAGCTTAGGACCAGACACCAGACAGGTAAAGCTGTTGACTCCCAGGATGCACTGGTCCTTTCCCCTATTTCCCCACCCCTAAGCCAGAGGCCCTTCAGTTAGTTTACAAGCCATGGCAGGAGTTGGACAGGAGAGAAGGAAAACTGGTACACAGAAGAAACATACACAAGGGAGACGAAGACCGTTGACCAGGAAAACCAACCCAATGAAGCCAGGGGTGTCAGGACGAGCGCCCTGTGAACTATATGGACTTCAAAGAAAGAGAGTTAACAAAGGTAAGTTTTACCATAACTCTCATTTTCTTCTTCAGAGTCCATAGGGATCCACAAGGATACCTTGGGAATGTCTCAAAGCAGTATTCAAGGGTGGGGATGCTCCTGAGCTGACAGGAGAATCTGGTGCCCAAATGAAGCATCCTGAGAGGCAAATGTATCAAAGGCATGGAACCGCAGAAAGGTGTGGACAGAAGGAATTGGTATGAAATACCGCTGGCCGCATGGCCGGCGGTTCGTTTCCCGTCAGCGACAGCTCGACAGGAGCAGAGTGCGACGCAGCGGAAGCCCGACAGCGCTGGAAATCCCGATCGTGGATAGGTAAGTATCCACTAACCTAACCCTCCTTAGGGGTGCCTAACCCTAACTTCCCCCCCAAGTGCCTAACCCTAATCCCCCCTCTAAGTGCCTAACCCTAACCACCCCCTTCCCCGCTGCCTAAACCTAAGTCCCCCGGGGGGGTGCCTAACCCTAAGTCCCCCCCGGGGGTGCCTAACCCTTCCTCCCCCTAGCCTAACCCTCCCAGGGGGTGCCTAACCCTGTCCCCCCCGGGAGCCCTAAACCTAACCCTTCCCCCCCCGCGGCTGTCCGCTCGTGGCGCCCGGCATCACGATAGTCTCCCGGCGTCGGGGAAATGCATCTACATCTAGACGCCCGGCATTTCACCCTTGCAGGGATAAGACAGTCGGGAAGCTGGCTGCCGGTATTTAGGCAGTCGGCTTCCCGATTGCATCCCGGACAGAAGACCATGTGGCCACCTTACAAAGCTGTTCAGCCCAGGCACCATGGCGAGCTGCCCACAAAGGTTCCCCAGAGCGAGTGGAATGAGCAGTGATGGTAGCTGGCACAGGGAGACCCGATTGCAAGTAGGCCTGAGATAGCCATGCAAATCCATCTTAGCAGGGTCTGTTTGTTAGCTTCTTGTGTAATCCATAGAGGACAAATAGAGAATCTGTTTTCCTAAAGGAAAAGGTACAATCCTGAGGGCATGGACCACATCCAAGGAAGCCTCACCAGCTGAAAGATCGGGTGAACAGAAGGCCGGGACTACAATTTCCTCATTGATATGGAATTTGGAGACCACCTTGGGAAGAAAATCAGGGCAGTACGAAGAACCGTCCTATCTGAATGAAAAATCAGAAATGGGGGACGGCATGACAGTGCCCCCAAGTCTGACACCCTACGGGCAGTAGGCAATAGCCAGGAAAGATTGTCTTAGCTGTTAACCATTTAAGATCCACTGATTCCAGGGGTTCAAACGGAGGGCCTGGCAAAGCCTAAAGAACCACAGACAAATCCCAAGGAGCCACAGGTGGGACAAAGGGAGGTCGAATGCGGAGAACACCCAGTACAAAGGTGTGAACATCTGGTAGTGTAGCAATTTTGCGTTGGATCCAGATAGACAAAGCAGAGACATGAACTTAAAGGGGCACATTCAATTGGGTACGAGAAATGCAAAAAACCCGCACCTGCAAGGTTTTTCCAGCAGCTGCGGGTTTTCTGCTATTCAAATAGCTACGGATTTTTTCTTTTTTTTTACAAGCCGGGAGGTTTTTTTTTTACGCACCTCCAGAGCAAGTGTGTTTTTTCCTAAAACCGGTCATTTTAGGAAAAAATACAGAGACTAGCTCTGGCCCCCCGGCAGTACCCCCATGAGGACTAATTAAGCAATTGGAAGTTACTAATTAGCTTAATTAGTCCTTAATTACTTCTGCAGCGGTGTCTTCTTCATCCAGCGTTGGAAGCCGGGTCTTCTGCAGCAGGGTGATTATGTTAGTGTGTGAGTATATATTGTTTGTAAATGTGTGTGTTGTGTGTGTAGGCCCCCCAGTGTCTATGTGGCCCCCCTGGAATGGGCGCTGGGAGAACTACATCTCCCAGCAGCCCTTGCCCCTCCCACCATCCCCTGGAGCCTCCCAGCAGCCCCCGGGACTCCCAGCAGCACCCTCTCCAGTGAGAAGGGGAGCAGCGGAGACCCCAGGGACCCCCGGGCAGGTAAGTGCCATATTCTTTTTTTTTTACATAGCGTGGGGTTTTCAGAGCTGAAAACCCTTCATCCACTTTTTTTTTGCATACCGTGGGTATTGGGAACACATATACCCGCGGTATTCCAAAATTGAGTGCAAGGTTTTTTCCTCACTAAACCTCGCACCCATTTGAAGCTGCCCCTATGTGAGGCCAAGCGAAGTCCAAGGTCCAGGTTTACGTGCCTTGAGCATAGTCTGTACTACTGCTCGAGAAAATCCCTTAGATCTTAAGAGGGATGTCTCAAGAGCCACGCAGTCAAAAATAGGCGACCCAAGTCCAGGTGCAGACAAGGACCCTGAGACAACAGATCCGGCCATTGAGGCAGCATAAGAGGAGCATCAATGGAGAGGGTCTGAAGGTCTGAGTACCAATGTCGTCTGGGCCATGCTGGAGCGACCAGCAGGACAGTGCCTCCGTCTTTTTTGAACTTCTGAAGAACTTGAGGAAGGAGGGAGACTGGAGGAAACAGGTACGTCAGCCAAAAGGTCCACTTTATGGACATTGCGTCTACAAAGGCTGCCGCGAGGTCCCTTGTCCTTGATCCATACACCATCAGTTTGTGATTGTGTCGAGAGACCATGAGGTCCACCTATGGTAGGCCCCACTTGTCCACAAGAAGTTGAAACACTTCTGGGTGGAGAGCCCATCCCCCGGCCTGTACATCGTGATGGCTGAGGAAGTCAGTTTCCCAATTCAGAACTCCAGGAATGAACACGGCTGAGATTGCCGTAAGGTGTTTTTCTGCCCATGAGAGAACTTCTGACATGGCTACCAAACTTCGAGTGCCTCCTTGGTGATTGAGGTAGGCTACTGCAGTGGCGTTGTCAGACTGTACCTGTACAGGTCTTCCTTGAAGAAAATACAGAGCCAGAGTGAGGGCTTTGTATGCTGCCCGGAGTTCCAACACGTTGATTGGTAGAGCTGTCTTGACCATTGTCCAATGGCCCTGGAAGGAGTGTGGGTGTGGGCTGGTCACCACATCTGCAGAAACAACCCTTTTTTTAAAAAGAGGGTGCTTTGACTTTGGAGAGGGTTCATCATCATCTATGTGAAGTATAGTCATAACAGGAGAGAAAGAAAAGAAGATGTCCTCTTTGGCGCACGATTGATAAATTTAAAATGTAGCTTTTATTAATTGAATTTAAAATCAATTCTCTAAAGTGAAATATAAAACCATCGGATTAGCAATAAAAGATCTTAGTATATCCATTCAATGTACTTTCTTTATCACAATAACCGACAAATTATTTTTTCTTTATTATTCTATATTATTCTCAATACATTAGAAGAGACATATTAATTTCCCAAACTGTGAATGAAAAAATATGACCATCTGTGTCTTCTAATTCACATCTATTTTGGTATTATATTCCTGTTAGAAGAAATTAATGTACCATAACGTAATATTTTGCCCTAATAGATTTCATGTAGATGTGTTTAATTATTTTTATGTATGATTTTAGTATCATTAAAAAATTTTTTTTGGGACAAGGTCACACGTTTATATAGATTATTTTTATATTAAACAATAATTCACATGATTCTAGTTAATGCACACACACTTTTATTTACACTCCTTATATATTTTTAAACATCCTCTTACAACACAGTCAACACAACCATGAGGATTTTATTATCTATATTACAAATAAAAAACAATAATATACTTCTACATCACGGCACAGAATTTTTAGGAGAGAGGCACTTTATCACCAATACATATTTATCTAATATTTTGCACCTATTAGTCTTGACACTTTTTTACCACATTTAGAGTACCATATTATCACTATATATTGTGGGTAATTTTTACCACATCATCCTATGTTATATAATTTTATTAATTCACTTTATTTCACTTCAATAGGCTTGAATTTGAAGAATCCATATTTTTATTTAATCTATGTGAGACTATTTATAAGCATAATTTCATTGAAATTTATTTACAGTAATATTCTATATACACAAAAACTTTTTATTATATACATATGGATGTGTTTATTTTAATAGGATATATTTTGTAATATACATTATTTGTATCTACTTATTACCTTAAGGACATAAAGTATATAATGCTGCACATTATAAATAGTATATCTAATGAATGGGTTCATTGTATATATATATATATATATATATATATATATATATATGGGAATATTCACCACTCATAATATTTTACAGGCTCTTACTATATAGATCGTTATTTCAGCACTTCTCACTCTCCATCTGTTTAGTTTGAACCTGGTGATTGGCTAGAGCCAACACATGTGATTGTAAAGATTGATGGAGTTTGGCCATGAAATTGAGATCCCTCTATTGGTCAATTAGACCATGTGATTATAAGGGACTGCTATGATAGGTTCTTCAATATCAACTTGCTCCACATCAATCTCGGGTTGCCTTGACAAAACCTGTATAGTGAAACGTACGTCGGCGGTGGGAGCAGTTTCACTGCTCTGTCATGTCTCTCTCTCCTTAATGAATATATAATTATAGTACTGATTTACCTATTTCCATGTGTCTAGCAGTGCTACCTTAACGGACAAACAGATAGTCTGTGTATTCATGTAATCTGCAACACAGCAGTACTAATTAGACTGAGTGTTAATAAAATATATGTACTAAATCAATGTGCCATGCGAGCACTGACTATTATAAGTCAACACACTCAGCTCTCACTGATTTACCCATCTCTGTGTGTCCAGCAGTGCTACCCTAACTGACAGACAGAAGGTCTGTGCATTAATGCAACTTGGAACACAGGAACGCTATTTAGACTAAATGATACCAAGTGCATGTATCTAGGCAATGCGCTATGTGAATGTTAACTATATCATAAGTTAAATCATTAAGCTTGACCTTTGATTTAACGGGGGCTTTTCAGTTAGACATA
This sequence comes from Taudactylus pleione, assembly GCA_031769625.1. NCBI lineage: Eukaryota > Metazoa > Chordata > Amphibia > Anura > Myobatrachidae > Taudactylus > Taudactylus pleione. The sequence goes on from JAUIMM010000535.1 coordinate 3,944,708, forward strand.
AGTACTTGCATGATCATTATACTAATATTATTATATCCATGGCCTGTGAGCTGATGTAATGCTCAATATTTAGAAGATCATTAGGACACCCATACACTAATCAGGTGCAAGTAAGTATAAATTAAAAGTCACCCCAATCGAAATATAAAGGGTTCATGCACTGATGTAATTTGCAATATAGCAGCGCTATTCAGATAAATTTACACATATTTCATGCACTGAGATAATAAGTTAATTACAGCTATACTATTAACCTAATCATCTGACCTTTATCTCTAAATTAACAAACGTATCTTAATAACCTACAATACCATTGTGTTACCATCTAATAGGTTTAATTAGTAAGCCACTGATCTCATTCAGGCCATTACATATATGGTCTCTGAGCTGACATAATGCTCAATATAATGCTAACATATGTTCATTTTTCAGCCACATTTAAGAGTGGCACTGTAAAACAGGGATAACCAATACAACAGTGACAGCTAGTGGTATTAAATATGTTTATATAGACATACTGTCAGGGTAATAAACTTGCAAAATTGTTGCTAAACAGGATACTGTTACTAAATTGATACCAGTGTATCAGATGAAATATAACCAGTTCTCCTGAAACTGAACATATATGTTTGTTTACTATATTTGCATGATCAGAGTTAAAATTACTAAAATTTGACGTATTTAAACTCTGAGGATCTAGGTATAACCAACCAATTAATTTTCAAAGAAACAAAGATTAATTGAGACTTCATGACACAATATTATTTAGTAAGTTTTTAATCCACATGACATGTTATCACTTTTATATTTCACTTTAGGGAATTGATTTTAAATTCAATTAATAAAAGTTACATTTTATATTTATCAATCGTGCGCCACAAAGAGGACATCTTTTCTTTCTCTCCTGTTATGACTGTGTTTCAATAATGTCCTTGGCAGCACCCCCAATCACCAAACAAGTAAATAATATTTACTTGTTTGGTAAATATAATTATTTTCATTTTGGGGCTTTTCTACATAAACAATCTACAGACTAGTGCAGAAGTCCTCCCAGACCCCCCTCCCCTTTATAAATTCAATGTGAAGTATGCCTCTAACTGCTCGTACTAGGGCAGGGATATTAATCTCTGCCTGCAGTTCGTCCTTCCCTGAGGGAGACTCAGTAGTAGATAAATCAGCCTCTTCTGCCTCGTCAGAGGACACCTCAGAATCTGAGAGGAGCGTGGACTGAGAGGAAAACAGAGGCTGCCTATTTTTACTGGGTAGTGATTTCTCACGCTGTAATGTGTTTTTAACAGCCATGGCTACCATCATCTTTAAGGTAGCGGGCAGAGGAGGCACTGGTATAGTTTGTACCTGTTGTGGCAACCCCATAGGGGGAATTACAGCCTGTACCTTCTGTGGCAACCCCAACGGAGGAATTACTGCTGGGACCATTAGGCGGTCCACAAGTGTATTTAGCACCTGAGTAAAGGAAGCCCAAGGGGGCTCTTGCACAGGGGTTGGGGGAACTGATGGGCCAGGCGTATTATAACAGGTGGCACAGAGTCCCTCTTGGTTTTTAAATCATCCTCATTTAATCTTGCTGCACATGATTTACATGAGAGCAGTATGGGTGCAGCAGTTATTTCCTACTCTTGCATTTGTTAGACATATTGCAGAGTAGTATAGCACTATGGTATGAGGCAGTAGTACAGTATACAACCACTGAGTATGTAACAAAAGCCAAACTCAAGGGGGAAACAATATAAATAGCCTGTTCAAGCCTGTATTAAGCTGTAGAACTTCAGCACATTTATGGCAATATGTATAGTGCAACTGCCACAGTATGCGATAACTGCACAACTCCAGTGAGAAATTAAGTGTATATGGACCCTTAATACAATGGTATTGTTAGAGGTACAGAGAGAGAAAAGTGATAGGCAAAGTTTGACAGCATGTAAAAAAATCAGACACACAGCGCTAGCAGATCGCATACAATGCAGAAAAGTAACTGCACAATTGGCACTAAAATCAATTACTGACTCTAATGTCTAGTAGGCTATAGAGCTACATAACCTGGAACAAGGAAGAGGTATGTAGGGGGACCGGGACCTTGCGTTCTCAGAGAGATCTGTGGCTGAGCCTTGGAGAAGATGGCCACCGGAAACCTCTGAGGGGGCGTGGCCGGAGAGGAAATGCAGTTCAGAGCGGCTTAGACTCTGCGGAAAAGCGCCCTGAGCTGGGGGAGGGGCTGCTTAAACAGGAAAGCTGGCCTCCCCTGGCTGATTATTGACCCCAGATATGCTGGTTTCGTGCACACTGTACCCTGGTGGTCTTAGTAAAGCACACGGACTACCCCAGTGTACACACTCAGCGTCCTCCGGTCTGTCCCCTGAAACCAGAGGAAAGACTGCACATGCGTGTATTACCGCAAGCTATAACCCGCCTTACCTGCCCCTTAGTTCTGAGTTGCAGTCTACGGTCATCCCATGGGGCCAGCTAGCAAGGTCCCCGGGAGCCCGTCGAGAGTACTGGATGAAACTGGATTCGTGACTCCCGGAGGGGTGATTGAGTGTCAGCACAGATGTGTCATGGACAGTCTGATGCTGAACATTCAGTGGTAAAAGAAGTAAAAAGTATTATATCAAAGAAATAAAAACTTATGGGCTCCCTTTCACAGCCCACTGTCTAAACGGTGATCTGACTTTTGCAGACACCAGAACTAACTGAAGGGCCTCTGGCTTAGGGGTGGGGTATAGGGGGAAGGACCAGTGCTTTAACTGGTGTCTGGTGCTAACCTCCACCTAAACCCCCAAGGTATCCCTGTGGACCCTGAAGAAGAAAAGCTAATATTTTAAAGACTAATCAAGTTATGTTTCTTAACTTCCTGTATCGCATCGGTAAAGAGGCGAGTAGACTTAGCTTCAACAGAAGCTGGAACAGGAAGGCCCTCCTATGTGTAGACCCCTGAGATAGTCATACAAAGCCATCGAGCCAATGTTTGTTAACTGGCAGGCCATCCTTTCTTGTAAAATCCATAGAGCACAAATAAGGAGTTAGATTACCCTAAAGAACTGGTACGGTCCACGTGAATCCTGAGAGCACGGACCACAGCCAAAGAGCAACAAGAGGAAAGGTGACTGAAAAGCCAGTACCTTAAGTTCCTGAATAAAAAGAGATTCAGAAACCACCCTAGGAAGAAACACAGGGCGAGTGAAACTCAGAGCCCTGTCTAGGTGAAATATCCAGAAGAGGGAGCCACAGGAAGCACCCCCAATCTGACACTCTCCAGGTAGATACAAAGGCCATAAGAAAGAGAGTCTAAGTGATTCACAACCTCGGTCCTCAAGGCACACTAACAGTCCTGGTTTTAGTGATATCCATGATTGTGCACAGATGGTTAAATCAATATAACTGAGGTACTAATTAAGTCACTTGTGCTCAAGTATGGCTATCCCTAAAACCTGGACTATTAGTGTGCCTTGAGGACCGTGGTTGAGAACCCCTGATCTAAGTAATAAACCATGTAAGGTTTACAGAAACTAGTGGTTCAAAGGAAGGCCCCTGGAGGGCCCGAAGAACTACTGCCAAATCCCAAGGAGCCCCTAGGGCAGGAGTGGGGAAACTTTTTTCTGCAAAGGGGCGTTTTAATATATATTACATTATTCGCAGACCCGATGCAAGCCATGCCCCCTCCATGTGATGTCACACGAGGGCGGGTCCACAATTTCCGATGATTACAGCAATGCCCGGAGCATCCTGAGGATGCTCCGGGGAGCTGTAAAGGCAGCAGTGTGACTATCTGAAGCATCCTAAGGACACTCTAGGCGGCACTGCTGCATAGATTCTGGCTGCAGGGTGCCATTCTAGGCTCCCTACTAATGAGAAGAGGCTAGCAGAAAAAAGCTCAGAGGGCCAGACCAAATAATTCTGGGAGCCTTATACGGCCCCATGGCCTGAGGTTCCCCATCCCTTCCGTATTGGGACAAAGGGAGGTAGAATCCAGGGAACACCCCTAAGGAAGGTCTGTGTGATGTTCTGGTTTTTTTGTGGGCCCGGGGTGGTGATAGGAGCAAACACAGAAGCAGATTTAAAACAAAACATGGAACTTTTAATGAGTGGTTTGGCAAACATGAACAATGGGAGGAAATAAAGTCCAGGGATGGCATTAAAGTGCAAATGGGAACTTAGGTGAAGCAATGACTAAAAGTCCAGGTAGTGTCAGATAGGAGCAGTCCTGTAATCCGGATCTTGTGAGGCTGTAATGAATTGCAGGTTGAAGTGAATTGCAGGCTGTAGTAAATTGCAGACTGAAGTGAATTGTAGACTGAAGTGAATTGTAGACTGAAGTGAATTGATAATGTCCAGAAGATTAACAAGTGGAGGCAGGGTGCAGGGTAACAGCTGACACAGGTACTCAGACAAGGGAGAGGCAATAGGAGGAGGCAAAGGATTCCAGCAGGGTATGGAGCAGGTCAGGTAAGCAGGCTAAGGTAAAGATCCAACAGGCAGTAAGTGAGTACAGGAACTCTCTCTCAGCGGTGGCTGAGAAACACGTTGCACTGGCAATGAAAGAGAGCTCTCAACTCCCTTAATTACCCAGTGCTCCGCTGTGACAGGGCAGAGAGAGCATGTGACCCACCAGGATTGCGATTAGATCACATGGCTTGAGGCAAGATGGCGGTGCCCATGCTGGAGCGGACGGAAACACCGCCAGACCAAACAAGCCCAGAGTGACAACATGCCCGCACAGGATCATGCACAACCAATGCTCCCCGCCAGGCACCAGCACCACCGCCAGACGCCCCCTGCCATAGTGACCTCACAGGTAATAGCTGCCGACCGCTATGCAGAGAAACCCTGGTCGTGACAGTCTGGATTCCCGGGGGTGGAGCAATTCTATGCTGGAACCATACTGACAATGCAGAGACCTGCACTTCCAGGGAAGCCAGGCGGAAGGGTAGGCCCAATCCAGCTAGAAGGAATGCCAGGACTCTGGAAATCCTAAACACTAGAGGATCGTAGCTACTTTTGCGATACCATTAGAAATATGCATGCCACACTCTGTGGTAGATCCCAGCAGAAGCTGGCTTACGCGCTCTAAGCATCTTGATGACGACAGTGCCAGAGAATCCTGCAGACCTTAGCAGGGACGCAGTCAAAGATAGACTATCCAGGTCCAGGGAAAGGCAATGGACCCTGAGACAACAGTTCTGGACATTGAGGCAGCATAAACAGAGAGTCAATGGAGAGACTTCGAAAAACTAAATACCAGTTATGTCTGGGTTAAGCTGGAGCCACCAGACGGACAGTACCACTGTCTTGATTGAACTTCGGAAGAACTCGAGGAAGAAGGGAGACCAGAGGGAAGATGTATGCAAATTGGAAGGTCCACTTCACTGACAATGCACCTCCGAAGGTTGCTTCTGTAATCTGGACCCGTACACCGGCATTTGTAATTGTGTAGGGAGGCCACGAGGGCCACCTCTGGGAGGCCCCATCTGTTCACTAGGAGTTGAAACACCTCTTGGTGAAGAGACCAGTTCCCGGGATGCACGTCGTGACGGCTGAGGAAGTCCGCTTCCCATTGAGAACTCCCGGAATGAATACTGCAGAGATGGCCAGGAGGTGACCCTCGGCCCATGTCAGAATGTGTTACACTTCTGTCATGGCTGCCCAACTTCGAGTGCCTCCTTGATGTAAGTCACTGTTGAGACATAGTTGGACTGCACCTGTACAGGTTTACCGTGAAGTATGTGTAGGGCTAGTGTGAGGACCTTTAGACAGCTCGAAGTTCCAATATATAGATTGGCAGGGTTGAAACGACCGATGTCCAACGACCCTGAAAGGAATGCAGATCGTTCACCCAGCCTTCGGAGATAAGCGTCCGTTGTAAGGATTACCCAGTCCGGGATCCAAAAAAGGGTGACCCTATTAGATGAGATAGCTATAACCACCCAGATAGAGACAGGCACACCTTGTCACGACCCTGGCTAGTTTCTTCACCTTTTGCCTTATGACTTAGCCCTGCCAACTGTCCCATGGATCTGTATTTGTAATTCGCCTGGGAGATCTGCCTGATCATGCTGGCTGCAACACTTCTGTATATGCATTTGGACTGTGCTCTCCTTTCCACAGTGATTATTCACCTGGGTCCTTTCCTGTCTGTGAACACTGCTTGTCTTGATTGGAATTGCAGGTGAAGTTCTGACTCTCAGTACTGCAGATATGTTTGCTCCCTCTGCATGTTGTGCCCTCCACCAATCAGAATGCTACTGGCAGACCACCTGACTGTATCCACCAATTCCTGCTAGACCCAGGGTATAACGATCCTCCTCTGATACCATTCAGGGCCTGAGCATCTCGTTACTTCCCGTGGTGTACAGATTGTGCTATATCTGTCTCTTTGTGTACAAGTGTATCCCAGACTCCTGCTGGCAGCAACCCCTGGTGCATCCAGAAATCCTGCTGGTTCCCAGACCAGTTAATCTAGTAAACCTGCTAACAGCTATACCTGGCATATCCAGAAATCCTACTGGTTCCAAGACCATTTCATCTAGTAATCCTGCTAACAGCTATACCTGGCATATCCAGAAATCCTGCTGGTTCCAGACCAGTTAATTCAGCAATCCTGCTAATAACAATACCTGGCATATCCAGAAATCCTGCTGGTTCCCAGACCAGTTCATCTACTAATCCTGCTAACAGCTATACCTGGCATATCCAGAAATCCTGCTGGTTCCCAGACCAGTTAATCTAGTAATCCTGCTAACAACTATACCTGGCGTATCCAGAAATCATGCTGGTTACCAGACCAGTTCATTCAGCAATCCTGCTAATAGCTATACTTGGCGCATCTGGAAATCCTACTGGTTCTCAGTCCAATTCTGCAAGACTACCTACTGGTACCCCGTCCAGCTCAGCAAGCCTTCCTGCCGGTCCCAGCCTGGTTCCTCCAAGTTTTCTACTGGTTCCACTCCAATGTTACAAGTTTCCTGTTCCTGTCATTTATCAACAAAGACAGTTCTCACTGCCATACAATTCACATGCAAACAGAGCTGCAAAGGCCTGGAATGGAACTTAGCATATTCCACCCTGTCGAAGGTGGACCCCATGGATTCCAGAACCAGCATTACTGAGTGTATGTACACTTGTCGACTGAGGAGACATCTGCACACTTGTTGTTGATGAGTGGAGATCTTTTCTGATGTCAGAAAGATTCTATGATTGAGAATCCAGCAGGGCTCCCAGATGAATCATTCTTTGTTAGAGATCCAGGGAGGACATTTTCCCAGTTGATTAACCATCCATGCTTGTGAAGGAAAGCAATGGTTAACTGGAAATGGCTTTGAAGCATCTCTGGGGATCCCGCTAAGAGCAGGAGGCCATCCAGAGACAGTAGCAGTCGAATACCCTGTGCAGGTGGGCTGTCATAAAAGCCATAATTCTGGTAAAACCCCAGTGGGGGTGTGGACAGTCCAAAGGGCAGATCCTGAAAATTAGAAGTGTTGCTATGGCATAGCAAACTGGAGATATCACTGATGAGAGGATGCTGTAGGTACATGACCTGAATATCCAGTGATACCATAAAGTCCCCAGACTCCATAGCTAGGATGATGGAGCGTAGGGTGGCCATCCTGAACCTAGGCACTTTTAGTAATTTGTTCAGGGATTTGAGATTGAGGATAGGCCAATGAGACCCATTCGGCTTCTGAACCAGAAAGAAATTAGATAACCAGTCCCTCTCTGAGATAGCGGGACTGGCATCATTATCCCTGCTCACAGCAAGGACTGTATTCTTACTGAATTTGTAAGGCCTTGTTCGGGTCCAAAGGGGGGCCTGTGTAGAAAAACAGGTGGGGAGGCTGTCTGACAAAATGAGAGGGCATACCCGTGAGAGACCCCATTTCTTACCCATGCATCCATGGTGGTTTGACACCAGCACTGGGTGAACTGTCGGCTTCTCACTTTGGGATTCCCCAGATGAAGGCCTGTCCCATCAGGCTGAGGGTTATCCTCAGGTTTATAAGCAGGGCGTCTGGTGTTCCAGGTCTGTTTGGTTCTGGGTTTAGCGGCCCTCGTGGAGACCCGACTGCCTAGGAAAAGACTGGCCTTTAGGCTTTCCTTGAGGACAAAAGGACTAAACAGATACAGTCCGAGGCCTAGCAGTGGAAGTAACTGAAGGCATAAATGCAGTTTGTGATGCTGCCAACGTTATTACAATCTTGTCAAGGTCAGGGCCAAACAAGATATCCCGCTTATAGGGTAATCCATTAAGGCCTATTTTGGAATCCACATCTGCCTTCCCTAAGCACAGCCACAGGGTATGGCGGGCAGATACATTTGCGGCCGAAACCGTGGGGGTGAGGAAATTGGCATCCAATGTTGTTTCTCCAACATAGGAAACTGCATCTTTATTGTGAGCAACAAAAGACACCTGATCCCCTGAGAAAAAGTCTTCAAATGCATCAGCCCGGCTCTCTATAGCGTTAGCCACCCATGCAATAGCCATGGTTGGACAGGTAACAGTCCCTGAAAGAGAGTACACTGATTTCAGGCAAGCTTCCACCTTCCTATCTGTACAATCCTTCAGGGAAGGGATGGGAGGTGTAGTCTCTTTATCAAACAAGTAACCTGAGAATCCACCTCAGGATGCGATTCCTAAGACTTGCAATGACCCTCAGGGAATGGGTAACATGAGGCCAAACGCTTTTGTGATACCTCTTATCTGGCAATTGCCAGACCTGCGCCATGTGATCCACCCACTGGTCAGAGGGGGTAGGGAAACAGCCAAAGACACTTAAACTAGCTTAAACTAAGGGTGATTTGATTTAGGTGCAGGTTCAATATCCTCTATAACCAAGACGGACCTGACCGCCTGCACCAATGCAGGGATATCAATACTTGATTTAGTCAGACACATCATCCATCTCTCCCTAGTCTGACGATCTGTGTTAGACAGCAGTGCAAATTGGTAAGACACCACCAGACGTTTAGACGCCTACTTAGGTTTGTCCCTCTCTAACATGATCTGAAAGGCCGTAGCTTAGAAAGACATCCACCCAGGGTGGCGTTGCGGTAATCCCTGCAAGGGAAATGATAGACTGTTGTAGTACCTGAGGGGATTGCACGTACTGTGTAAAACCCTGGTAGGGAGCGACAGTCTGTGACACAGGGGTAGACTCAGGGCCGGTTCTAGACATTGTGGAGCTCAGGGCAAAACTTTTTTTAGATGTCATTCCTCTGCGCGTGCTGAAAGCGCGAGTGCTTCTCGAAAGAGGGCATGTCCTTGAGGAACACCCCCAATTCATCACACTGTGGGGCGTGCCAAGCACTTCCGAAGGTGCTGGGCTTCCCCCAAGCTCTTCCCTCGTGGCGAATAATTGCCACGTGCATTAATGCGCCTTACACAGTAATGCACTTTATAACACATTATGCCATATGCAGTAACGCCCTGTACAGGGGCGGATTGGGAAATTAAAGTGGCCCTGGAAAAAACTGTGGAAGAGGCCCCATATGCGTGCGCCGTAGGCGCGGCCGAAAAAGTGGGTGGGGCTTAGTTGCAAGGGGTGTGTCCTAATGTAAAATGCCATGCTCGCAAGCCACTCTGCCCATTTTATCATGCTGGGGGCATGCCCACCGCTCCAGGAGCTGAAATCCATGCCCCCAGTCCTAAGCACAGCGAGCATGTTAATGCATTTTCTTACCTGTATGATTTCTCTGCAGCAGGGAACCTCTGGAGAAATTGATCCTACCTGGACAGGCAGTGTCTTGAGTTGGTATTTATTATTCATGCAGGGGATCACATGGTCCGGAAGCCGCCTGTTTGCGTAGGAATAAAGCCAATGTCATCAACATGCAACCAGAATATATAGTAACAGAAGTTTTGGGGCAGGACAAAATGGGAGTTTCACATATCAAACAATTGTATCTTAATATAATATATTTTCTCATTTGGTACAATCTGCGTCTCCCCAGTGCCAATATCCTGTGTCTCCCCAGTGACGTCCTCCTGCCCTAGCGCAGAATAGGCCCCCTTTCTCTCACGTCATGTTCCCTTAGCACAGAATATCCCCACTCCCCAGACAGATCATCCCTTAGCAAACAATATCACCCTCCCCCACAGACAGATCATCTCCCCTTAGTACAGCAGATCGTTCCCCCCACAGACAGATCATCTCCCCCTAGTACAGCAGATCGTTCCCCCCACAGACAGATCATCTCCCCCTAGTACAGCAGATGATCCCCACAGACAGCTTATCTCCCCCTAGTACAGCAGATCCCCCCCTCCCCCAGATCAACTCCCTTAGCACAAAATAGGGAATCGGTATGAAATACCAATGGATGGGATGCCGGCTGTCAGTACACTGACAGTAGCATCCCGTTGTTTCAAATCCCGACAGGGGAATGGTGAGTACTGTTCCCCGGTCCTATTTACCCCCTAACCCTTGTTTTTTGTACCCTAATACAAACTCTCCCTACCCCGCACCCTAACCCTCCCGGTAAGTGCCTAAAACTAACCCTACCCCTTAGTGCCTAACACTCCCCCTTAGTGCCTAACCCTTCCCCTCAGTGCCTAACCCTAACCTCCCCTGTTGGTTCCTGAACCTAGCACCCCCTGCTTGGAGCCTAACCCTAACCTCCCCCCTCTCGCAGCCCAACCCTAACCCTCCTCCCCACCGCGGATGATACTTACTTTGTCCCGGTGTCCTTACGATTTGGATGCCAGCTGCCGGTCATGTTGGGATTCCAGCACCGGTCTTCTTTTGGTGATTGGGATTCCGGTGCCAAAATTTCGGCAGCCAGCATCCTGATCGTCGGGACATTAACTACATCCCCAAAACTGCCCCTCCCCCTCAGACAGAACATGTCCCCTTAGTACAGAATAACCCCCCCCACTCACAGACAATCATTCTCCCACCCCCCCAGACTAGTACAGAATAGCCCCCTGCCCCCCATGCAGAGGCAGATTTAGACCTCATCAGGCCCTGAGCAAGATATCACTTTGGGACCCCACTCCCTCAGCTGCATGCAATTTTATACACAGACACTGTCATTATACCCGCCCACACACACATTGCCATTATAGCCGCACACACACAGAGCCCCCATAGCCGCACACACACACACACAACACCCATAGCCGCACACACACGACACCCATAGCCGCACACACACACAGATACCACTTTCTGACACAGATAAAGACACTTATGGTGCGTACACACTGGGCTATAAAGTGGACGACTGAACGATATCGTTATCGTTCAGTCGTCCACTTTATCGTCCATTTTTAACCCCAAAAAGATGAACGATAACGACGACGCGCGTTCCCGCGGGTCGTTCGTCATTATCGTTCATCGAACTGACATGCAGGCCAACCTGACGAGATCGTCAGGTTGCTGCATGTTGGGGAATGGGGGAGAGAGCCCGGCGCTGAACGATATCGTTAATGATATCGTTCAGCGGCTGTGCTCAATGTCATGAACGACATTGAGCACAGCCTGCCGGGGACAACACTACACGATATCGCTCAGGGAGCATATCGTGTAGTGTGTATCCACCATTACTGACATCTACCCCTTACTGACACAGATACAACTTACTGGCACAGACACCACTTACTGACAGACAGTACTTACACCACTTACTGACATACAGTACTTACACCACTTACTGACACAGACAGCACTTACTGACACAGACAGTACTTACACCACTTACTGACACAGACACCACTTACTGACAGACAGTACTTACACCACTTACTGACACAGACAGTACTCACAACATTTACTGACACAGACACCAGACACACAACACACAGACTTATTTAATATGCTTTCACAAAGCACACAGCCTTCATGATATACACAACAACCCAACCCCCCCCCTTTCCTTACCATTGGCACTCACCTTTCTGGGCTCCTCTCTCTGGTCACACACAGCACAGAGCAGTGGAGAGGAGGGCTGGCTGTGAGACAGGGCAGATTCTGGCAGCTGTCCAACAATGTGCTGAGACAGTCTGCCGGGGCTGGAACTAGGTAAAAGACCTCCCCTCCCCCCAGCCCAGATTGTCTCCTCTCCTGGCTAGTGGCTTCCCCTCTAGTTGTACTAACCAGGTCCCTGAGGCTCCCAGGCAGCCAGCCCCGATTGTTTCCTCTTCACTCTGGCCCCTCCCCAGGCTTTGAAGTTACAGTTTAACTTCACAACCTGTGGAGGGGACAGAGTGGAGAGGAGACAATCGGGGCTGGCAGGCAGGCATGGTGGCCCTCCCCTCCTCCTCCGTGACTCACTTACCGACGCCGGCCACGGACTAGCTCCTCCTCTGTGGTGCTTGTTGTCTGCGATGAAGCAGCAGCAGCAGCACCTTCCCTGGGTGGGTGGGGAATAAAAGGAAAGCCTCACATGAGAGAGGCTGGCTGGCTGGCCGCTTTACTAGCTGTGACAGGCAGCCGACGGGCTGCCTGTCATGCAAACACAGGGACAGCCTGTGACGTGATTCGGGGGGGCGGGGCCACAGATCACAAACGGCCCACCGGGATTTATCCCACTGAATATAACGGCCAATCCGCCCCTGGCCCTGTATAACACATTATGCCACACGCAGTAATGCCCTGTATAACACATTATGCCACACGCAGTAATGCCCTGTATAACACATTATGCCACATGCAGTAATGCCCTGTATAACACATTATGCCACATGCAGTAATGCCCTGTATAACACATTATGCCACATGCAGTAATGCCCTGTATAACACATTATGCCACATGCAGTAATGCCCTGTATAACACATTATGCCACATGCGGTAATGGCCTTTATAATACATTATGCCACATGCAGTAATGACCTTTATAATACATTATGCCACATGCAGTAATGGCCTTTATAACACATTATGCCACATGCAGTAATGCCCTGTATAACACATTATGCCACATGCAGTAATGCCCTGCATAACACATTATGCCACACGCAGTAATGCCCTTTATAACACATTATGCCACATGCAGTAATGCCCTGTATAACACATTATGCCATAAGCAGTAATAACCTGTATAACACATTGTGCCACACGCAGTAATGACCTGTATAATGCATTATACCACACGCAATAATGCCCTATATAATACATTGTGCCACACAGTAATTCCCTTTATAATAAATTATCCCCAATTCAAATTACGCCACATAGTAGTCCCTTATTCATGTTATGACACACCCTTTTACACAATGCCCAAATTAGTGCCCCTTATACACAAGGCCCACAGTAGTAGTGCCCCTAATACAATGCCCACAGTAGTAGTGCCCCTTATACAATGCCCACAGCAGTGGTGCCACCCCATTCAATGCCCTCATTAGTAGTGCCTGCAGTGGTAATGCCCACAGTGTTAATGCCCCCATTGGTAATGTCCCCTATAGTAGTGCCCCATTGGTAATGCCCCCAATAGTAGTGCCCACAGTAGTAGTACCCACAGTTGTAATGCCCACATTAGTGCCCCCAGTAGTAATGCCCCCTGTAGTAGTGGCCACAGTTGTAATGCCCCCATTAGTAGTGCCTCCAGTAGTAATGCCCCTATAGTAATGCCTCATTAGTAGTGATGCCTCCATTAGTAGTACCTCCATTAGTAATGCCCATTATAGTAATACCCCCATTAGTAGTGCCCCCAGTAGTAATGCCCCCCTATAGAAGTGCCTCCAGTAGTAATGCCCCCCTATAGCCATGCCCCCAGTAGTAATGCCCCCTATAGTAATCCCCCCTATACCCATGCCCCCAGTTCTGGTGCTTCTGAAAAAAAAAAAAAATTAAATACAAACACAATACTTCCCTTAAGCCCCGCTCCTACGTCCGCAGCCGTCCGGGTCAACCACAGCTCCACCATGGATCTATAGGAGAGACGTCATGACGTCCCTCTCATAGTGCTGTCTGCGGGAGCCGGAGCTCAGGAGTGAGCTCCGGCTACTCGAATCTATGGGAGAGACGTCATGATGTCCCTCCCATAGTGCTCTCTGCGGGAGCCGAAGCTCAGGGGTGAGCTCTGGCTTTCGGGTGTCGCAGCAGGGAGGGAGCCGGGTGCCCGCTGATAACAAATATTGGCGGGTGCCCGGGCAAATGGAGCCTCACTGCGGCGGCTAGTGGGTGGGGGGCTGACCGGCGCTGTTTTTTTATTTTTCCAGGATTTTTTTTTCTTCTCTCTTGGGGACTCAGTGGCGCCCTCTAGGGGCCGGCGCTCCGGGCGGTGGCCCTGTTAGCCCACCCCTAGAACCGCCACTGGGTAGACTGCAAGAACTGCGAGATACCCTGGGAGGGAAGGATAGCATGCTGAGGTAACCCCAAGTGGGTTACAACTGTGGGGGCTGCCAGGTGATCCGCAATGGAGGCCAGGGTCTGAGAATAAAACCGCCCAAGGCATAGGCAAACGCAGGGGGGCTTTCCCTCTGCCTGGAAACCCCCCTTCCCAGCCCACACCATGACCACAATAGAAATAGTAATGTAACAGAATGTTACTAGTGCTGCATGTTCTTCACAGTATCAGAAATTAAATAATTAGCACCACCTGTGAATCTTTTAACATGTATCAGTCAGTAATAAATACTCATGTGCACCATCTAGGAGATCTTGAAAACATTCACTGTTAGGGATGTGCTGCTATAGAGCCCAATATGTACATATATATCCAGGGCAGTGCTAGGTTCTTCTGCTGCTCCCCCAGACTTGCTCTAATGCTCTGGATTGGTGCCCACATCTAAAATAAAAACATTCAGCTCAGGCAGGATGGCTTACTGTAATCAATGGTCCTGTACATGCTGGAATTATGACACACAATATACTTTGTATGACGCATATTAAAGCTGGATAAGTGCTAATTCTACACTACTTATGGACTGGCCACCCTCACTCTAAAATCCAGCATTTGGAAACTCCCCTCTAGAAATCCTGCGTTTGCCACTGCAAGGGGGGTCCATTAAGGGTCCCGGCACCTGATAGCCTTTATTATACATAACCCTTCCTGAGTCAAATCCTTCTTTACTCACACCTGCAGCACATGACTGACAGGATAGCAAAATAGGAGCAGTATAGTGCTCCATTTCCTCGTCAGACATATGTGACTAACAATTATAATGGAAATATTAAGCAGCGCTATACTGGTCCTGACTGGCGCTCGGATTAGCTGCAGGGACCCACTATCAGAGTATGCAACACACAGTTCCACCTAAACTATGGCAACGTGCAGCACGCAACAGTATATGACCAACCTCACAAAAATTGACAAATATATATGTGAGGTCTCAGAACCACCCTAAGTACACCTGTATTAAGGCAGAATGTAAAGAAAAGGGATAGAATTAAACTGTTGAAAGAAAAAAGCACAGACAGTCAACGCTAATATAAGTCACATACAATGCAGAAATATATATATATACATAAACATTACATATAATATACTCCAAATGGCACTACAATCAACTGCCCAGATTCAGTCTGGGGAGGCTATAGCACTGTGTACACTGACCCAAAGGCATCACACCGGACCAAACGCCGTCCTAGGAGATCTGCAATGCACCACAGAGATATAATGGCCACCGGAGTCCTCAGAGGAAGCACGGCCCAAGGAGGAAGCCCACAATGGAAAGGCGTGCTGAGCTGAGGGGAGAAGCCGCTACGATAGGGAAGACTGTCTCCCCTGGCTGAATATTAATCCCCCGGACACCGGCTTCCCGTGCTGATACTGATCCCGTTGGTCTAGTGGAAACACAGGGTATGGGGGGCCTGAGACCGGAGGCAATGGCTGCTCAGACGCGGGTCACCGCAAGTGGTGACCCGCCTTACCTTGTCCCCGTAGATCCAGCCGCAGTCTGGGAAGTTTGCGGGGCCCGGGTTCCCGCCGAGAGCCCCAGATCAGTACTGGCGTCGTAGGACCGGCGGGGTGACAGAGCGGCAGCACAGACGTCCAATGGACAGTCTGTTGCTGCGCACTCTTTGTATAGTAAAACTACCACAAATCATAGAATCAAAATGACATAAAAGTAGCTTTAGCGGCTGCTAAACAGCACATCTGCGATAATCTGTGACCTGACTCTGGCCAGGCACCTACTGAAACTGAGGTGCCTCTGGCTCGGGGGCGGGGTTATAGGGAGAGTGGACCCAGTGCATCCTGGGAGCTGAAAGCTTTAACTGCGTGGTGCCCAGATTTGGTTCCCCAAACCTATACCCCAAAAGGTCTCCCTGTGGAGAATATGGACCCTGAAGAAATTATACATTTTAATTATTTTCTCCATTTGAAGTACCTTACTAATCTACACCTGCTTTACTTTACAGAATCGATTTAAGTTTTGCTTTTTTAACAACTACTCTCTTTCAACAATAACAAGAATTTGTTTTATTTGTGATAACGTAGTTGGTAGTCACGTTTGAGACACATGACACATTCAAATCTCCTCACTAACACTGGGAGGAGGCATGGCAGTGCACTGATCCTGCTGGGACATCCTCAGACCACAGCCACGCCTCCTCCCAGCATACAGAGAGGAGCAACGGAGAGGACCGAGTTACGCAGTTAGCACACCTCCTGCTCCTTTGTTCGGCCCTCTCTCTGTCCCACCACAACCAATTTCCTGCCGTTTGGGGTTGTTTTGTTCAGTACATCCTCGACTTTTGTTGGGGGTTAGCACTGAAAGTGTGAAACAAAACGTTTTTGCCGTAAAAATTAGTTCTTCATGGAGCCGGTGTACTAACAACCCTGATGTTTTTTGTTATGTTTGTGGCAAATATAGTGTTGCAAAAGAAAGAAAATATATAACTGTATTTGTAAAAAAGGCATATCAGGCTTATTTTGGATGTCACATAAGCCAGCAAGACAACATTTGGGTGCCCCACAAAGTTTGTAAAACCTGTGTGGAATCACTTCGCAATTGGAATAAAGGTGATCGAAAAGGACTTAATTTCGGCATACCTATGATGTCGTGTGAGCCAAAAGATCACTTGAGTGACTGCTATTTTTGTGCTGTAAATGTGAAGGGTATGAATTGATTTAAGAAACGCAAATGGGAATACCCAAGTATGAATTGTGCAAAACAACCGATAACACATAGCGAAGATTTACCTGTACCATCATTCAGTTCTTTGTGCGAAGCTGAATGTGATGATGTGGAAATGTTAATTTCATCCAGTGCAAGTGACAACACAGATGAAAGTGAGTTTGATGAAAGTTCCTCCGAACAACTTTTCTCAAAAGGGACTAAACAATTTAATTCGTGACTTGAATTTATCAAAAAAAGGAGCTGAGCTCTTAGCATCCAGACTTCAAGAAAAGCACTGACTTGAGCCGGATGTTTCTATAACTTCACATCGAAATAGCGAGCAAGTCATACTGCTGTTCTTTAACCAAGATAACAATCTTGTGTATTGCAACAATATTCCGGAACTTCTCCAGATGATGGGCTTACCAGAATATCGAGCAGAAGACTGGAGGCTCTTTTTGGATAGTTCTAAAAGGAGCTTAAAATGCATATTACTGTACAATGGGAATAAATTTGCATCGATTCCTACTTGTCATTCAACAAAACTTAAAGAACAGTATGAAAATATCAAGTTAGTCTTAGAATAAATTGCTTACTTTCAGCATCAGTGGTCTGTTTGTGTCGATTTTAAAAATGGTAAACTTTCTTCTTTGGCAGCAAAGTGGATATACTAGGTATCCTTGTCACATATGCTTATGGGATAGTCGTGCAAAATAAAAACACTGGCAGCAAATTGTATGGCCTCCAAGAGAAGTTAGAACTGTAGGAGAAGCCAACATCATTCATGAGCCCTTAATTGACAGGAAAAAATAAATCATACTGCTGCCTATCCATATCATACTGGGTTTAATGAAACAATTTGTAATTTGTAACATTGGACAAGTCAGGTGATTGTTTCACGTATATTTGTCGAACATTTCCATCTCTTAGTATTGAAAAATTAACAGCAGGAATTTTTGACGGCCCACAGATACGGAAACTGGTGAAGGTCCCAAATTTTACAACACCTATGACTGAATCTGAAGCATGGCTGATTTATGTCTGTCATTCAAAAATTTTTAGGCAATCACAAGGCAGACAACTATCATGAATTAGTCCATAACATGCTAAAATATTTTGAGAAAATAGGTGCCAACATGAGTATTAAAGTACATTTTTTTGTACAGATCACTTCCTGTCCAATATAGGAAATTTAAGCGAAGACCAGGGTGAACGGTTCCGCCAGAATATTCAGGTAATGGAAGAAAGATATCAAGGAAGGCGGATTTGTCACATGATGGCCGATTACTGTTGGAGTCTACAGAGGGACTGCCCGCAACAAGAATACAAAAGAAAATCCTACAAAAAAACGGTTCTCATAACTTCCTAACACTTATATATGTAATTATCCTGTGTCTTTTTATAACATTTTCCGAATCAAATTTAATCAGAATAAAAAAAATCTTTTTAACTATTTTAACATTGTTTAATTTAATTGTTCATAAATATTAAAGACATATGCATACTGTATCTCAAAAACTAGAGCCAATTGAAAAATAAGCATGGCATATTCATGATCAGGAGCACAAAAGTAATTGAAATCGACTGTTAAATCCCTGGCAACAGATTGACTGTATCCCAGTGTAATACATCTACCACTCTGTGAGGTGATTTTGTGGACAAAGGACCTCATTCAGAGCCGGACGCTATTTGAGCTCGCTCGTTCAGAAAAAAGGGGTGGCTATTCAAATGAACCGTTCGCTCTTTGCGGTCTGTTCACGCCTCTAGGTCTGAACGAGCGAACCAAACATGCTGTCGTTTTTTGGAAAACTACGCCCCCTGGCCGCTCGCATCCTACGTCATGTCCGCTATTTATTAGATTAATCGAGTACATCGACCAGCGTATGAACTGCTCACTATTCTTGTGGTTGGTTTTTCCTACCGCAATCTTGCGAGCAGTTCTGACTATAAAATAACGCAGTGACGTGGTCAATGACGCTGCTGTATTAATTATGCACACCCATAAAACGCCCGTTTTGACCTTTAAGCACGCCTGCGTTCGGATCTCCACTCCCCGTTTTCAAGCACCTTTCCCTGTTACCACCCACATACGCCTCCTCCTGTCACTCAAAATAGCAGCCATTCGCTATTTAGCGAACAAACGATTTTCGGCCGCACTGACTGGTTCGCGCATGCGTATTACGATCCGTATGCATGCGCAGTTGTGCAAACATCGCTCGGAACGAACGAACGGCCGCTTACGAGCGGCTCTGAATCAGGCCCAAAGTGTAGCAAAAGCATTCCAATGAGGATCAGGTGACTATGAACCTGATGAAGTTGTACTACAAAACAAGTAAAATTATCTCCTATGCATTATCCTGGGGTTGATTTGTATCTGGTCTGGGACTCACCTCAGAACCTGGTATTGATGTTACAAGACAGCAAATATCCTTTGTCCGGTGATTTCATCCAATGGGGACAATAGTTTTAAACCTTTATTATTCCATTATGCAGGGTAATTTTACTTTAATAAAAGAGCATTCATTGAAATTTTAGATAATATTAAGCACATAATCATTTATGGATTTTGAACATACATTTTGGTGATTGTATGATACAAACATTGGAGTAATTCAGGTAGGATTTTAAATATTTATTTGAATTACACATGTTGGAGCACAAGGTGGCATTGCTTTACTCAGTATCTAATTGTACTTTGTGTTAGGAGTGCCCTCCCATTTTTTTTGATCTCTAGATCTTGTCAATAGAACACACACACTGGGAGGCCATGATGGAACACGCACAGGCACGCTGGCGATATATGAGACCTGAGGATTATTACACTAACTTTTGGACATTGCAACCAGGAGAAGCTCTATGAGGTATTTTTGAATTTCTCTTCTTACCACACCCAAGTCTCCACAATAGGTAAAGCACAGTGTTGCCAAGGCCTTAGGGGTAGATGTACGAAGCCTTGGAGAGAGAAAAAGTGGATGGAGATAAAGTACCAACCAAACACCCAACCACTCTCATTTTACAGGCTGCGTTTGAAAAAAGGAGAGTTATGGTAAAAAACTTACCTTCGATAACTCTCTCTCTTCGAAGTCCATAGGGTCCACAGGGAGACATTGGGGTGTAGGTGAGACCTGGAGGACCGGACCCCAACAGCAAAGCATTTCAATCCCAGGATGCTCCAGTCCTTCCCCCTATACCCCGCCCACAGGCTGAGGGCACTTCAGTTTTGTTAACAAGCCCAAGGCAGGAGCAAGATAGGAGAAAAGGAAGACTGGTACACTGAGGAATCACACTCTCACACAGAGAAGGAAACAAGTGACTAGGAGAAGAAAATCCATTGGAGAGTCAGGGCGGTTCCCTGTGTACCCTATGGACTTCGAAGAAAGAGAGTTAACCAAGAAACCTTAAAGACTTGAGGGTCATAGTTTCTTGGAGCACAGCATTGGATATATGTATGCCATATTCTGTGGTAAATCCTGGCTGAGGCTGGTTTATGTGCTCTTAGCATGGTCTGGACCACAGTGCTGGAAAAACACTTAGCCGTTAGGAGGAATGTCTTCAAGACCCAAGCCGTTAAAGACAGAAGGGCTAGGTCCGGATGTAGACATGGACCCTGAGACAACAGGTCTACTCGTAGAAGAAGCTGAAAAGGAACATCTATGGAGAGCCTTTGAAGATTGGAGTACCAGTGACGTCTGGGCCAGGCCGGAGCTATTAACATGACTGTGCCTCCCTCCTGTCTGAACTTTTTCGAAGCACTCGAGGAAGCAGGGATATTGGAGAGAAGAGATATGTTAAATGGAATTGCATTTCATCGACAATGCATCTATGAAGGCCATAGGTCTTCAGGGTCCTTTGTTCTGGCTCCATAAATTGTAAGTTTGTTGTTGTGTCTGGAGGCCATGAGAACCACCTCCGGAAGACTCCATTTGTCCACCAGAAGCTGAAAGACTTCTGGATGTAGAGACCATTCTCCTGCATGCACGTCGTGATGGCTGAGGAAATCCGTCTCCCAATTGAGAACCCCCGGGATGAACACTGCGGAGATGGCTGGGAGATTGCGTTCGGCCCAGGTGATAATGCGTGATACTTCTGTCATTGTTGACTGACTTCAAGTACCCCCTTGGTGATTAAGGTAGGCCACAGCTGTGGCGTTGTCGGACTGTACTTGTACTGGCCTGTTTTTCAGAATATTCTGAGCCAGAGTAAGAGCTCTGTAGATGGCTCGAAGTTCCAGGATGTTGATTGGCAACACTGCCTCGACTGGGGACCATCGGCCCTGGAAGGAGTGCTGGCCGATTAGCACACCCCACCCTTGGAGGCTTGCATCTGTGGTGAGGGAAGCCCAGTCCGGAATCCAAAAGGGACATCTGTAGCCACCATGCTAGGGACAGGCAAATCTCTGGGAGGGGGGGGGGGGTGAGACTCATCATCTGGGATTTAAGCAGATGGGGTAGTCTGTTCCATCTGGAGAGGATCAGGTATTGGAGGAGACTGGAGTGAAACTGGGTGAACTCCACCATGTCAAAGGTGGACACCATTGAATCCAAGGCCTGCATTGCAGAGTGAATCGACACTCTGCAATTGTGGAGCAGTCTGCAAAGTCTGTGCTGTTGTGCTGAAATCTTGTCCGCCATTAGGAAGACTCTCTGAACTCGAGAATCCAGAAGGGCTCCCAAATGTACCATCCTTCGAGAGGGTGACAGGGAAGACTATTTCCAGTTGATCAGCCAACCGTACATTTGTAGAAAGGCAAAGGTTACCTGCAGATGGCTGGGAAGAGTCTCTGGGGAGCTTACCAACAGCAAGAAATCATTTAAGTATGGGAGCAGTCTGATCCCTTGATGACAAAGAGAGGGCACCATAACTGCCATGATCTTGGTAAAGACCCGAGGGGCCATTGAGAGGCCAAACGGCAGAGCCTGGAATTGGTAATGTTACTGCAGTGTAGCAAACCGAAGATATTATTGATGAGAAGGCGCTATAGGTACATGTAAGTGTCTTGAATGTCTAGGGATACCATAAAATCTCCAGGCTCCATAGCTAGGATAATAGAATGGAGGGCTGCCATACGAAACCTGTGTACCCTGATAAACTTTTTCAGAGACTTGAGGTTCAGGATAGGCCGATGAGATCTATTGTGCTTCTGAACTAAGAAAAGGGTAAAAAAATAGCCCTTGTCCCATTGTGAGAGACCCCGAATTATTACTCCTGAATTCAGCAAGGACTGAATGGCTTTTTGGAGCAGCAGGGCCTTGGTTGAGTCCAATTGAGGTCCTGTGCAAAAGAACTGTTGAGCGGGGTCACCTCAGGAAGGAGGGCATATACGTGGGAGACCACTTCTTTTACCCAGGCATCTGACGTGGTTTGATGCCAAACTTGGGCAAATTGAAGAAGCTCCCACCCTGTGAGCCCCCAGGGAGAGGCGGGCTCAGACTTGGCAGGTGGACGTCTAGTAGCCCAGGCTTGTTTGGCCCTAGGCTTGGAGGCCTTGGCTGATGTCTGTTGCTGTGGAAAGGTCTGATCCTTGGCTTTGCCTTAAACGGCGAAAGGACCGAAAGGATGACTTCTGCGGCTTTGTATTATATGCAGAGGGCAGGAACGCAGTCTTGCTAGCCGCCAAAGTAGTCACAATTTTATCCAATTCTTTACCAAATAGGATGTTTCCTGCATAAGAAAGAGACTCTAGAGCTTGTTTTGATTCTAAATCTGCTTTCCAGGAACGTAGCCAAATAATACGGCAGGCCACTACTGAAGTGGCAGATATCCTGGAGGCCAGGAGAGCCATATCCATAGCTGCTTCACCTAAGTAGGAGGCTGCATCTCTAATGTGAGATCTATAGGATCGCTGTTCCCTCGAAGCATCAGGGGGAAAGTCTCTTCTAGGGCCACTGCCCAATTCTCAATGGCTTTTGCCATTCAGGCCGTAGCCCTAGCAGGACGAGTAATAGCTCCTGTAAGAGAGTAAATAGATTTATGACAAGCTTCTATACGTCTATCTGTAGTCTCCTTCAAGGAGGTTGCAGTATGAATGGGCAAGGTGGCATTTTTAACCATACATGTTCCAAGAGAATACACCATTAGGGGAACTTCCCATTTAGTACAATCAGTAGCTGGAAGCGGGTAAAAGGAGCTGAACAGTTTTGGAATTTGAAACCTTTTACCGGGCATATTCCAAGCTTTACTCATGTGATTAGATAGCTGGTCAGAGTGAGGAAACTCTGGTAAAACAATCTTTTGTTGCTTAAAAAAAGAGGAGATATGGTAAGAACTTACCTTTGTTTTCTCCCTTTCTATTAGGTCCTTAGGGTCCACAGATGACCTTGGGGTATAGGTGGATGATGTAGGCAGCGGGCACCATGCAGTCAATTTCTTTCCTCCCAGAATGCACTGGTCTCCCTCCATACCCTGCCTCCCAGCCAGGGCATTACTCAGTTTAGTAGCAGGCCAGAGGCCGGAGGAGAGTACTGTGAGAGAGAGAAGGAAGTCTGGAACATACAAGAATCACATTCTCGCTAGGAAGGAGACAGAGACTGTAGACCAGACAACACCATAGCTCCTGTACAGAGCGTAAGGCCGGGTGCCCTGTGGACCCTAAGGACCTCGTAGAAAGGGAGATAACAAAGGTAAGTTCTTACCATATCTCCTCTTTTCTACTTCAGGTTCCTTAGGGTCCACAGGTGACCTTGGGATGTCCCAAAGCAGTTCCCCTTAGGGGTGGATACGCTCCTGTACAGAAAGGAGGACCCGCCGCCCAAAGGAAGCACCCTGAGAAGCGAAGGTATCTAACGAATAATACCTCACAAAGGTCTGGACTGAAGACCAGGTGGCCGCCTTACAAAGCTGTACAGCCGAGGCACCACGCAGAGCTGCCCACAAAGGGCCCACAGACCTCGTAGAATGAGCAGATACAGAAGGCGGAGCTGGAAGGCCCTCCCTAGAGTAGGCCTCCGAAATAGTCAGACAAAGCCATCGTGCCAGTCTGCTTCGTGGCAGGCCAACCCCTTTTATGGAACCCAAAAAGGACAAAAAGAGAGTCTGACTTTCTATATGACCAAGAACGGTCCACATACATTCTGAGGGCTCGCACCAGATCCAAAGAGGCCTCACCTGCTGAAAGACCCGGCCCAAGAAAAGCCGGAACCACTATTTCCTCATTAATGTGGAAACTTGTCACCACCTTAGGAAGGAAACCAGGGTGAGTACGAAGTACTGCCCTGTCCTGGTGGAACACCAGATATGGAGAGCTACACGAAAGGGCCCCCAAATCTGACACTTATCTAGCTGAAGCAATGGCCAGAAGGAAGATGGTCTTAAACGTAAGCCATTTCAAATCCACTTAAGAGAATTGCAATACCAGCGCTCAGTACTACCAAAGGCAAATGTAATTAAGTCACCAGACAGCTGCCTGCATAGAAAAAAGGTATCCCAAGATCTTATGATTGATTAATACATATACATACATGCGGCGCTCATCCGGACTTTGTATGTTAATTTACAATAATTGATGGTTATATAAATATAAATAAGTAAAATAATTTGCCCAATATATACAAATGTATGAAGATATAAATGAATAAATATTAAATGGAGGTTAAATTAATGAATATATAAATATATAATTATATGAATATATAAATAAATATATAAATAGATACAAATATAGATTGGAATTGATAGATGAATAGTCTTAAAAAAAGTCCTGCAATGAAACTCAGTCTCATACACCAAATGAATCCATTGACTCTGTTTCTATTTGAAATCCTGCATCAGTCCAATGCAAAAAAAGTCTCGTATAATGAAAATACCGGAAGTCACTCTAGCTATTGAATGTCCTTCATTAAATCCCAAGAATGTGATTCTCATGCCACACTGTTCTTTCAAAGTATTGCTCACAGGGTCCACCTTATTTAGTCCTCCAAAGATCCACTCCAAAATTCAGCACCTTCAGTAACAAGGATGGGAACAGTATCACTTTCTTTTAAACACTTAGAGGGGTATTCAATATGAAAGGTTAACTTCCCTGGCGAAGTTAACGTTTCTTATCGGAGTTTTTTTCTGCGTAAAGGTATGGTGCGCGCTCCCGCTTATCCCCGTATTCAATATCAAATTACCGAAATCGGGAAACTCCGAAGTTGGATTTGCGTAAAGTTACGAATTTTTCCTTAAAATAATTGTTAGACCCCCCTAAAGTTGTAAAAACATGGGGGAACACTATGGGTACCCCCGTTTTAGCCTTTAATTGAAAGTCGGGGCTTTAAATAGCCGCAGCAGGTGTTTTTTTCCCGAGATTGAAGAAGTGATGCAGAAGAGCACTTAGGTTATTTTTTTCATTTTTTTAAGTGGTCCCATCAAATTTGGGGTACATGAAAATGGGTACTAGCATATTTTGATGTCCCTAAAGTAAGTTTTTAAAAATTCTGCATTTGTGCACCTGCCGCTATAATTCTATTCTGGAAAACACTTGCCGCATACATGCACAATAGCCCTGAACCTATTTGCCTATTGTTTAACAATTTTTTCCCATTTTTTTTTTTGCACCCCAATTTTTAAATTAATTTTTTGGGGTGTCCCTATTTTTTTTTTACTTTTTTTGACACAGTTCTTTTTTAAATGTCAATCTCAGGGGTGCAGGCTATTTTCTTTAAGCCTGCACCCCTAAACCCCAATTCTGCACTTTTTTTCGACACCTATTCAATGGTGAAAAGTTATTACCGTTTTTTATCAAAGACTTTTCAAAACTGCGATAAGTCTTTGAAATTGAATACGGTGTAAAACTAAAACAAGTGATATTAACGCAAAAACGTTAAAAAGTGCGATATTAACTCAAAAAACGATGTTATCGCACCCATATTGAACACCCCTATAAGTGTGCAGAGAGGTGATAAGTACTAAATGTGTTGGATACAATCAAATGGGAAGATAATTTCTGGATAGCTACAAGTGATGTCACTTTGCTCTATACGATAATTAAGCATGAGCAAGGTTTAGAGAGTAGTAGACACTTCCTAACAGAGGACAATACTTTGGCAACAACACAAATTGAGTTTATCATAAAGGGGATGGAACATATCCTGACACACAATTACATGTGGTTTCAGGATACGTTCTATCTACAATGGAAGGGTACAGCTATGGGACCAAGTTTGCTCCGAGCTATGCGAACTTGTTTATGAGCGCATGGGAGTTCAATACCATCTGGAATAATGAAGAGCTCAGAGCAAGCTTGGTCCTATGGATTAGATTTATAGATGACGTTCTATTTACCTGGAGATTTATCTGGAGGGGTGGTGAAGAGGATTTACAATCATTTATTAAGTACATTAATAATAATAATGAGCCCATTCTGGTATTCTCAACAAACTATAGTAAAGATCATGTAGAATTTTTAGATTTGGACATACAGATAATAGATAGACAGATTCAGACCAAAACGCACTATAAGACCGTTGATGTAAATAGCTACATATTAGCAAGAAGCCACCATCATCCTAACTGGTTAACCAACATCCCACAAGGTCAATTTACTAGACAGACGTAATTGCCATATAATTAAATATTTATATATTCATTCATTTAACCTCCATTTAATATTTATTCATTTATATCTTCATACATTCGTATATATTGGGCAAATAATTTTACTTATTTATATTTATAGAAGCATCAATTATTGTATATTAACATACAAAGTCCGGATGAGCGCCGCATGTAGTTTTATGTATTTCAAATCCACTGATTCCAATGGTTCAAAAGGCGGGCCCTGCAAGACTCAAAGGATAACCATCAAATCCCAAGGCTCCACCGGAGGCAAAGAGTGGATGAATCCGCAGCACACCTTGTAAAAATGTGCGTACATCCTGCAGAGTCGCAATCCATCTCTGAAACCACACAGACAGGGCCGAGACCTGTATCTTCAGTGAAGCCAGTTGGAGTCCTAGGTCCAGGCCTGCCTGGAGGAAAGCCAGTATCCTGGAAATCCTAAACATCTGAGGATCATACCCTTTAGGGATGCACCACTGAAAGTAGGAGTGCCACACTCTGTTGTAAATCCTGGCAGAGGCTGGCTTCCGTGCACTCCTCAAGGTGTTAACCACCGCACCAGAGAAGCCCTTTGACCTTAAGAGGGATGCCTCAAGAGCCATGCCATCAAAGCCAAGCGACCCAGATCCGGGTGAAGGCAAGGTCCCTGTGACAACAGGTCCTGACGTTGAGGTAACAACCACGAAGCGTCTATTGACAGACTCTGAAGGTCTGAGTACCAGTGCCTCCGTGGCCACGCTGGAGCCACCAGCAGGAGCCTGCCTCCTTCCTGCTTGAACTTTCTGAGTACGCAAGGAAGGGATACTGGAGGGAAAACAGGATTTTGGTACTTACCGATAAATCCCTTTCTCCGATTCCATAGGGGACACTGGAGAGCATAGACAGTGGGGTATAGACGGTGCTGAGAGAGAGCTGGCACTTTAAATTTTAAGAAGTGTGACTAGCTCCTCCCCTCTATACCCCCCCAAGACTCAGTCTTAGAAAGCTGTGCCCGAGGGGAGCTGAGAAAAAACAAATGGAAGAGGAGGAGGCGAAGCAAGTACACAGAACATAGGAAAAGGTTGAAAAGCAGAAAAACCACCAGAGACAACCAGTGTCCAACAGACAACAGAAAAAGACCCCAACCCTGGCAGGAAGGAACAGCGCAGGGTGGGCGTCCAGTGTCCCCTATGGAATCGGAGAAAGGGATTTATCGGTAAGTACCAAAATCCTGGTTTCTCCTTCATCCACTAGGGGACAATGGAGAGCATAGACAGTGGGGACATCCCAGAGCTCCCATTATGGGCGGGAAACGCTGAGAACCCTGCAAAACAGAGGGGCCATACTGCAGTGCAGTGGCCGCAAACCTGTGAAAACTATCAAAAATACAGGAATATCAGCCAGACCAAGAAGCCGCTTCGTAAAGTAACTTCAAGGAAAAAACTCTGAACAGGTGCCCACGAGGAACCTACAGAGTGAGTGGCATTGTCATAGAAAAAAACGGAGGCTCCTTAGAAGAAGCCATAGAAACACGGCAAATAGTAAGACACATCCAGTGGACCAGTGACCGTTTTGAAGCTGGCTAACCAGGACAAACAGCAGCAAACTAAACAAATAGAGTTTGCTTTACATATGGCTGCAGTACCCCATAAAAAACTAAAAGCACTAACAACATCCAAGTATCCTGATGAAGGAGAGTGTCGTGGAAGAAACCTGTACCACAATAGGTTGTTGATGTGGAGAGCCGAAAAATCTTTTGAAAGAAAATCTATTCCTGTATGGAGCTGCGCTCTATCCTCATAAAATATCAAGTATGGAAGCCGACCGGATAGAGCTCCCAGATCCGACAACCTCCTGGTTGATACCAGCGTGAGAAGAATTTCTCAATACTCTGAGAGGTATTTGAACTCCACCAACTACCAGAAAAAAGGAGGAAACTGTAGGAAAGAAAGTACAAGATCCAAATAACAAGAGCCGCAGGGGGAACAAAAGTGATTGCAACCGAATCACACCCTGTACAAAAATCTGAACCTCCGGTATTCCAGACTCACTTCTTCTGGAAGAAAAACAATATAAAACCATCTGAGCTGAAATATGAACCTTCAGCGAACCCAACCACAGATCGGCTGAGAAACGAGCCTGCAGAAAAAGCAGAAATCTGGCTAGGTTGAATTCTGTAGGAGGACCCCCTCCACATTCATAGCATGAAACAGATAGACAAATCTTTAACAGTCATGGTGTTGACAATGCCTCCACTGTCACTACCTCTGGGTCTCTTGTCATTGAGCAGAAGATAGTCATTTGATGATTTTGTCTGGATATCATGAGGTCAACCTAGGGAGGACCCCCATTGGTGAAAAATAAAAGACCTACTGGTGTAGTGTCCTTTCCCCTGGATCCATGTCCTATCAGCTGAGGAAATCGGTTTCTCAATTTTCTACATCTGTGATAAAGATTGCCAAGATAGCCATTGCATGCCTTTCTGCCCAGATTAGAATGTGGCTTACTTCTTTAAAATCTCCGGACGTCTAGATCCACCCTGACTAATGTACGCCACTGTCATGGCATTGTCCAACTGGACCCTGACTGCATGGCTCTGCAACCAGTGATCTTCTGTCTGAATAGCGTAGAAAACTACCTGTAATTCCAATATGTTTATCAGTAGACCCGCTTCCAGTGGTACCCAGCAGTCATGGAAGTGCTGTTCCTGAGAAACACCACTTCACCTCCTCTCAGACTCATGTCTGTGGTAAGAAGAATCCCATCCCCCATTCCTATTCTCTTACCCTCCAGTAGGAATATCGGATTCAACCACTAGAAGAGGGTATCTGAGTAGAGGGACTTAACTTTACCCGATGGTAAAGGAAAAGATAGGATCCTGTTCACTGAGAGAGAAGGACTATCTGAAAAAAATCCTGGAGAGAAATCAACGTAAGGAAATAAACCTCTAATGCCTTGACCATCTTCTCCAGGAGTCGAGTGCAAACATGCAGCAATACCAGATGATGTCAAAAGACCGTCCCCACCATGTCCTTGATGGAAATTTCTTGATGAAGGAACACTCTGGCATCAGGTGTCCATTTGCGTCAATGCAGATGGGACCTGGAAAAATACAGAAACCACCCATGACGACAAGTCGTGTAACATTGTGCAGTAATTAGACCCTGTAATGGGCCTTCAGCAAAAGATCATCTATAATAGTGATCCAGTTTGTGAAGGAGATTCGTTATGTCTGTGGAAATGAGTTCCGAAAAACAAATCTCATAACCGCCTGGTGAGGCGGCCGTACAGGAGATAGAAATAGTCTTTGATATCCATAGGTATCGAGATTCGCCATTCTCTGGTCCTTATCTGAAGGGACTCTATGTTGAACTTGAACATCCTTAGGACTAAAATGAGATTCTACAAGTTCAGAGTAGGTTTGACCTATCTAGTAACCTGGACTATCACTTTAGTGGATAGAAGCTAGTGTGTAGTTTGCTGTAAAACGATACTTCTGTCGTTGGAAACTGGCAAACCTGTGTAAACAGATAGAGGAGGAGACTAAAGAATTAAGCTTGAATCCTCGAGTGAAGAAATCCCGGACCCAATCGTCCGTACAATATTCCGTTCATACTACTCTGAAGTCCTGAAAACTCTCTTCTCCTCTGGGAACCTTATTAGGACCGGAACCACAGGGAGTTAATGAACCTGTGAACAACCCGGAGCACTAAAAGACTGAAACGAGGATTCTGCATAAGAACTTCTCGGGGGAGGTAGACGAATATAAGAGGATCTACCCCCATCCATGTCCTTCATGTAGATGTAGCCTTGTTAAAATATAGTTTATAGGTATAGATGCACCTAGGTTTATGATATCCCATATGTGTGTGTGTGAATATATTGGGAGTGCTGTCTGGCACCTCAATATATTTATTTACTTAGGGATAGATAGGGTTAAGTGTTATAATGTTTAAATGTAAGGGTTAAGTATTTAATATTGTATATAGAATGTGAGGGGTTGGGTAGAGCTATGGCAAAGGCAGTGCTTGGTGTGTTACACATAGGTACATAGGCATTAGCACAAGAAGGTGCTAGAAATGGCACGAGCGGTCAGCTGACCATGGAGCTCGTGCCGAGAGCGGGAAGGAGGGAGGTCGCGCGGCGTTAGTTAGGAGAATATAAGGGCTGCGCTGGCGCTATTGAGGCAGACTGCTGTTCCCCCCTTCAGAGCCGGCATTGCCACTCACCAGCGCGACGGAGCGAGAGCGCTGAGCGGCAATAGCGGTGACCAGTGAGGGGCGTTCCAGGGACCCATCCAGCGCTGCTGAGTCGGCTGACATCTCCGGCACTGGAAGGAAGGAAGCCGTCAGCGGTGACCAGGCGCCGGGGGAGGAGAGTGTCAGCAGTGACATGGCGCGGTGGGGCGGAGCCTCAGCCCCATTAGGGATGACAGCGGAGGCCTCTCCTCTGAGCTGAGGCTGGGAAAGAAAGCTGTCAGCAGTGACAAGGCACAGCGGGGCGGAGCTACAGACGCCCACTGGTAGTGTCATCGGAGGCCTCCTGCAGGGCTATTGCCGAGTAGGAAGCCAGGTGATCAGCTGATTGAGGAATCTCCCAAATTGAGTGGTAGCAGCAGCGCTGCACTCACTGGCTGTGAGTAAACCTGTTCAAACATTCACACCAGGGCCACTTAAATATACACAGTATAATCAGTCTCCCTGACGATCATTAAAGCAGGGCAAGCTGGCAGTGAAGGGGAGTTATTAGCCCAAACATAAATTCCTTAAAAGGAAACATTAACCCTAAACTGTCAGGTACTTTACACACCACCAAGGAGGTTTATGTAAATGCAGCAACCAGGCAGCAAGACTATTGAGCTCTGAGATAAGGGAACTATAGTTCAAGTCTACCAATAGAATACCGAGGGATTATTCATACTAACTTTTAACAGTACATTACCTTTGCTATAACTTTGCTGCATAATACCCACAGGGAACAGTTATAAACAGTGATAATTCAACAAGCCTAGGGTTTTTTTTCCCTTGGGACTTTATTGCTAGAAGACTGTTTCAAACATCAACTGGGACATTTTATCGCATTCAGTGGAGCACACATCAGACTATTTGAATGTATCTTTATTGATCTCTTAAAGGGACATAAAAGGACATTTAACAACTCTACAGGCGCCCTGCTTTCGGAACTGAATGAGCGTAATTAATTAACAGAAATGTGTTAGTAGAAGTGTAATTATCATCTTACAAGTGACAATAGTATTGTTAAGGTGTACTGTATATGCATGTTGTTTACCATTTTAAAATATACATGTGAAAAGAGAACCTGTTATCAATTTACTGTGAAGTACTTACCTGATACGGGATTGACAAGAGTCGTCTTTGCAGCTACCTGGATAAGAGAAAGAAAAAGGTGGTAAATTATTGTCACTGTTTATAAGGTATAGATACTATATTAATGACATTTCTCACCCCTACCATATAAATATACTTATGCATTAATTACTGGGTTTTCCCAAGTAGACCCATATAAGTTACAGGAAAGGGCTCTGCTCGTTGCATATTATGCTGACTGCATAAGCTGCCTAACGCCTTAGATCCTCATGACACATACAGACCCCATACACACAACAATAATGAAACAGTGTAATGAAAGAGGTCAACAGAAGAAACTGGTATATAGACAAACAGGAGAGAGCCACACCTGCCCTTATGGTTGGCTGTATTTCCCCTTCGCGCTAGGGACCTGGAAGTGATGTGAGTGAGGGCGGAAGTGCAGTTCCTGCCCATGACAGCCAGCTAAATAGGTACTTTGTCCCCACTTACACAAGTCTGTTGTCCGCTCGCCACGCTTCCGGCATGGTTATATTCCCCCTCTATTTCCACTTGGATGGCAGGAAATGACGCTGGACACTGGCTGATGACGTCAGGGTCCTCTCGGTGAAGGGGATTTAGACATTACTCTGCCCTTATAGCGCTCCTAGCAGTGCCAGAAAACACTAGGCATAGAAGGTAGTATTGCAATATGTAAATGCTCTCCTGACCACCTAAACCCCACTGTGTACTTACAGTTATGTTTAGGCTACCAGTCTCATTGCAGAAGCATTTTCTATCTTCAACAGGCAGAGTCCCTCCGTGTAATGGCCGCCAGCACCTTACCAGAGAAGCGCTGGGGCCACTGGGAGGAATAACAGGGCTCCGGAGCTAAGCTCTGCCTCCTATGTGACGTCACATGGCTGAAAGAGCTGCCACGAGTAAGTGGCTGGCTCTGGCGCTGCTCCCAGCGAGGGAGCGGTAACTGCGGGGTTTACCCGCTCTGTCAGACGTTATGTTAGACAGTAATTTACTGCATCAACCTGTTGCTCAACCTGTTGAGCCACTTCTCTGCAGAGAGGAGTGCGCGAACGGCCGTGACTCACCGGGCGCTATGAAAGAGCTGCCACTAATAAGTGGCTGGCTCTGCCTCCGCTCCCTGCGTGGGAGAGGTACCTGCGTGGTTACACTCCCCGCGCTGTCCGACAGTAATTTATTGCTTTTAAACTGTGCGCTCAACCTGTTGAGCCACAGCTAATGCAGAGTGGTGTTCTGCCTCTGTGCAGCGCGCGCAATGAACGGCAGGGACGCCGGGCGCTATGAAAATGCTGCCAGTAGGAAGTGGCTAGTTCTGCCTCCACTGCAGGGTTTATACTCCCCGTTCTATTGATCAGAGGCTGAGTCGGACCGCAAATGTGCTTGTTTAAGGCTGTGTGCTCATAGTGTTGAGCCACAGGTATGTTATACTGCCTGTTATAATAACCTGGCTACCCCGCTCCTCTGGGTGCCAGGGTATACTCACAGGAGCTGCAGTACTGCCGGCGGCGGTAGTGGCTGATGGGGCCGTATGCGCGCTGCATGCAGCGGCATTTGGAACTTCCCTGTAATGGAGACGTGGTCTCAGCAGTCGGGGACCCCAGACGAAGTGCATGCACTTGCGAGAGGTTCCCCCCCGGCAGCTCCATCGTCGCAGACAGGCAGTGCAGCTGCTGTCTGTCTGTCCTCAATGTTTTCTAACTTCAGCACTCTCTCAGCACCGTCTATACCCCACTGTCTATGCTCTCCAGTGTCCCCTAGTGGATGAAGGAGAAAAGGTACGTGAACCGAAATGTCCACCTGACCGACAGAGCATCGACTAGCAAAGCGCCTGCGTCTCTTGTCCTCGATCCATACATTGGTAGCTTGTAATTGTGTCGGGAGGCCATTAGGTCCACGTCTGGAAGACCCCATCTGTCCACCAGGAGTTGAAACACCTCCTGGTGAAGATACCACTCCCCTGGATGCACGTCGTGACGGCTGAGGATGTCCGCCTCCCAATTGAGGACTCCGGGTATGAACACTGCCGATATGGCCGGCAGATGGCCTTCTGCCCATGTCAGGATGCGTGGCACTTCTTGCATGGCCGCCTGACTTCAAGTCCCTCCCTGGTCGTTGATGTATGCCACCGTTGTGGCGTTGTCTGACTGCACCTGCACAGACCTTCCTTGTAGGATGTGTCTTGCTCTTGTGAGAGCCAGGAAGACTGCCCTTAGTTCCACTATATTGGTTGGAAGGACGGTTTCCTCTACCGTCCACCGACCCTGAAAGGAGTGGGGACCTTACACTGTGCCCCAACCCCGCAGACTGGCATCCGTTGTCAGTAGGGTCTAGTCCAGTATCCAAAAGGGGCGGCCCTGAGTTAGATGCTGAGTTTGCAGCCACCAAGCCAGAGACAACCTGACTTCCGGGGAGAGCACCATTGTCTGTGCCTTCAATTTCCGAGGTGATCTGTCCCATCGGGCAAGGATCAATGTCTGTAGAGGCTACGAATGAAATTGCGCATACTCCACCATGTTGAATGTTGACACTATCGACCCCAGCAATTGCATTGCTGCATGCACAGAGACCCGGCGACTGTGGAGACATCTGCATACCCGCATCTGCAACACTGAGATCTTGTCTGATGTCAGGAAGATCCTTTGCTGCTGTGAGTCCAATAGAGCTCCTAGATGCAGCATCCTCTGCGATGGAGTTAGAGACGACTTCTCCCAATTTATGACCCATCCATGCGACTGAAGCACCGAGATGGTCATCTGGAAGTGATGGAGAAGTACCTCTGGAGATCCTGCCAGGAGCAACAGATCGTCCAGATATGGTAATAGGCGGATCCCCTGCAGTCGCAGATGGGATGCCATTACTGCCATGATTTTTGTAAATACCCGAGGAGCCGTGGATAGGCCAATGGGTAACGCCTGGAACCGGCACAGCAAACCTGAGAAACCGTTGATGCGAAGCCGCAATCGGGATATGCAGATAGGCATCCCGGATGTCTAGGAAGCCCATGAAATCCCCCCAGTTCCATAGCCAGTATGATAGTATGTAGCGTCTCCATCCGGAAACGAGGAACCCTGAGGAACCTGTTTAGGCACTTGAGGTTCAGGATAGGGCGGTAGGTCCCATTGGTCTTTTGCACCAAAAACAAGTTGGAATAAAACCCCATGCCCCGCTGGGGCTCTGGTACAGGGACAATCACTCCTGCCTTGCGCAGGGAACATACTGCCTCCTGTATCAATAAGGCTTTATCCTTGTTGGAGACGTCTGAGTGGAAGAATTGGTGAGGGGGTCGGCTGCGAAACGAGAGGGCATAACCCCGAGACCACCTCTCTTACCCAGGCATCTGTTGTGGTTTGATGCCAGTACTGGGCAAACTGAAGAAGTCAGCTTCCCACTGCGGGGTCCCCCAAAGAAAGACCCATGCTGTGGACTTGTCGTTCGGTTTAGAGGCTGGACGCCTTGTACTCCAAGCTTGCTTTTTGAGTCTGCCAGTCTTCCTGACAGCCATCTGCTTGGGAAACGACTGGCTTTTAAGCCTAGTCTGCGCTCTGTAGGGCTGAAAGGATGGAGTTCGGGAACCAGAGGGGACCGAGGCTGATGGCAGACGAGCCGACTTGGCTGCTGCTAAAGTGTCCACGATCTTGTCTAGATCTGGGCCAAACAATACTTTCCTGTTGTAGGGTAAAACTTCCAGACCCTTCTTAGAGTCTGCATCCGCCCTCCAGGACCAGAGCTATAAGGACCTGCGTACTGTGACAGCCGCAGCTGATACTCTGGAGGATAACGAATTGACATCCAGAGCTGCCTCATTCATATAGGTAGCCGAGTCATGTATCTTGCCCACCAGGGACAACTGGTCCTCTGAAGCATCAGGAGACAGGGACTCCTCCAACAGATCTTCCCTGGATTCCACGGCCCTAGCTGCCCAAGAGATAGCCATAGGTCTGGCCACTGCTCCTGATAAGGAGTAAATGGACTTTAAGCAGTTTTCCACCTTCCGGTCAGTTGAGTCCTTTAAGGACGCAATGGAAGGCATAGGTAAGGTCGCACTTCTGACTAAGCACGTTACATGGGAGTCCACTACAGGAGGTGAAACCCATTTCTTGAAGTACTCCTCAGGAAAGGGGTATGCTTTGACCAGACGCTTTTGTGGCTGGAACTGCCTCGTAGGAGCTTTCCACGCCTCCTCCAGATGATCCACCAGCTGATCTGACAGAGGGAAAATGGCTGTAGAACTTTTAACCCTCTTAAACAAGGGGTGTTGAGATTTAACAGCCGGAGGGGCATCTTCCTCCTCAATGACCAATACCTCTTTTACTGCTCGGACCAGGCCCGGAATGTAAACACTGGATTTGTGCTGCTCATCCCTTGGGGATAGTTCCGAGTCAGACTCCAGAAGCACCCCATCGTCCTCGGACGACCTGTCATCCTCGTCCCCATAGGGATGACGAGGAGACACAGAAGGTCTTTTTGCCAGCACCCTAGCGGTCCTAGATAGTGAATCAAGGTCAGAGCCCGCAGACAGGTTGACCTGAGACCCCTGTGGTACATTAACCACCTGTGGTGCCAACTGGATCTGTGGCATAGGAGCCAGAACCAGCGGATGCTGTGAAGACCCCACTTGGGGGAGCATAGGGGGCACAGCCATGCAAACCATAAGTGTCTGCATTGCCTGAGCAAAGCACACCTACGGGGTTCTTGCACAGACCCTGGGACTGAAGAGGGACCTGGAGGGACATAACACCTGCCACATAAATCCTCACGCAGCACATCAGTCTCCCCAATGCCAGCAGCACAACGCACACAAGACTTCAAGGCGGGGATAGACACCCGGGTATTATCCTCACTGCTGGACATGGTGAAAGGATATATACTGTAGGTGTGTAAATAGGGGTACAGGCAACCATATATATATATATATATATATATATATATATATATATATATATACACACACAGACAAACTGCTTGTGACCTAACCAGACCTGGACAGCAAGTCAGAGTTAAACGGAAAAAGTGTGTGCAGCAATATGCATAGTAGAAAGTAAAGCAGACACATTCAGATGCTAGCAAACAGGCACAAACAATGCAGGATAAAAACTCCGCACTACCTGCCACTGTAAATCAACCTTAAAGTCATTGAACACTGAAAGGGTTAAAAGTGCTGCAAATCAACTTCAAAACCAAGGGGTTAATGAAGGCTGCAACTACATACCAGACCCGGGAATCAAAGTATGTTGGGGGACACAGGACACCAGCAACTCACCGCTGCCTGGGAGTCAGAAAATGGCCACCAAACACTTGCTGGGGGGTGGTGCCTGTAGGAGGAGTCGACTACAGCATGGCCTGAGAGCGGAGCAAAAGCGCGCTGAATGGAGGTGGGCCGGCGTGCCATCTCCCCCGGCCAGGCTGAGAACCGCCGGGGACGCCAGGCCGTTCCTCGTCCAGAGCCCGGCAGTTTATATGTCCCTGGTGGCCTAGTGGATGCTGGGGTATGGGGGGCCGAGCGCCACTGCTGACCGGCGCCGGGTGTCCTCTACACGGCGCTTACAGGCTGCCCTGCAGCGGTTCCATGGATACTGTGCGCAGTATCTGTAACTCACCTCCCGCCCCCCTGCCGCTGCAGCCCTGGGAGCCCGCATGTCCCGCTAGCAGGGACACGCTGCTCCCTGCCGTGATCACTGCTCTGTGCTGGGACGCAGCTCCGGCAGGGTAGGGGGTGTAGGAGCGGCGGTCCTGATTTCCGCTGGACTGTCAGGGCCATCCGCTCATCCCGGAGCACAAATGTCAATCTTCAGGGGCTCTTCTGATAGCTCCCCTGCAAAGCACCCGGTGCTACCCAACCTGTCCGGCCGGGGCACCACACTAAACTGAGTAATGCCCTGGCTGGGAGGCGGGGTATGGAGGGGGACCAATGCATCCTGGGAGGAAAGAAATTAACTGCATGGTGCCTGATGCCTACGTCATCGACCTATACCCCAAGGTCACCTGTGGACCCTAAGGAACCTGTTTGTTTTCTTAGAATAGTTTTAACAGCTCTCGCAAGAGGAGGTATATTTAGTTTAGGGGGTGGCTCCTCTTCTCCTGAAACGGAGTCAGAGTGAGAGAGATCTCCATCTTTCATCTCCCTAGAGTATATCTCAGAATCAGATAACGGTGTGGATTGGGAAGATATCATAATACATTTACAGTGCCTTGCTAAAGTATTCACCCCCCTTTACATTTTTCATGTTTTGTTGCCTCACAACCTGGAATTAAAATGGATTGTTTGAAGGTGTGCATAATTTCATTCACAGAACATGCCTACAAGTTTGAAGTTGTATTTTTTTATATTGTGAATCCAACAACATTTAGGACAACATAATAGAAAACTTCAGCGTGCATAACTATTCACCCCCTTAAAGTCAGTACTTTGTCGAGCCACCTTTTGCGGCAATTACAGCTGCAAGTCGCTTTGGATAAGTATCTATGAGCTTGCCACATCTTGCCCCTGGGATTTTTGCCCATTCCACAAGGCAAAACTGCTCCAGCTCCTTCATGTTGGATGGTTTCCGCTTGTTAACAGCACTCTTCAAATCTGACCACAGATTCTAAATTGGATTGAGATCTGGGCTTTGACTAGGCCATTCCAACACATTTAAATGTTTCCCCTTAAACCACTCGAGTGTTGCTTTAGCAGTTTCCCAGTCCCTGTTGCTGAAAAACATCCCCACAGCATAATGTTGCCACCACCATGTTTCACTGTGGGGATGGTGTTCTTGGGGTGATGGGATGTGTTGGGTTTGCGCCAGACATAGCATTTTCCTTGGTGGCCAAAAAGTTAAATTTTAGTCTCATCTGACCAGAGCACCTTTCTCCATACATTTGGGGAGTCGCCCACATGCCTTTTGGCAAACTCAAATCGTGTTTTATTTTTATCACTAAGTAATGGCTTATTTCTGGCCACTCTTCCATGAAGCCCAGCTCTATGGTGTGTACAGCTTATTGTGGTCACATGCACATATACACCAGTCTCTGCTGTGGAACTCTGCAGCTCATTCAGGGTTACCTTTGGTCTCTGTGCTGCCTGATTAATGCCCTCCTTGCCCGGTCTGTGAGTTTTGGTGGGCAGCCCTCTCTTGGCAGGTTTGTTGTGGTACCATGTTCTTTCCATTTGATGATGATGGATTTGATGGTGCTTCGGGGGATTATCAAAGATTTGGATTTTTTATTTTTATAACCCAACCCAGAATTGTACTTCTCAACAACTTTGTCCCTGACTTGTTTGGAGAGCTCCTTGGTCTTCATGGTGTGATGCCTCTTGCTTAGTGGTATTGCAGCCTCTGGAGCCTTTCAGAAAAGGTGTGTTTATACTGACAGATCATGTGACCCTTAGATTGCACACAGATGGACTTCATTTCTCTAATTATGTGCATTCTGAAGGTAATTGGTTGCACCAGTACTTCTGAGGGGCTTCATAGCAAAAGGGGTGCTTACATATGCATATGCCAATTTTCAGTATTTTATTAGAAAAAGATTCTTATATATATATATATATATTAGGGGTGAGCGGATTCGGTTCCGTTCGGATATATATTTTTTCTAATTTCACTTCACCAAATAATACTATTTTGTGCTGAGCCATCACATAAAAAAAAAAAATATATATATATATAATATACACATACATACAGGTTGTAAAAAGCGCTATATAAATAAAATTATTATTGTAATGTAACAAAATAGGTAAACCACCAAGGGGAGTGAATACTTTTGCAAGGCATTGTAGTAGGTAAAGGTTTACTCTTTGCATTTGCTGAAAAACCGTAGAGGTATTAGCCAAACTCTGTACAGAAATAGACAGTACCGTCTATCCATGGGGAAGGCAAATGATTGCAGGGAGTGCCTGCTGTGGCCATCCCACAGGGAGAGCTACCACAGGGACTGCCCCAATACCCTAGCACAGTGGTGGCAAACCCTGGCACTGCAGCTGCTGTGGGAATATATATCCCAGCATGCACTGCCAGAGTTTTGATATTAGGGAAAGCTAAAACTGTGGCAGGGCATGCTGGGATATGTAGTCCCTCATCAGTTGGAATACCAAGATTCGCCACCACTGCCCTAGTATGTTAGGGTATAGTAGGGAAAAGGGACAGGTATAAACAGTATAAAATAGAGATTAGTGCGAGAACAAGTCACATACAAACACAGGGGGGGAACCAAAAAAAACCCCAAACCTGTACATGTCTGCAATGGGCACTAAAATCAACTACACAGACCGCAGGGGCTGGAAGGATATAGTGTAGTATTACCTGGCCCACGGGAGATGTATACTGGGAGACTGGACCCAGTATTTTCCGAGATACCTGTATGCCTAAAATGGCTGCCACAAATCTGAGAGGGTGGATGGTGATGGAGAAGCAGCTCAGGGAACACCAAGACCGCAGTGGAAAGGCACCCAGAGCTGAAGGAGGGGTTGCAGGGAGAGCGCCTTATCCCCTTGCTGACGTTAACCACTGGGTCCCCTGGCCTTTGTAATATGCCTCTGCGCCAGTAGTTATGCCCCGGTGGTTTAGTGGGCAAGCAAATGTCCTCGCCTTACCTGTCCTCTGGTTTCCGGGCTGAAGTCTGAGGAGCCTGCTATCTAGTCCCCCTCGGGAGTACCTAGCACAGGCTTGGGGTCACAGCGCCGCGGAGGGGTGATGGGGCGGCAGCACAGACATCTGGGAGGAGAGTCTGGTGCTGCTCGCCAGATTTGGCAAAAAGACAGAAAACAGGATTTTGGTACTTACCGATAAATCCCTCTCTCAGATTCCATAGGGGACGCTGAAGACTTCATGACAGTGGGGGGTGTAGACATGAGCTAAGTGGGGACTGGCATTTTAAAAATGCGACTAGCGGACTTCTGGTGGGCGGGGCATCTGGTATGGCCGCGTTTTAACTTGGCTCCCTGTGACGGACATTGAATCCTGAGACATCAGAGCAGAAAACACAGAATTGATACTAGCTGTGTTCACTATAGTGTCCCTCTTCACCTGAGGAATTCAGGGATACCTGTATTGCCAGAGAGCCTGAAGTATTTCCCCGGAATCCAGCCATTAACTCGATGGCCTGCATGACCGCCAAGAGCTTGCTTGGCGCGAACACACCCTGACTACCAGAAGGGTTTCCCTTGTGGGACTTCAACACTAGGGGAGTCTCTTACCTGCTGCCCGTTGATTTGCTGCAGACTCTGCGTTGCTGGGACTAACCAGGGCTAGCAGGGACCTCTTGGAGCTGACAGGACCTTCTGCGCGGACGAGCGCTGCATGCTCCAAGCGGGCCTTGTGTGTCCTATCGCTCCTGGCCTGCGGGAGGGACACCGCCTGTTGCTGACTCGGCGGCTGACTACCGCCGTGTATGCCCGCTACCTGCGCCCACTGTGGACCTGCCGGGCTGCATCGTCTCTAATTCCAGGTGGGGGTGGTGCTGCCGTCTGCTGACAGAGGCTGCGGACGCTGGAAGCGGCCCCTCCCGGTTGCCCTTGCCTGACGCGCCAGCCGTAGATGTGGAGGAGCGGCTCCCTACCTACAAATTGACCATCGCGACCCCGGGCTGTTGCGACGTTGAGGGGGTCAGCCCTCTGAGCCATCTGCCTTGTTAAGGGGGCTGTGGAGAGCTGTGGAGCCGCTGCACCTCTGCCATCCTGCTGAGCTGCTGGGAGTCGTTCTGGAGATTGCAGCTGAGGTCGGGGGTCAGGTATTGCATGCGCTGCCTAGCACTCTGAGTTACCTGCCTAGGTGACTCTAGTGATCAAAACCTGTGGTGTAGGTCACTGAATATTCTGACCTATCAGAGGTGACCAGTCCTGTGACCCCTGGCATTGTCTTCCTTGAGTCAAGCCCCCCCCCCCCGGTGCTAACACTGCCCACAGCGTTTTGTTGAAAACATTCAACGCTCCAAATATTTTGATCTCTTTGACCTTGTCTCCACCTGGTGGAGAAACTTTACAATTGCGGTGTGTTTTCCTGATGTTAAAATACACTGTATTATTTGCTTCTCTGTGATATTTGTATAATTACGTACAGGTTGTAATGGGCTAATGCTGAATTGTTGACTGCTGGTATATGGTAGTTTCAGTTTATGATTTCTATCCCACTGCCACCAAGTGATTGATTAGTATCAGTGTTTCTTTATCACAATTCGTGAAGTCATCATTACTTACAGTACTAAGCTCTTACTATCATCAGAGATCAGAAGTTTTCTGTTTTTGGTTATTTCATTTATTACTTTTTTCTTCATTCACTATATGGTCACTGTGGTACCGCTACTATGTGGTCAAATGGTATTAATGCTCTGTAGATGGGTTTTTTGAGACGCACTACACTGTGCAAACTTTTTACAATTTTTGTGTTCATTCTAAAAAGTGACCATACATCTGCTGCTGTCAACAGTGTGTATGATACAATCTAAACTAACAACCACAATGTGATTACTATGGTTATAGCTTTATTGTACAAATCCGAGTAGCTTCAACCCCCTAATTGTTGCATTGCGAGTCTATGAACCCTTTAAGATAACTATTACCAAATACTGTATTGGCTGCACAGGACAACTATAACTTTTACTGTCTTGTTTCTGTGTGCTAGGATATGGACAAATACGTCCATAAGAATACTTCAAATAAAACTCCCCAATCTAACACAAATACTAGAATGAATAGATCTGGCAAATCCACTGAGAAATCCCAGCCTCCGCCTACCCCTACTGGGGATGAATCATCGGCCAGTATTTCTAACGATGATGCTCCTTGTGGTCACCCATCGATTACGGAAATGGTTCAGGAGATTTCCAAACTGATAATGCCCCAAATAGAAAAAATTGAAAAAAAAAACTTGAAAACATTCAAACATTATTTGATACGGCTCTTACTAAAGTAGAAGCTAACACAACTAGAATTAACACACTGGAGCAAAGGGTGAGTGATACAGAGGATCAGACTCATACGCTCCAAAATTCTTCAGATACATTAACAAATTCCGTTCAAGCCATGCAGGCCAAAATTGATGATCTGGAGAATAGACACAGAAGAAATAATCTCCGGTTTATCGGAATTCCGGAAACAATACGGGATTCTCAGCTATCGGAATACATTCTTACCTCAGTGATAGGAACGCTTGACATCTCAGATGCCACGTTGCTTTCTCATTTTGACAGGGCCCATCGAATTGGCCCAGAAAGACAGGATGCAGCAGGCAGGCCCAGACCAGTTATTGCGAGATTCCTAGACTATAGGATGAAGGAACAAATCTTGCGTGCTTATCGCAAAGTTTCTCAGTTGCTAGTTAATGGGGATCGTATCTTGATATTTCAAGATTTTTCGGCATCTGTTTCTCAGAAACGTAGAGAGTTTTCGGAGGTCTGTAAGATATTACATAATCATAAAACACGTTTTGCTTTAATGTATCCAGCAAAACTCAGATTCCAAAATAATGGCCGTACGTTGTTCTTTACCGATTCGAATCAAGCAAAAGAACATGTCTCACGTATGTTCAGACGACAAGACAGCCCTCCACACGATTGATTGAATTTATCTAATTTACCTGGTGTAGCTCATAGATTTAATGTATCTGTACTATAATAAGCTACTTGGGATTTGTTATTTTCACAAATCTGGAATATGATAGCGAACAAATATAAACAATTTATTTCAAGTTATGTTCTGCGACCGGCAATGTGTTTATTGGTGCTCGCTTGGTTTTGGATAATAATGGAAAATTTGAGAAAAAGATAGATAAAGCAATGTATGTTTTTTAAGTTAGTCTATAAAGGTGTCTGGCTAGCCTTCCCCCCCCTTATGTTGAGATTATCTTGTTTAAACTGCAGAATGTACACACACCTGAACCTCCCTGCTTGCTAGGACGGGAAGGAGGTGGTTCTTATGATGTCTCTGATTCAACACGTCCATCCACGTCAGGGAATTGGCTAGTGCAGCTATAACAAACCCAAGAGTTCTGTCCTCCTGCTCTGACAAATATTTTGGGATAGTTTCTTGGAACGTGGGGGGTCTTAACTCTCCCAT
This sequence comes from Taudactylus pleione, assembly GCA_031769625.1. Lineage (NCBI taxonomy): Eukaryota > Metazoa > Chordata > Amphibia > Anura > Myobatrachidae > Taudactylus > Taudactylus pleione. The sequence continues at coordinate 3,988,612 of JAUIMM010000535.1, forward strand.
CAAACGTAAAAAATTGGTCTCTCGTCTTAAAAAACTTCGCCCACAAGTAATGTTTCTTCAGGAAACACACTGGCTGGCAGGAAGTGCATCGTCCCTAAAGGCTCCTTGGCTGGATCAATGTATTTCAGTGGACTACCACCGGAAAGCTACGGGAGTGGCGATTCTATTCCACAGAGATCTCCAATACACCATTTTAAATACTGTATAAGATCCTAATGGTAGATATCTTCTACTAGATGTAGAAATCTGGGGTTTCAAATATACTTTAATTAATATATACGCTCCTAATGTTGCAACTTCCGAATTCCTACAGGATTTTACCCATATCCTGGTTCAAAGGAACAACTATCCTATCATTATGGGTGGTGACTTTAATTTAGTAGATAACCCCTTTATAGATAAACAACCTGTTCCATGTAATCCAGACTCCCCAGTTTGGAAACAGATTCAGCTCCTCCGCTCAGCCCTCCAGCTCACTGATATTTGGCGCCTTCTCAATCCAACTGATAAATCCTTTACGTTTTATTCAGGGGTTCATAAGTCCTGGTCTAGGATAGATCTCATCTTAATATCTGATTCCTTGGTTACACGGTTGGGAGAAACGGACCTTTTGAATATTGTTGTTTCAGACCATGCTCCTATATCAGTGACCATGGAAAGAGCACGGCAGGCGGGAGGACAGAGAGGATGGCGCTTTCCCAGTTATCTGTATCAGTCAGCTGATTTCAAACAATTTCTGACTGATAAATGGATGTTGTTTGTAGATGACAACATAGAACACTGGGATACTCCCACTTTATTCTGGGGCACATCAAAAACCGTCTTGAGAGGCCACATTATAGACTATGTATCTTGATTAAAAAAAAAAGTCAAATGCTGACTACCTCGCACTGCATAACTCATTGAATTTGGCCTTACAAAATCATATGGCTAACCCGTGTGACGAGACGTTAGTTAGGTACACCGAAGCCCAACAGTTATTAAATGATTTTTTATTGTCACAAGCCCAACGGAATTTAGTTTTCTCTAAATTTAAATATTATAAATGGGGCAATAAGACTGGCCGCCTCTTAGCAACAATGTCCAAAAGTAAGACATATAAACGATATATAACGGCGATACGTCACCCCCAAACTAATCAAATATTGACTGATTCCAAGAATATTCTGGAACAATTTGAAAGTTATTTTAGTACCTTATATTCAACCCTTCCGTTTGATGCAGATCATCATAGCCGAATAATGCGAGAAGCACATTTACCTAGCATATCCGTAGAGCAGTCTGAATCGCTCAGTTTGCCAGTTACACTTTTAGAAGTTAGTTCAGCTATTTCTCAGCTACATCTCCATAAGTCCCCGGGCCCGGATGGGTTGTCAAATGAGTTTTACAAGATACTCCAACCACACATAGCCCCTACTTTAGTAGAGCTATTCAATAATATCTTGCAGAACAATACACCCTTTCCCTATTTTAACTCTGCTTATACTATTATGATCCCCAAGCCCAATTGAAACCTTCTGGAAATAGATACATACAGACCAATAACGCTACTTAATTCGGATATAAAAATATTTGCAAAACTTATGGCAGACCGATTGCAAAACATACTCCCCCAAATACTAACGGTACATCAATTAGGATTTGTGCGAAACACACACTCTGTTAAAGGCATACGCTCAGCCATAGCGGCAACAATTGCCTCTTCACAATCACATGCTTCTAAAAATATACTACGGAGTTTAGACACAACAAAAGCTTTCGACACAGTTCTTTGGCCACATCTATATTCGGTGCTTAGAGCTAGAAACTTTCCCTCTTTGTTTATTGACCTAATTCATTACCTATATGCCTCACAAACGAACATCCTACAAATCAACGGCCACAACAGTGTGCCAATTACTATGTTTCGAGGAACTCGTCAGGGTTGTCCCGTCTCCAATTCTATTTAATTTGGCGATAGATCCCTTGTTACGTCTTCTGCATAATGACTTAGAATTTCATGGGATCAAAATAGGAAATAAAGAAATTAAACTCACCGCCTTTGCAAATGATATTCTGCTTTATATATCAAACCCAGCAGAATCACTACCTAAAATATTTCATATTTTAAAGCAATTTGGAGACTGCTCGGGATTCCAAGTTAATTGGTCAAAGTCGGTAGCACTTCGACTGGGTTCCGGAAACTTTCTGGTAAATGGTTTGGGAGAGGTTGAACTAAAATGGAGATCGGACTTTATAACCTATTTAGGTATTGTTATACCACGGAGGCCAAGTCTTCTGTATGAGCTGAACTACACGTCTGCTATCCGAGGTGTGTCTGGTGAGCTGGAAAACACTGCCACTATCCTATACAGGCAGGGCAAATTTAATCAAGATGGTGTCATTCCCTAGATTGTTATATTTGATCCAAGTTTTACCTTTAATGTTGACACCCAACAACTTGATTTCTTATTTCGGAAGTTCATATGGAAGGGTAAGCGTCCCCGTATTGGGCTTATAAAGTTGCAACAAACTGTAACTAATGGGGGAATTAACTTTCCAGATGTCCAGTTGTATTGCCAGGCGGCTCATCTTAGATATCTCAAGGATTGGCTACATTGTCATGATAACTATGCAGTTACCTCTCTGGAAAGGGAATTTCTTCAGGGAGGCAATCTGATATCTTTCTTGCACTTATATGATCAAGAAATTTTACCCCAATATCATGATAACCCTTTACTATGGTCTGTCAGAAAACAATGGTACATCACATGCCACAAATATAATTTAAACGCTCATAATACATTATTTCTCCCATTAATATCAAATCCAGATTTTCAGGAAGGGCAAGCTGGATACCCTTTTACTATCTGGAGAGTAGGCAGAGTGACCAATATAGCATTCATGGTAAATATGGAGACCCACCGACCCCTCACATTCCAGATGTCTGAAAAATATCCAGTAACAACTGGATACCCTGTAGCATTTTTACTGGCACAGCACTATGTCAGTCTGGTAATAAGACGTTTTTCTTCTGCTGACTGAGATAATTTACTGGACCTGATGCTGAGGCAACAATCTCAGAATAAAGGGGCAATTTCTTCAGCTTATAATTGGCTTCGAAGCTCGTTAGATCACAACAAATCTCAGAGAGGTATTGTGGTTTGGACCTCCCAGGTTCTGAGTCTGCGGGTGGATGACTTGCTAGACGCACATTACAAAGCCTGTAGATCATTCCCTTCCGTTATGTAAACGGAAATGTTCCTTAACATATTACACAGAACGTATCTTTCCCCACATAGATTTTTGATTGGTTTATCTGATTCGCACCATTGTTTTAAATGTGGAAATCCCCGAGCAGACCTAAAACACTGCCTTTGGGATTGCCCTATAATACGTAAATTTTGGATTGATGTTCGTTCATATTCAGTAACACATTTAATCAATTATCTACCTCTAAGTCCAGAGTGGGCACTGTTTGGGATTATTTCCAGTGATCTACGTATAACAAGAGGAAGCCGTAAACTATTGTTGGCAGTGAGTGCTGCGGCAAGGAAATCCATCCTGCAGAGCTGGATTAAACCAGAACCACCTTCTATGAATCTTTTCAAAGCTAAACTTTTCTCTCTTTAGAATGGAGTGGGTGGGAGCTACTTTGGAAAAGGAGACACAGGTTGACCGTTTCTTCACAGTTTGGGAGAGTTACATTGTAACCATTTCTACAGCTGTTAAAACACAGATATGTAACTCATTTTCAAAAACTATATGGTTCATGCATCGTATGGCGATCCTCCAATAGTTTTGTAAATCTGGATTATCGATATTAATTTCTAGACAAAATTTTCAAGGGTACTGCTCGAGGAGGTAAAGTGGGGGTGGAGATAGGCAAACTAACAGACATCTTTTGTTATATTTCTTTTTTCAAACGCATTTCTTGCTATTTTTTTTTAGTATTGTCTGTTCAATGTTTCCCTTTTTATGAAGGTAAAATGTCAGAAACAATGTTTGTTATACAATATTTGACTTATTTAGTGTATTTCTGAAAATACACAATTAGTACTAACATTTATTGTTATTTTTCTTGACTATTTTGTGTACCATTTGATAATATGCATTGCTTTAATAAAGTGTTTAAAAAAAAATAAAAAAAAAATTTGACTAGCTACCCCCCCCCCCCCCCCCCCCCCGCCTTCTAAACCCCACTCCAAGCTCAGGTTTAGTAAACTGTGCCAAAGGAGAGCTTGAAAAAACAAACAGAAGATATGAAACAAGTACACATAATCACAACACAGAAGTGTAGAAAGATTGGAATAACCATTAAACAAGGGAAACCTTAAACTCATAACAAATAGCAGCAAGGAACTGCGCAGGGTGGGCGTCCAGTGTCCCCTTGCACCTCTCCCGTTTGAGGCGTTGTAAAATCCGAGGGTGTTGACAGTGCATCCACTGCCATGGGGTCCCTCATCAAAGGGCAGTACAGAGGTAGATTTTATCTGGACGTCATGCGGTAGACTTGTGGACAAGTTGTTGAAACATCTGAGGATGGAGCGCCAATTTCCAGAAATTAACACCTCTATCCCTTCGGACACAGGCTCCTCTTGGGAGTTCTTCAGGTGAATCTGGAGCATATTCGCCCTCTTCTAGAGCTGGCATATCCTCCTCAGACTGGAGTACTGAGGGTAAGAGTGTCTTTTTTGAGACCTGTGCAGAGGGCCCCATTGCAGTGGCATGGAAAGGAGCCATGGTTTTTGCGATCCCTTCCATCGATTTAGCAAAGGACTGCGCCCATGCCAGTTCCTCTAAAGTAGCTGACCTCAAAGCTTATCTCTCCTTCCGAGAAACCTCCAGCTCAGGAGAGATGCGACATAACAGATGCAAACTGCACCAAGATGGCAGATCCAACATCCATGAAAATTGTTCAGGATCACAACTGTGACACTATCGGGAGTTAGATGACCCTGTGTAAACTTCTCAGCACACTTTGTGCAAGTAAATGACTTGAGACGCCTTAAAAGCCCCTTCCAGCCTTGGTACATACAGACCCCACACAAACAGGTTGTGGTAAAAGGTTGACAGGTTGAGACAGATAGGTAGAGGCAGGGGAGACGTACTTATATAAGTATCACACTTAATGCTAAACGCTAGGCATTGATAACAAGTGACCAGTGAAATTGAGTTACTTTCTGCCTTAAATGCTCCTTTGACAGTGGTCTCTGTAGGCAGGGACCCCTGGTGAGCAGGTCCCCCCCGGCAGCTACAACGATGCCGAGCGGCAGTGGCAGCCACTGTCTGTCCTCTCATTTGAAATCTTTATTACTTCAGCGCAGCAGCACTATTAATACCCCTTTTACACCGGAGCTAAAACCTGGGTTTTTGAAGGGTTAACTCAGGCAGCTCCCTGGTGTAAAAGGGCAGAGGGGTGGATCACCGGGTCGAGTGACCCAGCAATCCAACCCAGGTAACTAGCAGGGTTTAACACGGGCGTAGCCCGTGAAACCCTGCTATGGGAACAGTGCACTCCGGGTCACGAAGACCTGGAGTGCGCTGCTAGCCGGCCAATTGATCCGGCTTCAGTGGCGCTTGGAGATGACGTCATCTCCAAGCGTCCACTTTCACTCCGCAATAGCCGGGTCTATGCAGACCTGACTGCGGTGTGAGCGGCGCTGACTCGGGAATATCCTGAGTCAGCGCCAGCAAAATTCCGGGTCTGATCCGGATAGGAACTTTGTTCCAACTCCGGGTCAGACCCGGAATTTAGGTGGAAAAGGGGTATAATAAAACAAAACCCTTAGAAGTGTAAACCACTACCAGCTCCCCTCAGGCACCAACAAAGACTGAGCCTGGAGGGGTATAGAGGGAGAGGAGCTAGTCACTTTAAAATTTAAAGTGCTAGCTCCCACTTAGCACACACTGTCATGAAGTCTCCAGTGTCCCTTAGTGGATGAAGGAGAAAGTGAATTAAATCATAAAGCTTAGGCTGCTTAATGCAGCCCACTGTTATAATGGTGGTCCAGCTCCTGCCGGACACCAACGAAACTGAAGTGCCCTCAGGCTGTGGGCAGGTATAGAGGGAAGGACCGCAGCACCCTGGGATTGAAAAGCTTTGCTGTTGGGTGCCCAGTCCTCCAGATCCCACCTACACCCCAATGTCTCCCTGTGGAGCCCTATGGACCTTGAAGAAATTACAGGAGCAGATTGATAAAGTGGAGAGTGGTTGGTGCTTTCACTCTCAAGGCCACACACACTAAGCAAAACATTTAACAAGTTATTAGATGTACTTTAAAAGTAATTCTTGAACATTTATTGCTGATCACGCATGTCAATGCATAGAAAGTTATTTTGAAGAAACTAGGTTACAGGAATCTGCTCTAGGGAATAGTATTGCCATCCGTGCATTGGTACAGTAGCAGATTGCCCGCAGTTCAGTGCCAGTTGTTGCACACAGATCCCCTTCAGTAGATGTACCCTGAAGTCCTCAGTTACTATCCACGTGGAAATAGAATTGGAATACTGAAGTATGGCAAGCGAAGCAGGTCCAAGAGGGTACACATTTCTATTATTGGCGGCCAGATACTAGAGTGGAGATAAAATAACAGCACTGTCAGGGAATGGAACCATACTTCCACCCTCACTCCACATCAGGTGCATTCACTAAAGGGCATCTATACACAACCATTGATGCACAAATCAGTCCCAGCATGCCCTCTTGGCCCAGAACTGTGGTGTTGAGTGTTAGATTATCACATAACCACCAGTTAAAAACTGGATTACTTTTCTCGTAGGATAAAAAAAAAAAAAAAAAAAAATCGTGCAGCCAGGGAAGAAAAAGAAAAAAAAAAAAAAACACATGCTGAATCACATCGTACTAGTGTATTGCCAGCGTGAAACAGTTTCAGTTCCATATTACAATGTTCAAAAGTTCTTTTGTTGTATGCTGCCTTGGAAGGCATTTGTCTTTACATTAGCACATTACTTTGAGGGAATTTATTGCAACCAAGATTTAGACAGCTAGTATACAGACCACTTGCAGTAACAACCATCCTCCAAATATTATATAGCAGGCATGGCAAAACCACTACTCAAGAACCCCCAATAGCTCAGCATAACTGACAAATTCTACAGATCCACAGATGGTCTGGAAATCATGAACATACACTGCCAGATAATATGCCCGACAAGACATTTTATCTTGCAGCCCGACCCCAGCATATCGTAGGCACACTGCGATAGCTCAGTGTATTGGCCTCTATATCTGAGCTCCGTCCCTGGGGAAGGAGACATTTCCACGTTCCAAGGAACAGGGCAAATGTCTGTCGGGCCGCAGCTGGGCCTACACTGCCTGATGCAGCAGACCTTTAACTCACAAAATATTGCATCGGAAAGGCATGCTGAACGATCCGGCCCGATAATTGTATAGTGTATGCCCAGCATTAGAAATGAATGCAACAAGTTTCAAAATGTGACTGTTATGATCACACATGTGCACCATCTAGGTGGTCTGCAAAATGTGAAAGGTTAAGGGCCCTCAGGACTGGGTTCGCCACACTTGCTATATAGCATTTGCAGAGATTGCACAGTATAACAAATATAATTTAGTCAGATATTCAAAGCCATTCCAACATATCTGACTAGTGGTGTATGCAAAACATAACATGCTACAGTGATACCGAATTTTTTTTATTAAAACATCCATATCAATGAAGCCAACATTTGAATATGCAAGTTTCACAAGGTCTTTCTTCCACTGTCTGCTAAAGGTACTTATCCATTAGCACATTTGAAAACTGTCCTTTAATAACTATGCATGTTTAAGATAGGAAAAACAAACAAAAACTTTCCCCTTGCAGCATTGTTCCAGTGTTTGAATTCACCAATCTAGACACATTACCTAAGACACTGCAGAATGAAGCTATAAACCTATATTCACTACAACCTCCTAATTGAAACCAAGAATCTCAAAACCAGAGGTCAGCTTTCTGGACAGATTTAATAATTAGTTGCATCAATGTGCCACAGATGTCAATATGGACCATACATAAATATGGATAGTGACAATAATTGCATTGAAGTTATATTGTTACATAGCAATATGCATTCATTGCTTGCTTTTGTATTCTTCGGCACATACCTTAGTTAAAACTGCTCATTCTATGTGCAATGGTGGTGGTTCCAGAATAGGAATAGACAATTCCATTAAAGCAGTACCACACAAAAAATAGGTTTATAATAAAAAAAATGGACATTTTTAAAAAGCAGTTTCCAGAAAATTAGAAGATAAAAAAAAAAAACCATGCAAACATCTGCAGTGATTCATAATTATGCCTATACAAGCAGAAACCAGTTTTTTTGTATTTTTATTTTGTATAAATCTACCAAAACATTGTCACAAAAAGGATCTCATCATGTACATCACTTCAAAGCTTTACTGTATACACACGAACAAATTCGTTGTAGTTTTAAATGGACTTGAAGGAATTCATGTTTCAATAACGACCTGCAAAGAAAGACAAATTAAGGCATTTAAGTGTTAAGTATTAAGTGCTGGTTAGTCTTTTCTATATTTCATACATTGCATTGAGAAGCATTCAATACTATGTCAAAATGAGAGTCCCCATCACCACATGGACCGAGGTAATTAGAAAGTCATAGAACTCAGGTCTAAGCATGTAACCCATACAGGTACCCAAAGAGGCAGATCTCACCTCTTGTTTAAGACTATTGAAATTACCAAGTAGCCTGTAGTAGGTGGGTGAGAAGGAAGATATTGGTAACTAAATGGAACAGTGGGGGGGTGGGGCTTACTAGACAGCATCTCTACTGTCTGAGAATGCAGTTTACTGTGACTAAACCAATTCGGCATGGTAAACTGCATCTCCTAACTTAAAGCTGGGTACAAACTGGAGCGATGTCGTTCCAAGTTGTGTGAATGCAAGATATGCAGGCTCCCGCAGTCGCATGTGACAGTCAGGTTTGAAGTGCTGCTCATCAAACCTGACTATATTAATTCGGCACCATGTAGTTATAACGAAGGACGGAATGAGTGATCATTCCGACATGTACCAAGGATCAGATAGGTCGGCCCGACTGGATACAATCAGCATCCCGGCAGTTGGGATACAGATGCTTACATTCGATTGAATAGCTCCAGACACTTATTCCCACCACTATTCAACATTGCATTTAATTGAATTCCCCCTATTTTCTTTAAGCCACTGCAGGTCAATTGTACAGTTCAGTACATCCATCTCTGTTAAAAAAGGCTTAAGAAATATATGAGATCCATATATACAACTATAAGACAGATACACATAGGATTTGTTTAAATCAAGTCCATCATTTGCTTTTAGCAAGTTTACTGGGATTCATTATCTCCCAAAAGGTCTCAACTAGAATACAATCTGTAGCTACAGTAGTGACAACACAGACTGCTAGCACAAAACTAGCACCATATCATCACTAGTGGATCAAGAATCATGAGTGGCCTTAAAAGCAATCTAACAAAAGGCATCCCACAAATGCCTTTTAATGATATGCACTGTGCTTTTAAGTAAAAGTAAGATTTCCAAGAGTGTGGATCTGAACATTATCAAAATTCCATACTTTCTACAATCTGGCCAGTAAAAACCACACCTCAGAAAGCTTTAAGGCCTCTGCCACAAATGATAGGAGCACTTGGGAAGAAATCAATCAAGCAAAAAGACACTGGTCTTGAGTAGCTGATCAGACCGATGAGTGCTAGCAATCCAAGCAAATGCTCTTCAACTGTTTTAGGTAGAAATACATTCTTGGCAGTTAATGTTCTAGACAAATTACCTTTTGAATAGAGAACAAAAAAAAAAAAAAAAAAAAAAAATCAACTTACGTGGAGAGTATGAACGAGATCTTGAGCGAGACCTATATCCACCTCTGCTATAATATGGTGAGGGAGATCGCCTCCTATAAAATTAAAGTTTGCACAAATTAATATACATTATACACAAGTAGTTTGGCAATATCTTTAAACTAGATATATTTTTAAACAACATTTTCTTAAACTGAATTTTAAATTTGTACATGCCCATTATTAAAGGAGGTATTTATCTCAGATTATCTACAATGATGATTAGTACAAACAGATCAAGATCAAATTGAGCAGAGAAATATATGTCTTTTCCCAAGAAACACTCTTAATTACCTAGAAAACTGATCCCTGTCTTGTCCACCACGCCATCCGCCACCTCCTCCGCCTCTGAAACGCAGAATGCAACACATCAATAACTGTCATACTAAATTGAAAGCTATTAAAACAAATCTTAAAACCAAGCAGCACCTACTGGATATATTAAACTAATTCACATACAAAACAGCTGTCTTTAGACTAGGTAAAAGAAAATAAAACAATCTATATCTTGTTTGTTATAGCTTGTAACACTGGTTAAAAAAAAAAAAATGCTGAAATGCTAATACAGATCAGAGTCTCTAACTGTATTGATTAAGTGATTGCCTAGATGAAAGGTGAAACATGGCCCCTAGAATCTCCCCCCCCCTCCCAAATGTGGTCCCTAGAGTATCAGGCTGCCCATCACTGGTTTATACCAAAGAGTTCTACTCACACAACATTTGATTACTTTATATTTTTATTAGATCTCTGGAACGAGTTTGTTACCATAAGTATAACATTTATTTGATCAGAGAACAGCATAATAAAAACAAATCCCAATATCTGTAGTAACAAATATCTTCTATCCTTCATTATAATAAATTTGACGGAGGGTCAAATACTGTAAAGTCCTTTTATTCTGTTGTAAAAATATAAATTCCTATTATAGAATTTACCTGTATGAGGATCTGCTGTAATATTCTCTATCATCGTATCCCCCCCTTTCATAGCCTCGATCATAGTAGTCCCTACGTCGAGAACTGCCACTGTAAAAAGGTAAGAAACATGAGAAAGCTTAAAAAACAAATAAAAATCACTAGATAATGGCAGTTAAATATCTAAAAATGTTTAAGAGTCACTAACCTTTAATAGGCTATAATTTACTATTGACTAGTACAGGGGACACACTAGCTGAAGTACCAAGTTTCACTCAGGTAGACCTTAGATATTTAGTTTCCATTTCCTCTCACCACTCCAGTAATACATTGATCCTTCACCTTTATAATAATGAATACTCTCCCTCACTGCTCTAGTAAGACATTCCCCTCCTGCACCTGTGTACCAACACACTCCACTCCCTCACCTCTGTAGTAACATTTCCCTCTCGTCTGTTGTAACACATTCGACATTTCCTCACCTATATAGTAATACAGGCATGAGGGAGGGATTGTAACATTACTCACTCACACCTGTAGTAAAAAAAACATTCCCTACCATCTCACCCCATAGTAACACATTTGACATTCCCCTCCCCTAAGGTGTGTTCATGGCGACTATTTGGATGGAGTCCTTGTGAGGTTTCTTTAGTATTGGGAGGCTGGAGTGTGCCCTTTGTAGGGAAATTGAGCAGAACTCGGGTAGAGACGAGTGGATCTCAAGTACCAACATCTAGTAGCTTTTATAAGCATTTATGGGAGGAGATTCAATTCCCATCTTGGCAATGTAGCTACTGGTTTAAGTGCCCGGAGATGATCAATTGACAGCATTGCGCTCAAGTCAGGAGACCCTGTTTACAGTGACTAATGCCTGGGCTTTTGGCTGGGAACACAGACTAAGTGTGTACCCAGCCAACAGAACGACATATCGTGTGATCTGGTGAACGACTGCACAATAGGTCATTCCACCGCCGAATCAAATGCATAAGGTAGTCAGTCAGATCTTCAGATTGATCAGCATTGCACAGCAGATTTAAAGATGAAACAAATGACCCCGTGGAGCGTGCACACACACTGGATGATTTGAACAATTTGTCGTTCCAGTCTGTTGGAAAACAAATTTATTTTTTTTAATAAACACAGGACTTTGCCCGTTTGCGTTTCGCCGAGTCAGTTTACACATCCTTTGAAATTTAAGGCGAAAAGCGGTGGTGCACACGGAAAGTGAATTCGCCAAAAAACACGAAGTAGGCGAAGTACATTTCGACGGAGAAATTATCGTGGCTAATTGAATACAGGTCTTAGTCGTTGTAAACTGCATTTCTTGACTTAAGCGCTGGGCGCGATGCGATTAGAGCCCACAGTAATAGCAACTAGCCCTGATGCAATAGTTAAGTCAGATTTCTGTTTGCACCATCAGGAGGGAGCAAGTGGAAATCTATAGTCGGGGGCTACAGCGCAGGCAATTGATATAGTTACAGGCACTTCAACAAGTATTTACATTGCGCTGCAAATGGATTCCAAACCCCTCACTAGTGAGGTCAAAGTTCTTATCTTATTTAAAGTCACCTTTCTGCAGCAGCAGTTATAGGAGCCAGAAGCACCATGGATCTTTAGCCTTCATATTTATTTAGCTTCCATTCAAAACAAGTTCAGTAAATACTCACTAAGTTGGTCTTCCCATATATATTCCTGGTGTAGGTGTATGAGGCCTCTTTGTAATGGAGAAATCAACCCGTATCCGTCTTCCATCCAGTTCCATTCCATTAGCACGCTCCTTTGCCTGCAAAGAGTTTAGAATCACTTTTGAAACGAAAGTGACAGACATACCCTAACAAAAAGGCATATGTACAGGTCCCCCCACACTTATAAAGTCAATTAAACTTCATCCATTGGCTGTGGTGCACTGGCACTAGAAACCATTATTCAAGACACGGAAACAAAGTTTGTGTGGCTACTAGCATTCAGAGAAACTGCGTGGATCCAAACGATAGTTGACCCACTGTGGAAGCCTTCTGGACACCAGTAAAAACACTAATGCAAGTCAAATTTAGGATTGCCGTGAGTTTTCACCTGCCTATTTTGTGCATAAATGTCAGGAGTATGAGGCTCTGTGTCTTCATATCCAATTTCTATAAATTATAAATGAAGTTGTAGTGAATTGTTTGCTAAAAAAGAATAATTCTAAAAAAAAAAAAAAAAAGCAAAAGCAGAAAGATCAGTCAAACTGCACTATTTATATTGACTCCTTTTAATTCCTTGAACTCTTATTCACCAGCTGGTACCCAAACATCATTGCTGGTTGTATAGTCAGAGAATATGAACAGCAGTTTACAAGTTCTACAATTGGCTTCTGTGTCCTCTAGTACATGGGATAACTGCATGTATGTCAGTTTAGTATTCCAGCAGCTGAACAGAAAGCAACGCATTACCACAACATGTGTAGTGGTAGTTTCTGTACTTTAATATCAGAATATTCTAATCAGATGGTGCTGCTCATTACCTACATGAAGTCCGAATCCAGAAATATTCAATGAAACTGATATTTTGCTGAGCTATATATGAAACCGCTAGAAAACTACAGAATTACAATACAGTGCTATGCAACAGCACAAATATGTAGGACTAGAAGACAAATGTTCTGGATAACTTTCAAGTGTATCTTTTGTATCTGCTTACTTTTTTTTTTTTTTTTAAATTGACGGAACTTGTTAAAACCTCAAGCAGCAAGAAATTCAACTGCTTACCCATTACATTATACAACCCTCCTGCACAGTGAACATAAGCAATCTAATTTTTCTAGTTGCAATTCATCAGATGCCTTAATAGATCTTTTCACTGAAACAGTATGCACCAAAATATATTTCTCACCTCCTTTGCATCATCGACATTCTCAAAGTACACAAATGAGAATCCTCTTGAACGACGAGACTGCTGGTCATACACAATGGAAACATCCGCTAAAGGACCATACTTTGAAAATACTTCCCTTAGATCGCGTTCTGTGGTATAAAGACTCAGTCCAAACACACCTAAGCAGCAGTTTGGATCAGGGTTTGCCTAAAGGGGAAACAGGTATAAAGTTTATCTATTCCACTTATCCCATGACTTTTGTAACCATTTAACATTCAAAACTACCCCAGAATAGGTTTGGTCTAAAATATATTTTTCATAGGGGGTGATTCAATTCTTTTATGGAGCAAATAAATTGTTGCGCCATTTGGGCACGCACTGCCGGAGGTAAACATTTCTGCACGCAGCATCTTGTGCAAGAAATCGGAACTATGGGCGCAAAGCAGTACTTAAGACAGGTTTAACAGTTTGCACAGCTAAAACCGATGCTGTTGGGCACGCACACGTGGCAGAAGCGCCCAAACAGGCAATTGAATTGCTCAGTCGGGCGCCCCCAATAGTTAAGATGCCCAATAAAATAATCGAATAGCCCCCACAGTGTTTAATATTAATACAAACCAAGTTTCACTTACCCTATTGCCTACATGGCGTCTACGATTTGACATGGGAGAATGACTATGGCTGTGGCGCCTTCGATATTCTCTGCTATGTGAACGGCTTCTAGATCTTCTATGAGATCTTGAACGAGTACGAGACCTTGTATAATGCCGACGAGAACTTCTTCTTGATCTAGATCTATAAAGGGAGAAAAATAGTTATGGTAGACTTGCTTAGATAACTCCTTTTCTTCAGTGTCCACAGGGATACCATGGGGATATTAAGGTTTGAAGACCAGGCAACAGTTAAAGCTTTGACTCCCAGAATGCCCTGGGTACTCCATATATACTCCACCCCTAGCCATAGGTCTTCAGTTTAGTCAAGCTTAAAGGCAGGAGAGGGAAAGGAGGAAGAACAGTCATACACCAGAAACACTTACAGAAGATGAGGGAATCTGACAGAGAAAATCACCCAATGAAGCCAGGTGAGTCAGGGTGGGTGCCCTGTGGACCTCGAAGAAAAGGAGTTATCTAGGCAAGTCTACCAGAACTCTAATTTTCCTCTTCAGGGTCCATAGGGATACCATGGGGATGTCCTAAAGCACTTCCCCTAGGGTGGGGGGATGCTCCTAAGCAGAAAGGAGTACCAATTGCCAAAAGGAAGCATCCTGGGAGGCAAAAGTATCAAACGCCTAAAACCTAAGAAAAGTGTGGAGAGAAGACCACATGGCAGCCTTGCACCAGTTCAGCAGAGGCACCATGACTGAATGCCCACGATGGCCCTACAGAGTAGGATATGCTGTCACCGTGCTTGGAACAGGAAGATCAGCCTGTGTGTACACCCGAGAGATAGCTGCACGTAACCATCTCGCCAAAGTCTGCTTATTGGCTGGCCATCCTCATTTGTGAAAACCATATAATACAAAAAGAGAATCAGAGTTTCTAACAGTTTGTACACTCCAATAATACGGAGAGCACGAACTACACCCAGGGAAACGGGACACTACCTTAAGAAAGTAATCCTCCCTTGTACAAAGAACAGCTCTATCCTGGTGAAAAATCAAAAATGGGAAGAGTGCTGCCAAATCAGAGACTCTGCGAGCAGAGGAAGAAGTGTCTTTGCCGTCAACCACTTCAAATCTACAGGAGTCTAATGGTGCATCCAGCTAGTTGATTGGTTGGAATGAAAATCTGGTAAGGTATGAAACCAAATGACAATCAGCAATTTGCTCCCAAGCACAGGAAAACTGACAAAAACTGTTTGAACAAATTGTTTAACTCAAACATTAAAAAAAAAAAAAATTGTCTGAACGTCCATTTTAATCTGTTTTCTGGCATTTAAGAGCAAATTGCTGATCATTTACTCCCATACATTACCAGATTTTCATTCCAACCAATCAAGTAGTAGGATGGTTGGACAGAAAATCTTTACATGTGTATGCAGCTTATAGGTTCAAATGGGGAAGCTTGTAACCCCTTAAAAACCAAAGAAATCCCACAGTGCTACTGGTGGGAACAAGAGGAGGCTGAACTCGCAGGACTCCTTGGAAAAAAATTCTAACATCTGGTAGTGAAGCAATCTTCTTCTGGAACCAGACTTACAGTGCAGAAACTTGCACTCGAAGTGGCCAGGCGGAGACCATAGTCTAACCCTGCCTGCAGAAAAGCCAGTGTCCTGGAAATCCTAAACACCTTAGGATCATATTCCTTATGATTACACCATTGACCAAAAGAATGCCAAACTCTAATAGAGGTGAGCATTCTATGCTCTAAGCATCATTTGAATTACAGAACTGGAAAATCCCTTCACTTTTAGGAAGTAAGATTCAGGAGCCACCACTACTGTTCCGCCTTCGTGCTTGAATTTCCTGAGAATTCTTAAGCACAAGGAAATTGGAGGAAAGATACACCAACTTGAAGTCCCATCTTACTGTAAGTGCGTCCACAAAGGCGGCTGATTGTCTCTGGACCTGGCGCCGTACCTGCACACCTTGTGATTGTGGAGTAATACCATTTGTTTACCAGGAGCTGAAACACTCACATGCTAGAGAGTGGTCTCTCCATCTGGATGTCCTGGCGACTTCTGAAGTCTGCTTTTCCAATTGAGTACTCCTGGAATGAATATTGCCGAGGTGGCCAGAAGATTACATTCTGCCCAAACGAGAGCCTTTGTCACTTCTTTCATGGCTGCACAACTCCTTGTGCTACCCTGATTATTGAGGTAGGCCTTTCCTGGAACAGGTCCTGTGCCCTGACAAGTGCTTTGTATACTGCTCACAGTTCCAGAATGTTTATTGGCAGACTACTTTCCTGATTTGTCCATCTCGGAAGGTGTGATGAACAGTCATTGCAAGGACTGGCATCTGTGGTGAGAAGCACCCAATTTGGAATCCAGAACGGGCGCCCTTTAATATGCTCCTTTTTATAGCCACCACAGAAGGTAGTGACGAACCTCTTGAGTGAGAAAGATCATCCAGGACCGTATTAAATGAGGCAGTCTGTTCCACCTGGAGAGAATCGACCTTTGTAGAGGCCTGGAATGGAACTGAGCATAGCCCACCATGTCGAAGGTAAATGCCATTGATCCCAGCACCTGCAATGCTGACAGAATGGATACTCTTCACTTGCACAGCAGCATGTGTATCTGCTTTGACAAGGCCCCAATCTTGTCCTCTGGCAGAAACACCCTTTGTAGCTGAGAATTTAGAAATGCTCCCAGATATACCATCTACTGTGTTGGAGAAAGTGATGATTTCTTCCAATAGATCCAGCCATGCCTTTGTAGGTAGGCTATGGTCAGTTGAAGATGGTTTTGCGAAACCAACAGAGTCCATGTCAATTTCAGAAGGTTGTCCAGATACGGCAGAATTCACTCAGACGCCGGAGATAAGCAGTCATGACTGACATTTAGGTAAATACCCCGGGGAGCCATCGAAAGGCCAAAGGTTAGAGCCTGAAATTGGTAATGTTGCTGAAGGACAGCAAATTGTAAAAATTACTGGTGGATTGGGATAATTGGAATATGCAGATGCACATCTTAACTATAAAAGGGAAACCATGCAAGCTCCCAGCTCCATAGCCAAAATAATTGACCGGAGATTTTCCATGCAGATTTTGGGAACATGGATAAACCTGTTGAGGGTTTTTAGATTCAATATAGGGAGATATGCCCCATTCAGCTTCTGGACCAGAAATATATATTTCAGTAATAACCCCCTTCCCTGTCTGGACACAGGAACTGGGACTATTACCCCTGCCTGTAGCAGGGAATGAATGGCTTCCTGAAAAGCCAAGGCCTTGTCCACATCCGACGGGGGCTTTGTGGCAAAAAACCTGTCAGGGATGTCTCTTGAAAGTGAGGGCATACCAGAGACCACATCTCGGACCCAGGCATCTGTAGTTTGTTGCCAATAATCCGCAAACTGAAGGTGGCCTCCCCACCCTGGTATCCCCTGGAGGAGGCCCGCTCCATCAGGCCAAGGGCTAGTGTTCCAGCTTAGAAGCTGAATGTCTTGCATTAATTTGTCATTTTGACTTACAAAAACTAGTCGGCTAGAAGTCTGTACCTTACCTTGTCCCTGAGGACGGAAGGACTGAAAAGCAACCTGCCTAGAATGCAGACCTGCTGACTTTGAAGGCGCCAGAATAGAAATTATGTTGTTATCAAACTCTGCTCCAAGAAGTACCTTTCCATGAAAAAGTAAAAAATTTACAGCACCCTCTTTGATCCTGTATCAGCTTACAAAGATCTTAACCAAAGGGCCCGGCATGCTAAGGATGCTGCTGATGCCTTAGAAGCTAAAATTCCAGCATCCACTGCAGCTCCTCCAAGATAGGAAGCCGCTTCCCATATGTGGGAGATATTTATAATCTGTTCTCTGGTAGCATTTGCTAGAGACAAATGCCTCAATCCATTCTTAAACAGCCTTGGCTACCCAGGGTCCAGCTATAGCCAGACAGGTAACAGCTCCAGATGAAAATATTGCCTTAAAAGAGGCTTCAATCTTTTTATCCCTTAGAGAAGATGCTGATTGAATAGGCAATGTAGCATTTCTGATTAATTGTGTTACACAATCATCCACAGTAGGAGGTACCTCCCACTTCACAAACAGAAGGTGGGAACAGAAAATAATTGTATCATCCATCTACATAAAACCGCTCATCAGGGTTACCCCCATGCCTCCTCAATAAGCTCAGTGAGCTGTCCAGACAAAGGGAACTCAGTTTTGACTACATTTCGGTGGTGATTAAACAGTCTTCTTACTATGAGCAGGTTCATCATCCTGAATATCTAGGACTGATTTAACCATCCTCACCAAAAGTAGTAACATCCACAGTAGATTGATGATCTGCCTCCCCAGAAGTAGATCCTGGAAAGGAATCCTGTGCATCATCAGATTCCTCTGATTATGTATCCGAATCCATGTTGGGCAGACTAAAGCACCTAAACGCAAGTTATCTTTCTCAGTCACTACTTGTCTTATCAACATTAGATGATGGCCATTCTAGTCAGAGTGTGGCACCAACATCCCTTATTGCAGAATGCAAATGAGGTGAAAACATGTTGACACCCCATCCAAGGAGGCATCGATGGAGTAGCCAAACAATCCACCACCTGCATCAAAACCTGGGACAAAAAGAGGCAACCCTAGATGGCTCTTGTCCAACAGGTAAACTGGACTGGTAAGGTGGTACTTTATAACAGTCCACACAAACCCTCCTTTATGTCCTGTGAGGACACACAAGCCTTATATGATTTACATGAAACAGGTGCAGGTGGCTCCTCATCCAGTTTCCTTTTATCTTTTGACCTCTTCAAAATAAAGGCACAATTATAAAGTTATGAGAGTCTTCACAAAATCTCAATGAATGAAATACTTCAGAAAGAAATAAGTGATTGTTATAATTGACAGAAAAAAATAAAAATAAAACAAACAGCATCAGTCAGCAGCTAGCAAACAGTCACATACAATGCACGTGTAATATAATTACAGTTGGCTCTAAATCAGCTACAGCAACGCAAAGGAATGGTCGGACATAGAGCACTGTATACCTTAACCAAGGGAGAGGTATACAGGGAGACTGACCCAGACCCTCCTGAGACCACAGCTACCGGGTGGGCCATGAGAGTGGAGGGTAGGCGGAGCAACCCAGATGCGCAAAACCCTTCTAGGGACTGCATATGGGGCGGGGGAGGAGCGCCAACTTCCCCTAAGCTGCATTAACCAGCCAGGTACGCTGGCCTCGTGGCAGCAAATTGAGTCTGCTGCCGAACCCGGGCGTCAGACGATAGGGCCCCGGCTGGTGTAGTAAGGATGCGGACAATCTCTGGTCCTTACAGCAGAGGCTTCTGGTGAGTGACACAAGAAGCATGTGCTGCCATGCGCAATTTCCTGTAAGAGGAATCGCCTCACCCAACATCTCCAAGCATCCGGTACAGTCCAGGTTGCAGCCTCGCTGTTAGCCAAGCCCTGCCGAAATCACCAGCACAATTACTGATGTTGCGGCCCGGCGGCGGTAGATTGAGTCGCAGTACATGCATCTTAATACAGACGCCTGGTACTGCCAACTCAAAAAAGAATAAAAAAAGCTCCTGTTACAAAGGTGCATCTGAGTCCTACCGCACCAAACAAGCTGAAGTCCTATGACTAGGGGCGGGGTATATATGGAGGAGGACCAGGACCCGGGGTATTCTGGGAGCCAGAGCTTTAACTGTTTGGTGCCTGGTCTTCCAGCCATAATATCCCCATGGTATCCCGAAGAAGAAATAAAACAAACATACACTCCCCCACTACTAATCTGGGTGATTACACGAAAAACAAACCTAGATTCAGATCTTGACCTCGACTTGGATCTTGAACGCCTGGACCCCTCTTTTGATCGGGATCGTGCCGGAGAGCGATTAGGAGAATGGCTTGCAGACTTGCCAGAACGGCGAGCACTTCCACTCCTTGAAGCAGATCGAGATTCCTGAAGACGAACATAATACATTTTACTATAAACATGTAATAAGAAAAATAAAAGTTACAATAAGCACAATCCCCTTTGAAGATGAAAGATGCTGAATTTACTCTAAAAAATGTTGTCTGGATAATTTTTTAAATTTACACTAATTCCATTTTTACCTATTTTTCCCCTGTATGCACTCTTAAACAGATAATGCATGCACTTATTTTGAAAAATATACAGGGACACAGAAACAGACTAGTAATTACTTAGCGTAGAGCTTTATGATTCCAGATTACTTCTTATCTTAACTTCATTTTTATTTCATTTCTTTCTTCATTCTTCATTTTCAAATTCTGACTTCTTTTCATCTTCCCCACTTCATACACATTTCTCATTATTCTACAAGTAGGACTTCAGTTCTGCTAATTAGCATGCATACTTTTTTTTTTTTTTTTTTTTCAAATTTCAGCTTCACTTATTTCTTAGCTTCAAATAATTCTCATTAAATATACGAGTCATGACGACTTCTGTATTTTCCTTCTTCAATAATAACCTTGACAGAAAAAGAACAGGATGGAGTTTAAAATCTTTAGGATCAAAACTCTGCGACAAAGCTAACATAAAACACATACTGAATGCCATGACAGCAGAGTTTCCCCAATTTGGACTCCTAAATGTGAAGTATAGATTTGTCTTCTGACAAGTTAAAGTATAGAACCACCAAAAGAATGCAAATGTAGTTTTTAAATATGAAGCTACTACAGACAATTTTGCAAAGTGGAACCACAGCAAGAGATCAATTACCACATGTACAACCACTGCTCCAACTAGAACAGGTTACCACTAATAGCACTGCCGCTACTAAAGGAAGGGGACTGTCAGTGTTGGCAAGAGCTTTATTAAAAAAAAAAAAAAAAAAGACGCATTAACTGCCAACTCTCAGAAATCATTCCACAAAATACTGTACAATACAAAAAGGCCATGTACTCCACCAAACCAATGCAGATACCTAAATAAACTTACATGCAAAAAAAAAAACCCTTAAGAAAAGTAATCAGTTTATACATATTCCTAGGTTATATACAGTAATTACGGTTGAGAACAAAACATTTAATTTCAACCTTTCACCAAAGCCAAGCATGTCCTAAAAAGGGATTCTACAACTCCACTGTAAACCCAACAATGGAAGAGCAATGTCAATTATCACTCACCCTGAACCATGTTCAATATACAGAATCTAGCCATGCATCTACATTGACAATCGTCAAGTTCTTGAGGGAGGACTTTCTACACTTTCAATACTATTAAAACTATAAGAACCGTCAAGCAGCTGGAGATTAATGATCTATTAAGAAAAGTTCTAAATCACAGAAATATTTATCATTTCAGCTTTGACAACGGTCTTTCATACACAAAGCAGGGGTGGGGAACCTTTTTTCTGGCGAGGGCCATTTTGACAATTACAATATTCGTAGGCTGGTATAGGCTACACCCCTTCCGTGTGATGTCACAGGGGCAGGGCCACAATAGCAGGTGATTACAGCAATGCCCGGAGCTATAAAGGGCAGCAGTGTGACCGTCTGAAGCATCCTAAGGATGCTCCAGGCAGCACTGCTGCATAGATTCTGGCTACAGCGTGCCATTCTAGGCAACCTGCTAGCCAGATGAGGCTAGCAGAAAAGCTCTGAGGGCCAGACCAAACGATTCCAGGGGCCTTAAACAGCCCCTGGGCCTGAGGTTCCCCATCCCCGACTTAAAAGGATATTTCTTAGGCTGGGTACACGTAAAGATTTTGTCCTACCATCCAACTAGTTGATTGGTTGGAATGAAAATCTGGTAAAATATTTTGGAGTAAATGATCAATTTGCTCCTAAATGCCAGGAAACAGATGAAAATGGTCGTTCAGACAAGTTTGAACAAATTGTTTAGATCAAACATCTAAAACAGTTTGTCCATTTTACAGAGTTTTGGAGCAAATTGCTGATTGTCATTTGCTTTCATACCTTACCAGATTTTCATTCCAACCAATCAACTAGCTGGATGGTTGGACAGAAAATCTTTACATGTGTATGCACCATCAGACTCCTGTAGATTTGAAATGGTTGACAGCAAAGATCTTCGTTCCAAAATTTACCTTAACCAGGTCAGCAATAGCAAGGATAGCTGTAGTACTTCATCCACTAATTCAAGAGCATCCAATATATTTTTTGTAACCATCATACCTAATAAAACCACACCAAGTAGAATAGTGTGTACAAGTTTACAAGGGCTAGTATGATACAACCTTGTTGGCAATTACATCCCTTTTTGAACAGGGTTAACAAAAGTGAAGTTACTCCACCTTTCACATGCTGATCCCTCACAACAAACTAGTACTTACTACAGCAAAATACAAAAAGGGGTCTATTTACTAATTCTTGGATGGAGATAAAAGAGGCCCTTTATCTCCGTTCACTTTATTGATTTTTATTATTCACGAGTGATAAAACTTGTTGGAGTAAGATAAATGGTGCTCCAGCCAATCAGCTCCCAATTGTCATGTTTGAAAAATGACAGCTGGGAGCAGATTGGCTGGAGCACCATTTATCTTACTCAACAAGTTCACTCGTTGAGTAATAAAACTCATTGATAAATGAGGCCCAAAGTACCATCCAATCAGCTCCTAGCTCATGTCACAGGCAGTGTTTGAAAAATGACAGTCAATAGCAGATTGGCTGGTACTTTATCTCCATCCATGGCTTAGTAAATAGAGCAAGTTTTTGAATAACTTTTTTAATGTTGTGGTAGCAATAGATGCCAAAAAGGTATCCTAACAGTAGTGTTCACTCCGGCAGCAGGCAGAGCCCTGGAGCTAGAGAGGGCAATTCTGAGCGTGCACCCAAAAAGGGGGCATGGTCATTGAAAAAGGGTGTGTCTATAAGACGCGTCATTTTCATCACTCTTGGGGGCATGCCAGGCACTTACGGACTCGCCGGGCAGCCCCCCAAGCGCTGCTGACAGGTACAATAGATTGCCGGAAGCATGCGCCCAGCGTCTATTCACCACCGGTGACTGGGTCTCTGCACATTTCCCCACCCGCGGGTCACAACGGCACCCGCAGGCTCTTAGCGGGGTGCTGCGCAGTGAGGGCAGGGCGCTTTTTGCCCTCCAGAAGGAGGGCAGGGTGCAGCGCCCCACTAAAACAGCGTAGCGGGAACACTATAACAGTCCAGGCTGTAAAGAGTTCCATTCTTAAGCACAGATAATTTAATTAGTACCTCAATCAGATGGATTAAACCATCTGCACGAAATATCCTTAAAATAGGATTTGTACTTACCGATAAATCCCTTTCTCCGATTCCAGAGGGGACACTGGAGCCTCAGTACAATGGGGTATAGGAGTGTGTTAACCGGGAGCTGGCACCTTTAAATAAAAAACTACTGGTAGCTAGCTCCTCCCCCTCTATAAAGATATGCGTGCCTAATCAAGTGGCTGCTCTACAAAGCTGGTTTAAGGAAACCCTGCAAGCAGCCGCCCATGAAGGACCTACAGAGCGCGTAGAATGCGCCGTAATAGGACCCGGTGGTTGTTTGGAAGTCATCACATATGCTTGCCTGATAGTGAAGCAAATCCATCTAGAAATGGTCTGTTTGGAGGCCGGCCAACCTGGATGGGCCACATCAAACCGAATAAACAAAGCATCCGACTTACGGAGGGAGGCAGTCCTGTCAACGTAAATCCGGAGTGCTCTGACTACATCCAAGGATTTTGAATTGGAAGAGTCATCCTTAAACACCGGAACCACGATAGGCTGGTTTATATGAAAAGCTGTCACCACTTTGGGAAGAAAAGCCCTTTCAGTACGCAGCTCCGCCCTATCCTCATGGAAAATAAGATAAGGAGGGAGGATAAAGCACTGAGTTCTGACACACGCCTTGCCGAAGCGAGAGCCAACAACAGAACCACCTTCCAGGTTAAGTACTTTATCTCCACTCTCTGTAATGGCTCAAAAGTATCAGACTGGAGGAAGGCCAACACCAAATCCAAATCCCATGGTGCTGTGGGAGGTACAAAGGGGGGGTTGAATCCTCACAACTCCCTGGAGAAAAGTCTGTATATCCGGAAGCAAAGCCAATTTCCTCTGAAAGAAAATGGACAACGCGGATACCTGTACCTTTAAAGAACCCAGACGAAGGCCTGCTGTGAGATCAGCCTGAAGAAAAAGAAGGAGACGTGATACCTTAAAGACTGAAGGAGAATTAAGTCTCTCGCACCAAGCCACATGTCTTCCATATGCGGTAGTAATGTTGAGAAGTGACTTTTTTCC
The DNA here is from genome assembly GCA_031769625.1 of Taudactylus pleione. Lineage (NCBI taxonomy): Eukaryota > Metazoa > Chordata > Amphibia > Anura > Myobatrachidae > Taudactylus > Taudactylus pleione. The sequence continues at coordinate 4,013,090 of JAUIMM010000535.1, forward strand.
TAGCCCGAATCATTGTGGGAATTACACTAGACGGAATACCCTTCTTTATGGAGGACGGCCCTTTCAATAGCCAGGCCGTCAAACGAAGCAGAAAAGGAGAAAGTAATCTATTATCTAGAAGGTGGACAAGATTGGTCTCCCTAGCTATTAGATGAAGGATTAGTCTATCTCACAGGTTCTCAAACTCGGTCCTCAGGACCCCACACAGTGCATGTTTTCCAGGTCTCCTCACAATCACAAGTAAAATAATTAGCTTCACCTGCGCATCTTTCAAAACGTGTCAGAGTGTAACAAATACACCTGTGCACCTCTAGGTGACCTGGAAAACGTGACCTGTGTGGGGTCCTGACGACAGAGTTCGAGAACCACTGGTCCATCTAATCCTTTATCAAAGAACCTTTGATTTTACCAACTGAGCTACAAGCAAAAGTGAATGACAAACTAAAGCACTAAAAACTTCCTGATTCAGACAAATACCAATGCATCTCACATGACCGATTTGAAGTAATTGAAATTAGACCCTGCTGAAAGCCATCCCCGCAAACAGCGAGTGCATATCTGGAAAAAAGATAGCTTGGGGCAGCCCAGCATCAGTGAGTACTGAGCACAGCCCATACAGTGATGGAAGGGGGCACATCTCAAGGACAGCCCCTTTTCTAGTGACCACGCCCATTTGTAGGGACACGCACAGAGGAGTGCCCTTCTGCCCCCTGTAGAATAAACACTTTGTAACCACCACTGACGTAGGAGGGATGAGTGACTTGCTAGACCATTTGAGAAGTTAGGGCACAAGTAAAATTTTGTATTACTGCAATCCTTTAGGAAACTACATAAACATGTAGGGTTTAGCATACTTATTTGGCCTCTTGAAGATCTTGACACTGCATTAACAGATGCACAAATGAAGAGTGCATCCAAACACACAGTTGACACGTTACCATCAATCCTTTATTTATAATTCTAATCTGTTGAACAGGGAATAGAGAGGCATTTCAGAACAAGTACCACCTTATGCCGGAATCAAATTAATATGTTATACTGAAATCTCCAGCAACAATATTATCTTAAAGAAGGCTGCCGAACAGTTCGTTTTCAAGTGATCTGGGGAATTTGGGGAGGAAAAAAAAAAAAAAAGAAAGTATTTGATTCAAGCTTATTGGGAAGATTTTTTTTTTCTTCAAATTAAGTACAACATCTGAAGTGTTAACTTGAATACTAGAGCTACCATTTTAAAAAACATTTGTTTGTATCTACTCTGAAATTATAATTGTGTATTCATAGCGTTCCCACTAGGCTGTTTTATTCATGCCATGCATGATTTCTAAAGGGCAGAATGCACCCTGCCCTTTTGGCAGAGCACCGCTAAAACGACCTGGCGGGTGCAGTCCTCCCCCGTAGGCCGTACTGTCCCACGGGTGGGAAAAATAGTGGTGCAGAAATCACCACCGGTGAATAGATGCAGTGCACATGGCATCTATTCCCATAGAGAAAAGAACTTGGGGCAACCCGGCATGTCCCCAAGAGTGAGAGTCATAAAGACACGCTCCCTTCGACGCACACAATAGTGTCCTTTCTAGGCCCAGCACCTATATATTATATTATAATAGGGTGTAGGGTAACAGGACAACACCAAAAAAGCATCCCAAACCACTGACCCCAGAAAGAGCACCCAATATAATACAATAACTCCTGCACTACACCCAGCGCTGACCCCTCCTTTTACACAATTTCTGTACACAAACAATGAGGAAGATGGGGCTGGACAAGACAGCACACAGATAGCCTTCAGGGCTTTTGACAGATGTCTTGCACTGCTAGGGAAACCAGTTCATACAAAAGGTGGAAAAATAATGAACCTCTACTACTGCACCTGACAATATTTGTGTGCAACAAAATGGTTTAATTTTCCTGTCTATGCAATTCTGGGAACCACTGGGTTAAGGTAATATTTGCAAACTCTTTTGAAACACGACACCCTAGAGTTGTAACATTTTCTTCATGGCACCCCTAGGCCAAAGGTTTCTTGAGAAATTCAGCAAACTTATTAAATAAAGTAAAGTTTGCTTACCAGTCAATTATAAATTCTGTTGTGGTGGTGGACAGGGCTGCGCTTCTGTTTGTCCATGTACTTTATAGCCACCAGCACTGGTTTTGCCTATCACATTGACTATAAATAATTGCGGCAGTTTAGGAACCACTGCCTTAACCTACAGCCTTCGCCAACCGTCATAAGTACAAAAGGATTATTAGTTGAAGCCATAATCTACACTAGAACAGACATTCACAAATCCCAGTAGCAAACTCACTGTCGCAACTAAAATAGATCACAGTACAGAATTTTAGAATATTCTATGCCCGTGGTTCCCAAAGGGTGCGCCACAGCTCCCAGGGTGCAGTGGGAGATGTTTTGACAGCTGGTCGAGCAGCACGCTGCCTCTCTAAGCAGCCCGCGGTCATTTACACACAGCCGGCCCCATGCTGTGCTGCTGGCTCTTGCTGACTGTCAGAGCCATGTGGCCCCCACCCCCTCCTACTCTTCTCCTGCAGGCTGTACACCTCTGCCTAGGTTAGTGACATTCAAGTGACACAGTGGGCGGAATTCAATTGATTACGCGGTCCGGATCTCCCGTCTAAAGTGACAGGAGATCGCGGGCCGCCATTCAATTGCTGCCGTTCTTCGCACTGATCGCGCCCATAGAGGTCAGGTTTAGCCGCGTAAAGCAGCTAAACCCGACCAAAGTGCTGGGCGCGATCGCGAAAATTGATGTTTGGGCACCCAAACATGTCACTTTTCGCACATTTCAGCTCTCATCACCCAGGGGCTGCGAGCTGAAATGTAGCGCTTGGCAGCTGATCGCGCCCGACAGGAGCAAGAATAGAATAGCTCCGTCGGGTGCGATGGGGATGAAAACAATTGAATTCCGCCCAGTATGTCTGAAGTTTTGACGGACTGGTGTAGTTCTTAATTAAAATTGAATATATGCAATTTAATATTTTACACCTACTTTTTTTATCATTGTTTTTAATGATTGAATAATCTGTATGTTTAGCACTGGTGTGGAGTGGGTTTATTGCAGACCATACTTAAGTTATTACATTATGGGCGGAATTCAATTGTATTCGCGGCCCACATCTCCCGTCTAAAGTGACAGGAGATCGCGGGCCGCTATACAATTGTCCAAGATGTTCACGCCCATAGAGGTCAGGTTTAGCCGCGTAAAGCAGCTAAACCCGACCAAAGTGCTGGGCGCGATCGCGAAAAGTGATGTTTGGGTGCCCAAACATGTCACTTTTCAGCTCTCATCCCCCAGGGGCTGAGAGCTGAAATATAGTGCTGGCAGCTCATTGTGCCCGACAGGAGCAAGAATTGAATAACTCCGTCGGGCGCGATAGCGGCTAGAAAGAATTGAATTCCCGCCTTACATGTCCATGAGTGCCTGGCATGCCCCCAAGAGTGATGAAGGGGGTCGCGTCTTAGACACCTTTTCTCTTGGCCACACGCTGGAATGCCCTCTCAGAGTGAACACTATATTGTAGCCGGGATAAGACTCCTCTGGGGAATATAGCACTTGCCATGCACACACAGTGTCAGATCCAGGAGCCAGCAGGAGACGGATCGTAAAATTTATCTCCTGCATGATTGTCTCTATAGGCCTAAAGCAGTTAAGGCTATCTGAGGATGGCATAAACCTTTTCAGTTTGGTACATATGGTCCAAACTGTAGTCTCCATTGATAATGGGGACTGCAGCACAAGTTGATCTCTTCTGAATTCGCCAGCATTTGGTTGCTAGAGCCATAAAAGTTAAGCAGCCCAAGGGGCCTATTTATAAGAGATATGAGCTTTTCCTCTGCTTTTTAGCAGGTGAAAAGGTTTCTTGCCATTTAAATCGAGCAGAAAAACTGTCAGATATCTGCTGTTTCATATGAAGCTCTTCAGAAGTGCCAGCCCCATAGTCAACAATTGTGTCCGGGGGCTTTAATGCTGTTGCAATAGTTTTACATTGTGATGCTATTGTTAAATTTAAAAAAACAAAAACACTTATTGCAATTTTCACTAATACTGGAGAAAACAACCATTCTCTTCCTGCTCTCTCCAGCAGTCTCTCCCACAACGCATTTTGCTCCTGGTTAACGTGTAGCGGGCATTCTTCGGTACCCATTCTGTGCATGTGTTGAAAAATGCAAGTCTTTCTCCTTGCTGGGACAGTCCTTTAAGCAAGGTTTTCACGTTAAATACCACAAAAAGTAGCAAGATTTTTACTGAATTTTTTTAACACTTCCTTAAACAAACCCTTTAATCAAGTTTTTGTCTAAAGGTCTATGTACTAATCACGGACCAGCCCAGATTATCTACCCAAGTCACTGGAGATATTTTAATTTTTTATTAAAATATCTCCACTATGTACAAAGTGGAACACAGGGTAGCCATTGTGGTAACCGCTTTCCCTGCGTGGTATTTCCCCGGCAAATTGTAGAAGTATTTTCGCAGAAGTTAAAGACTTTCCAGTGTCAGCTTCCAGAGCCGGCCAGGGGCTGCAAGAGGGGTGGGTCTATTCAGCAATAGTGACAATGTTGGCCAGAATATCAGGCAACATAGTCACAATTTTTTATCAATTATAAATATTTGTTAGCTATTCAGCATTATTTTGAGCAGGGATTGCGGTAACACTGTCCCAGAGATGTTACAAAAAGCATTGTTTTCGGTTTCCGAAAACAATACCTTCTGCTACTGCGCATGCTCAGTCATGTGCTTCCGAACAGTCTCCATCCTTACTTTGAGGTGACTGCGAAGGGGTAAGTGCATCTCCAGCCTGTCCAAAGTGATTGACACGTGTGCAGGCTTTATATTAGCCTGTATACATGTATACTTATGTGCTCTTATATTTAAGATTAATATATAAATTGTTAAATAAAATAGCACATAAATACACATGTATACAGGCTAATATAAAGCCTGTATACACAATCGCTTTCGGCAGGTTTAACAGGCTCTAGATTGACCTACCTGTCTGCGGTCACCAGGAAGCAGGGATGGAGACTGGGCAGTGTTACAGGGACTTATGGGAAAAATTTCCTGTCCCTGCAGTTTTCTGGGAATTTAATGTAATTTCTTCATATAACAACATTCTGAGATGGCGTTATATAAAGTAAGGATTGAGTAATTTAACTTTTTGCTTTGCTGAATAGCAAAAAGCATTAAAGCACTGTAGAAATCAATGGCATATCCCTACAGTGAGAGATGGGGCCTATCCATTTAACAACATGAAAGTTTAAACGTCCAGCGTTCAGACTTTCATGTTGCTGAGGTGCAGGCACGTCTTCAGTGCAGGAGCCCAACCTCCCTATCTATTAACATGCCGAACCTGACGACAGTCGTCAGGTAGACCGGCATGTTCGATAGTCAGGGTCGGCAAGGACCAGCGTGCACGCGCATTGCTGGTCCTTGCCGGCTATCCACTAGCAGACTTTCTGCATGTTCCGACCAAAACCTCCTGGTTCTGGTCGCACTGTGCAGAAAGTCGGCAAATGGATAGGCCCCTTTATGCTGGGTCCACAAAGAACGATCTGTACCACCAATGCCTTGAAAGATATCTTAGTTTACACAACCTGCAATATTTTTATGTAGAAAACAGCTTGATACATATGGCCCCTAAATAATTTGCTATAAATGTGCAGATCCTAATACAGGTGTGGCTACCATCACCCTCAGCTATTTTATTCAGGAAGTTAAACATTTTTATAAAAAATATAAACAGCTTCATATCATATACACAGTTATAAAAACCAAGGGGCATATTTACAAAGCAGTGGATTTTAAAACCCTCGATTACAGTTGTTGCTTGCCATATTTAAAAGTACAAAAGTAAATGCAAATTCAGGCTTGAGTTAAGTGTAATTGCCCTTTTAAACATGGCAGACAAAACCTTTAGAAAGTGAGGGTTGTTAAAATCCACTGCTTCTATAGATATGTGCCAAGTCTTTCATCCTACGGATACTGTGGGGAGTCGCTGCGAAGCATACATGGAAATACTTTTATCATTAACTTTCGTCCATGTTTTACGCCTTTTGATAAAAAAAAAAAATATGGGTTTAGCGCTTTCTAAATAAGCTTTAAAATAAAAATCTAAGAGTTGTAATTTACTGTGGATGGTTTCGGTCCTTGTGAATAAAGGGGGTAGTGGGGGCTGGGGGGAGGACACCCCACGAAGCACCTGTGCGAGATTGCGCCACCGCTGTATAACAATAACGTCTGTCAGGCTGGAACGTGGACGGTTTTCAATCCTAAGTAAAGCCTGACGTTAGAACACTAACCACCCTCCGCCATTGTCGGTACGAATCACTATGTGGAGTCGGCCTCTTCCAGGCCCTGCCATTGTCCGTACCGGGCAGACCATGATGCACGAGTCACCCTCCGCCATTGTCACTACCGGGCACATTACTGCATTGAGTCACCCTCCAGTCCCCGCTATTGTCGTTACAGGGCACATCACGATACGAGGGGGGGGGGGGGGGGGGCTTCTCATCCCTTACGTGCTCGCATACACAGCCGCCCCATCTTCTATACAGCAGAGCGAGTAGCCCTAATATTCAGGGGCACCTCTCTCAGCCTGAACTAGTACCATCGCCACACCTCGAAGCCATTTTAGAGAGAAGACGCGCACAAAATGGCGGCAGCTCTGCAAAAACTAGACACGCCGCTATAAGGCCCCTCAGGAGAGCAAATACGCGGCTACTACAACACGGGAACTGCAATCAACCAGGGCTCGTTTTGCTTGAAAAATGTAAAAATTTCTAACGTAGAAGTCCATATATCTACGCAAGTAACTCAGGACGTTAGTCACAGAGAGGCCTCCCTTATCATATCACTATAACCGGCCTCTTCACCTACAACCGTGTGTACCTTACTCCTATATAAGCTAGCATGTTACTGACCCGATCGCCATAATTCTGCTCCCCACTGTCGCTCATCTTCGCTGATCTCTCCCGATAGAGATATGCTCGTCCACCAGCTCCTAGAAGTGCAGAGGCTGCCGGGGGAGGAGTACCGTGTTATATATGACTACGGCCCGGCACACGCTCCTCCCCCTCCCTGGTTACTGTGTGTGCTCGTCTCTCATGAGTCACAAGCTGGAACTTGGAAACTGCCACTGGCCCTGCTTTATGGCGCTCCCCGGAGAACTCACATGAAACAAATAAAATAATGAAATGTGAGGGCCTATTTATCAAGCTCTTATCATAAAATTATATAGAAACTAGTTTCTGCTTAATTTTATGTGTCCCAGCTATGTACTAACAACTTAATGCAGGAGATAAAGGGGCATATGTATCAAAGCTTGATGTGAGATAAAATTGTGAAATATATATCGTCCACCAATCAGCTCAAAACTCTCATTTCTTAAACGCAGCCTGCAAAATGTAAGTTAGAAGCTGATTGGTTGGTGATATATATCTCACATATGCCCCTTTATGTAAAATCTTCTGCAAAAGGCCAATTTGTGCTATAGACCGCAGTCCTCATTATTATCAATGTGGGTTACCAAATAACTGGTACGGACCCTCCAACATCACCCATTCCATCCAGTGGCAGATCCCGGGGGGGGGCGCGATTGGAGCGATCACCCCCCCCCCTAGTGTTTTTTCCTCTCTCTGCTCCTCCCCCTCCTGCTCCTGTGTCGGGGCAATGCATACAGATATGCACAGCACTCCAGTCCTCCTGTCTACAACCAGGGCCGGCCCTAGCCCAAATTGTTTGGTAACTTATAAGCGAGTATATTTTTTGTTGCCCCCCTTTTACAGTGTCCCCGGTAGTGGTTCCCCCTGTGCAGTGCCCCCAGTAGTAAGCCCCTTATATAGTGCCCCCAGTAGTAGTCCCCCAATAGTGGTACCCCCTATGCAGTGCCCCCAGTAGTGGTCCCCCCTGTGCAGTGCCCCCAGTAGTAAGCCCCTTATTTAGTGCCCCCAGTAGTAGTCCCCCTATGCAGTGTCCCCAGTAGTGGTACCCCCTATGCAGTGCCCCTTATATAGTGCCCCCAGTAGTAGTCCCCCCAAAAGTGGTACCCTTTATGCAGTGCCTTTTAAACAGTGGCCCCAGTTGTAGTCCCCCCCCTATGCAGTACCCCCAGTATTGCCCTTTATATAGTGCCCCCAGTAGTGGTCCCCCCCCCTTGTAGTGCCCCTAGTACTAGTCCCCCCTCTTGTAGTGCCCCTAGCAGTAGTCCCCCCAGTGGAGTGCACTGCTAGGGGCAGTGCCCCCAGTAGTAGCCCCCCCTTGTAGTGCCCTCAGTAGTAGTTCCCCCCTTGTAGTGCCCCCAGTAGTAGCCCCCCATTGTAGTTCCCCCAGTAGTAATCCCCCCTTGTAGTGCCCACAGTAGTAGCCCCCCCTTGTAGTGCCCCCAGTAGTAGTCCGCCCCGCTGTCGAGACACATGTAATTAAAAAAAAAAAAACACCTGAAACCCTGCTCCTGGTCCCGCCGCCGCTATCAGCTCCTCCGTCTGTCCTCCCGGCCGCTTTGCATTATGGGAGAGACGTCATGACGTCTCTCCCTTACCCACTGCGGGAGCCGTAAGATGCCCGGCTCCCGCAGTGGGAACAGCAGCCGATGAGAGTCTGTCTGACTCTAATCAGCTGCTAAAGCAAACACACAGCTGCCGGCGCGGCCGGCTGTGTGTTTGTCACTGTGTAGCGCTGACCGAACTCCGTCCGATCAGCGCTACACACGCGGTGCAGCTGTGTCACAGAGACACAGTCTGCCCGCGGCCCGCATGGTACGCAGCTGAGGCGCACTCCACTATGTGGCGCCCTACGCAGCTGCGTACCATGCGTAATGGGAGAACCAGCCCTGACTACTACACAACAATATCAGAAGAGCAGCAGCTACTTCCACCTCCCTGCCCCTTGTATCAGGTGCCGGCATTACTACTACTCAAGACACCCCCCCCCCAATGAAAAAAAAAAATGTATGAGTCACCAAGGAACCAGAAAGGGGAGGTGCCAGGTGATAGAAAAAAGGAGGAGTCAGTGTTATTATCATTAAGCTGCCCCCCCTAAATCAAAAGTCTAGATCCGCCACTGATTCCATCAGGTACAAAATGCTCTACATCTGGACTTCCCTCTTAATTTATGATTGCTATCACCTGTCGTGAAACACCTGTCTCATCAATTAATTAGTTCACAATAGGTCATAAATAAGAGGGAAATCCAGGAGTAGAGCATTTTGTACCTGATGGAATGGGTCATGTTGGAGGGTCTGCTGCTATGGCGTAAACTACTGTATGCCTAGGGAAGCATTCTCGCAAGAAAGGGATCTCTTCCACTGTGTAGTTCCGGAAACCGACACACGCGTAGTCAGGGGCGCCGAGAGGGAGAGGGAGAGGGAGAGGGAGGGGGAGGGGGAGGGGGAGCGGCTACAAATTACCCGGGCTTGCTGGAGTGGCCCTGTGGGGACCCGAGTCCAGCACCGCCCCCCTCTCCCTTCTACATCACAGCAGCCCAGCACATGCTGCTGTGTGCTGGGCTGCAGTGGGAGACTGCTCGCAGCTGCTAAGCAGCAGCTGGAGCAGTCTCCTATGCCTATGGAGGGAGCGATCACGCTGATCGTGCCCCCCCATTGACTGTGTGAGGGGCTCACAGGGCCCCACCTCCAAGCCCGCAGCGCCGGGAGCATGTCCACGATTGTTTTTTTAAGTATTTTGAAATTTGCAGCATAATGACTTAACACTATAAATATATCCAAAGAAGATCACATGACTCAATGGGTTTGGGCACATGTCATATAGCATTGTCCTAATGCAGTCATAGGTTCTAATCCTGTGACAGCCATGCTTTTTGCATACTGCTATCTGTCTCTTCACTTATGTAATGCATAGTCCACTTTAACAGCAGTAGTAGTCAAGTTTTTCAATAGACTTAATAGTAAAACCCTATATATTGTTTTTAAGTATCTTGAATTTTGCAGCATAACAACTTAAAACTAAAAAAAATACCTCTTTATCCAAAGAAAGTCGCGTGGCTCAATGGGTTAGTGCACATGTCATATAGCATTGTTCTGACAAAGTCGTAGGTTCTAATTGTGTGACAGCTAAGATTTTTGCATACTGGTATTTGTCTATTCTCTTTGGTAATCAGTGCCACATTAAGGTCCAAATGGGCCTGGAGCTGACATTTATTTAGGGCCTATTGTGTGCTGCTACTGGGGGTGTGACCAGCGCTGTGCAGTGTGACTATTGTTGTTGGTGCATAACTAGCGGTGTGGTTTGCACAGGATGTTTGGCCTGTGCCGTGAGGTCTGGCTAACTTCACGGAGGGCATAGCTATCTCCTACCTTTTGTAAAAGGGTTGCGACTGATTCAGAGACGGTCGCAATGTCAATGTTTTTGCAAATGGCTGATCTTTTTCTACTGCGCATGCATATATGTCACACTGCTCGTGTGCCACAATGGTCCTGTGATTGGAGTGAGGATTTTTTTGCAAAGTAAATGACAGACAGAATGACAATGGGGGGGAGGATTTTAACCACTCAAACGCAGATGTGCCACGACCATTTCTGTGGCGTGTCACATCTTGTGACTGCGATCCGCTACACAGTTAAAAATGGCTCTGGTGTCCTTCTTCCTACAGCCATTCTGCGCGACCATAGGGTTACTCGGACGTTCAATGATCGGTCAATGTGTGTCTGATTGTTGCATCTTCATGCACAAGCGGTGGATCTGAGATGCCGATGGTAGGCGTCTCAATAATATCCTGGAGGCTGCTACATTTGCAAATTTTTGCACATCCGTTGCGTATTGGATCGCATCTGGAACGACATTTGCGACTGTCTCTGAATCAGGCCCCATATTGTCTACCTTTCCTTGAGTGCTAGAGTAGTTTGAGTTATTAAAGAAGAATTTATTGTTCACTGTGTCTTGCCATATTTATATAAATGTTCATCCCACATCCCTAGCCACTGTAGTAAATTAATAAATAATCTGCCTTCTTAGCTGTAACCTTTAAAAAAAAGCCACAATCGCAATACTGGATCAGGGCAGTAAGGGTTAAACTACTTATTTGCAGATGTGCATGTGTGAGCTGGTTTGGTCTTTTTTTACTCTGTTATTGCCATCATGAGATACTGTAGCGCCAGCAGAATGTGGCAGAGCAAGTACCACTATAATACTAGTTAAATAGGCAGAGATCCATTCTCAGACAGCCAAGCACAAGCGGTTTTACTAGTGCAGGCAGTCCCCATCATCATCTGGTATTTGCCCCCACCCTTGACCAACCACAGATAACACCGCTTGCTCAGATGTATATGTGTATGTGTGTCAATCTGAATCTCATTGCATTGACATGAACGCATCCTTACTGTACTCTGCCTACATTAGAAAGTCCCAATTATCCAGGTACTGGCAGTCCTAAGTGCCAGAATCATGCAACTCTGAATGAGAACATAGCCGTGCGTCCACTTTCTGGGTATGTACAGAGCGATTACATGCATAATACGCTATGCAAACTTCCATATTGCTCACTCCCCTGCCTGTTCATTATTTACTAAGTCATGTCACCTGCATAATACAGTCTTCATAGTGGAGGTACAGTGAAGGTGATTTTTATATGAATGGTTTTCATCCCACTGAGTTGTCAATGTAATATGGAGGTATGTTACAATAAGCAGTATTTTGTGTAAATGAAATGACTGCTTGTGTTATTTATCTATGAGAGAGCACTCTTATTAGTTCTAAAGCAGTTTTCACTTAGTTTATAATGTCTTGCGCCTTTCGCTAAAGGTTCCACACTGGTATTATATTATTGACGCTGCATACACATTTAAGGCAGACTTTAACTTTAAAATGGAAAAGGTGTTTAGGGGCCTATTCATTATCCCTTATAGACCTCCATGCATGCAGGTATGTTGAAGCGACCCAGCTGCC